>VYZM01013379.1:138-56660 GCA_013398915.1 Dromas ardeola | reverse complement strand
AGACTGAGAACCATACAAGCTTACATACCCTGCAAGCTTAGTTGCATCACCCATCATGCCTTCCTGCTACCGTACCTGAACCCCAAGCTTACAGAGATAGCCTTCCAGTTTTCTGCGCCACAAAAAAAACAACCCCAAAACTAAAAGATATCTTGGCAAAGAAGAGACTGTAGAAAGTTTATGAGTTCAAGAAAATGGTAATGTAATTAGTTTTGTCCAAACGAATTGCACGCCGGATAGCAGCATCTTCCTTTCGCCTGTGTGCTGTGTCCTCCGCTGCTGTGCTGGATGGGAGTTATTCAGGGCACGATGCATTTTGTGGTGTTTTCTTTAGCACTTTTTGAGTGCTGTAAACGATCAGTTAGGGCTTGGACTGTCAAATTGCCCGGAATTAATGGGGAAATGCGGGGGTTGGTGGTGGTGGGAAGTATGGAGGGCATTTGGTGGTGCCTCAATCTAGTTTAAAAGTAGAGTATAACTACTATTGCTGCAGCTAAGTAGTAATGCTGAATGTGTAAAGCTGTGTACAACAAGTGGTTTAGGCAGTTGCTGCACTTAAAAGCAAGACTGCTGTTTTTTTACGTGCTATACAAAGCGTATGCCTCTTCCCTTATTAAATAGGGGCAGCGAGTCACATCAGGTCCATTGCTTCTGGGAATTAGGGTTATGGCTTCTGCATCCACTTATAGGTTGTGTAGCTTGCTGTTAGTATTCGACATTAGCCGCTGAAGCCAAAAAGAAGCATGTCCACAGCTCAGCTGAAATTGAAATGCTGTTTCCAGCCCAGCCATACAGGAAGTGTCTTTTTTTGTGCTAAAAAAAGGGAGCTGCATCGTAATGCTTATCAGTGCTTAAGAGTACAATAAAAAGATGTCTTGTGTCATGAAGGCTTGCAGAGATTTACTTGAGAAAAGGTTTTCTGTTTTAATAAAACATATTGCAACAAGGACATGCTTGCCGTTTGATACATTTGCTGCATTCATAAAGGAAACAAACAGTAAAAAAGACGATTATTCAATAGACGCCTGACAGCATTTTGCTAGTGCTGTTATAAAAAATACCAAATTCTTTCTTACAGTAGTTACATACTGCTGCTAGTTTAATTTTAAAATGGTTCCCACAAATCCTACGGAGGCCTCTCACGCCCCAGACAGGTGATGACAAACAACTAGGATATCACAGCTTAAAAATTAAATAACTGCTTTATGCAGACTGAAGCAGATGTGTTTTCCATCACAAACGAGTTGGGCTGAGACTGTGCATGTAGCTTTACTTGCAATAACCTGTTAAGTTGCAGTAATGTGAATATTTACAATTATCTGTCTGTTCCCCGAAGCCCGTTAAAACACCAGGAGGTTATTTCTCCATATTCATTGGTATCCCTTCATATTGGGTGAAACCTCCTAGATGCATGTTTTTTTCATCTTTGTGTTGGAACAATGTGATGATAATATTTTTCTGTTTATTAAATTAGCAACTACTCCGTGAGATGCAACAGATGGCAAGTCGCCCCTTCGCCTCCATCAACGTTGCCTTAGAAACAGATGAAGAGCCGCCAGATCTCATTGGGGGAAGCATAAAGGTGAGAGCTGGTGCTTTAGGATGGTCCTCACCATAATTAATCATGGACATTTGTTTTAAACTGTGGTTAATGCAATAATCCCAAATCCTTTATTTGTTTTATACCTGTGAGAAACTGTAAGTCTGGGACGTCCAACACAGATACTGTTTTTATTTGCTTTTATCCCTTCAGGTATGCGTTTACAACTTTTGGGCTGGTTTAGATAAAAGTTATACTATTTGCAGGGTATGAGATTTTGTGTATGCCTTGTTAGTTTTTATGCCTTGTAATAGAGAAGAATGCAGCTTTACGCAGTAGAACATTTGGCTAGAAATAGCTACAGGTGCTGCAAATAGAAATCATTTTTCTGCAATATCTCAAAGCAAACAGGAATATAATAATGTCTGAGTACTGTAATAGTGTTAACATATTTCTGATTATAAATGTATGTTCAAATGCATCTTGTGATGTGCAAATAGGAGCGTGGAGAAAGGCTGGCACCAGGCTAGCATGTTCTTAGACACAACACGTTGTATTTTTAGGAAAATCATATTTTAAAGGAGACTAATGAATTACAAGATCTTTTTAATTTGATGATTTGACTAGCAGACTTGTATACAAAAAGACAAATTAAGAACCTAAGAACACTGAGTACTTTCCTTTCCTGTCTGAGGTAGCTGTTTTACTTTATTTAGACCAGTTTTTTGAAAATCTTCCTCGTTAGTCCAGGCACACTTTCTATTACTGTGACAAGAAAGCAGGTTATGCTTTTCTGTAAAAAATGTGCGTACTTCAGTTATTGTAAAGCACGTGAAAACAATCTAACCTGAGAACTTTGGTTTGGTGAGTAATAATATTTAAGTCTTGGCCACAATTAAGGTTGCCTGTGTAGCTTTAGCTCTTTGTTATTTACGTGTGAATATAGTCTTTCATGGCACATTGTACCACTTTTTTCACCTGATTAGTGTCTTGCGGTATGTTCTGTGTGGACACTGTGTAGAAGAAGCTTTTCAATATATTGTCTTAGTTTGATGGTTTGTTCTGGTTATTTACTATGTTCTGTCCAAGCCTTTGGTCCCAAGCTTGAATGATTCCTGTGATTGTCCCACATTTGAGTGCTTCATGAACTAATTGTTACCTTTCTCTGAATTCAGGGATTATCATCCCTGTTTTGCAGAGATGAACCTTGGAGTGTAATGAAAATAAAGTAAGATTTGCAAAAGCAGTCAGTAATTTGGAGTAACTGAGTGACTGGGCAGCTAAGCTGACCCGTCTCTGGGATCTCTCCTTGGAGGCTCTGAGTGGTTCTACTCCCCATTAACTTTCATTTGGCTCCAGCTCATTCAGTTTTTCTGAGTTTTTACCATTTCTGTACTTGTGTTATGAGGACGGTAGGCACTGGAAGTCATTAGTGGCTAATAGCTCACCTAGACTTTGAATTACATGCTTGTAAAATTGGATTCTCGCTCAACAATTTAGAGTGAGCCTTTTTTTCTTTGCCTCAATGAAGAAGCCATGGCAGGTGTATGGATGTTCCCACTAGGCTGAGCACGGATTTGTGAGGCTGTAGTCTGGCTGCTGATGGTTTTGGGGGCATCTGTCCCATCTGTCTGGGGGCAGTTCCCTTCCCCTCTTTCCATTTTCTGGAAATAAGCTAACTAAAAGCACCTCTCCTTTAGGATCAGGCTAGAACAAAGCTGCCCTAAACTTTTTGATCTCTCTTACAAGTTTGTCTGTACTCAAAAACTACAGAGAAGATAGTAAACTTTGGGTCTCTTATGTTCTGATTAGTGTGTTATTTCTCCTCTTGTTCAACTAGCAGTGCTTTTACCTTTTTCATTTGGGCTCTGTTGTTCGCTTTCTTCTCCATACCTCTCTGCTTTTTCTTCTCTTCTCAGTTTCTTCTTAGATTATAGAATATTGAACTCTTCTCTTTTGAAGTGCTTCCATGGACAGCACCGCAGACAGGATTTCATCTTTCTCTCACTTGCAGCTACGCCTCCTTGCTTTCCCATGTCTGCCATCATCTTCCATATCTCACTTGTCTGACCTCCTTGGGTTACTCAAGAACGGATGGAGAAGCCAATTTTAAGCATAATAAGTAAGACTGTGGACAGATGTCCTTTTCAGACCCAGAAATTGTTACCAACTGCTAATTGCACTCCGTGCTGATAACTCATACAAATGTTTTTAAATCCACTTCAAGCATAAATGAGATGGTCTGATTCAGGCAAATAGCACAAACCTTCTACAGTATCCTGAAGCCAAGTAGGGAACGTGGGCATGGGCTGTTGTGCCAGCAGGTAACTTCATCTGCTGGAAGATCTGGGTGCAGAGAAAGGATTCTTTTCCATGACAAGGAGAGTCACTAAATTTTGGAGGATTTTCTGTAGTTTTTTATCATCTTGGAGAATTTGAGTGGGGGATAAAAGTAAGTATAAAAGTCTGGAATGTTTCAGCAAAGTTGAAATCATACAGAGAGGAGGCTCAGAAAGCTTGTGGGTTGTGAGAAACTTGAAGAATGACGCTTCTGACATGGTCTGGGCTGTTGGATGCTGCATATAAATGAATTTAAATAGAAGTGAAAAGGCAGTCTCAATATCTATGAGCTCAACTTTGGTTTTTCTTCTCATCCCGTTTGCACCTGCAATGGGAAAAAAAGCTCTTAGCAAGAGGGAGCTGCAAGAAGATGGGCTGGGACAACACAGGATTGTAGAACTGCATTTATCTTTTGTGTTTTGTCTGTTCTTTAATTATTAGCCAAGAAAAGAGTGAAGAGAAATGTTGCTATGTTGTTGGACTGTAAGCCATTCTCCAGTTGCTCTGCTTTTCGCTGTGTCAAAATTTGAGAGCCTTCGTTTTAATGCAAGAATTCCAGAGTTGCGTTATCATAAATGCATTGATGTTTTCCTTTCCCCATGTGAATCAAAGCCTTTGGTTAATAGCGAGTTTATTTGAGGGTTACAAAGGAGAAGTGGAAAATGGGACGTCTTGTCTGCAAGAGATTAATTTCCTTTTCCATTGTGCATAGCCAGTTGGCAGCCAGCGTCAAGCTAGTTCCATCCTAAGCTAATGTTTTCCAGCTGGACAGTATTAGAACCATGTTTTCAATTAGTATTTTTCCTGAGGTACTTAAAAGTAATAGGAAGTGATTTACCTGCAGGGAAACTATTCATATAACAGTCTGCAGCTAGGCAACACGTAACTAGCTGCTTTGGTTTATTTCCCACTCAACAGATACCCAGTGGATCGCAAATCTACCACTAAATTTGCTTAGTTATTACAAAATCCGTTGGCTTTTCTCTGCAGCTTTTTGTGTGTTCTGAGGTGCTGCCTATCGCAATTTTTTTTCTAAGAGTATTTAACATCCCTGGGTATCTAGGACTCATCCAAGTCTCTGAACTGGTATTACTGCAACTGAAGCTTTTTTAGGTCTTGTTATCTGATTAATAGATAGCCTTGTAGTCCTCTGCAATGATTTTTAGAAGAAGCTTTCCTGAAAGAATTTGGAATTTTGACATTGATTTCCAAGTATCTTGAAGTTGGTAAAGGCGTGAAGCTAAGGCTTGTTGATTCTTGGGAAAAACACATACACAGCATATCAAGCAAATGCTTAGCTTGAGCAGAACACTTACAACATCAACAAGAAAATTGTTGCATTAGAAAAAATTATCCTTCAGTGGGAAAAAAAAATTGTCTTGGAAGTTTTTAGAGGATTTGAAAAACACTCTTGTAAACCGGAGCATTTGCCTGGTAGAGCTGGTCTGTAGAGCAGCCTTTGCTGTGCTGTGTTTAGGGATCCAATGTGCAAAGCCAGTGCTAAGAGGTGATTATTTTTGCATCTGTGATCGACAGGCTGTCCACATCTATAGTTGCTTAAATGGAGTGAGAGAAATATTTGGTGAGCAAAATCCTTCTGAAGTTCATTTAGCATGTTGCGTACCTTCATGCCGACGTGCATTTAATTCTGCTGTGTTAAGCTTCTGAGGGCAAAATAGCTTCACTGCAAATCCTTAATCAGAGATCAGCTCACCAAGCTGGCTGATTCCCTAAAAATAGCAGAAAAACTGATGGAAAATAGCATCTTACTCTAGTAATTAGTTTGCTTTGTTACGGGAGAAAGTGCCGTTGAGTGGTTTAAAGGCTGCCAGAAGGTTCCATCTGTTCAAGAAGTACAGAGATGAAGTGGTGGGCTGATTTAGGAGTGGGTAAGGGATACCACAGATTTATATTTTCAGTCTACTTGTATTTCGCATATGAGTGGTGCCCTTGTGAAATTCCTTTTATACCCCGACGAAGTTGCAACCATCAGTAATGAGCAGAGAAGTGAGAAGTCCTGTGCCACAGAGCGATGGGTTTGGAGAAGCTGCATGGATACCACTGCGGCGAGGAATGATTTGAAATGGAGCTCCAGCACTTCTACATCTTAATTTTTACATGTAGCTCTGAGCCCTGCTATGTTGGGCTGTTTCATGCAATGAAATAAGTTCAGTGAAGAACAGCTAAAGGCCAAGGACCTGATTGTTTTTAGAGGTGTTCTCCTGCTATGGTTGTCACTCCTGGTGACTCATTTCCCCTTTAGTTCACTTTGCTGACCCATCATTTGTCTGTCAAATTTGCTGATGGACCAGTTTATGTGATCGCCTCCCTACCCACTTCACTTAAAATGAGCCAGGTTTAGCGTAAGCACGGCAAGCATGAAGTCTCCCACTTTGCTGTGCCACCAAGCTGAGACTGGGGGGTCCTCGTGCAAGCAGGCAGATCTGGAAGGGCAGCAGGCTTGAGCTGTGATGTACAAAAGTAGTCTTAAGTAGAAATGACCAAGCTATCAAGATACATTGGAGGGGGACAAAGCAGGTTAGGGTGTTTCAGAAGTGGTATAAATAAGCTGAAAGGACGAGTCATTCATTATTCTCAAAATAATAGAGGAAGGTTGGAGGACGGGGATGAAATTGTGGGGGGATAATAAACTGAATAATCTTAATCTGATGTGGCAGTTACTGGAGATGGTTCATGCGCAGCCTTCGAGGCCAGAAAGGCTGGTTTTATTTCGCCTGACCTGTGTAATGCAGGCTGCTCGAGCTTGTTAGCTTGCCTTTTGAAATGCATTTTAATTTCTAATGTATTATTTCTGGGGTTTCTAGCATTTGCTGGTTCTAGGAGCTTTTCCTTGCATTAATGCTAAGGCGTTCAAAGCCATGTCAGTGTGTCGCTGTCTCCTTGTCTTTAGCAAAAGCACTTCTTCCACTCATTAGACGCGGTCCGTTTGCGGGAGCAGATGACAGGAGCCCTCCTGGTGCATCAGGGTGATGAGGGACATAAAACAAGAAGCAACATCCCAGCTCGTACTTCATATTTGATGTTCATTCTGCTTATGCTGTCCCACTTTCTAATTCATGGAAAAGTGTATGATCCCCTTTGAAGGAGTGCCGTGCTAGATGGAGTTGCCAATGGTAAGAAGGGAGCATTATCTGGGCAGCTGAGGTGTGTAAAACGGATTAGCAGCACTAGAATTGCATATAGTCTGGCTGTGATTTGTACTGCGGAAGCAACAACAAAAATACCTGATAAAACCTCCGCCTAATGAATTATTTCCAGTTAACTAGTGCCGGGTATCTTGTTTTGATTTCTGTTGCAAAATTAGGGACTTGAGGGGAAACTTTTGCCACTTCCATTGTATAATACAGAATATAAATATTTGGAAGGGAGCTATCATGAGATCAACAGAGACATCTGTTAAGTCTGCCTTGTATTCAGGGAATATTTGGCTGATAATTGATATTTAACTAGTTTGAGATTTGACGACTGTAAATTTTTCAGCAGGATGGACCCTGATTTTATCTGATAAGGAGGAATTTGCTGGAGGGAGAGGAAGGAGTGCAAAGCTTCCCACAGGAGAGGTTTTTCTAAGCTCTTTTTTCCCTTTAGTGCAAATGAGTGTCTCTTCTGATTGAAGTACTAATAACACCAGCAGCTTCTCAAAAACATTGTTGGGGACCTATTTGCATTCCCTTATGCCAAGTAGTTATTTTGTGTGTCTTGTGTTTGCATTCTTCGTCCAACAGTCCTGTTTCATTGGGTTTTTTACTTACACTTTCTCAAGTGCAAAAACCAGCCAAGTGGTCGAAAAGAATCAGAAAATTCCTGCTTCTTCACCCGTACAAAATCAAAATAAGTATCCACTGTTGGCCATATATGTTTTGCCCAGATTTGTTACCCGTGGCCTTGTCCATCCCGTCCCCTTCCTGGGGCATCAGCAGAGAATTGAAAAAGAAGGGTGAGCGTTCGCTTACGTGAGTGGCAACGCTGCAAGCTGTGACATGAGATTTTGTCATTTCAGGGTGACTGCTTTTGAAATACAAACTTGCCTAGCAAATTCCTTTCCTTCACCGAGAGCTTGTGTCTGTGTTTTGCTGGATTCACAATGTGCGCTTTAAAATAGAAAGCAGTTGTTAAATGCAGTGGGAGCGAACTCGGTGCCCTGCGAGGCTGGTTTGGTCCCGGTTATTGGTAACTCAGGGTGCTCAGATCTGTATTTTCAATTTAGACTGTTAGCATTCATCTGAGGGTTTGAATATGTTTCTTATTTAGCTCCTTACATGCAGGAACCCAGTGTTGGGGATGCGTTGTGAGCAATTCATTCCCCAGCGCCTATGTCGCTTCAAAGGTAGATATCAGGGACGAGGTAAATGTAAATTTTTAATCTAGACTCATTTACTGCACATTATTGCTGGAAGTTCATTCATCTCTATCTTGGAGGACATACATATTACCCTGAGAATATGATTTTTAAAACTTAATACTCTATTTTTTATAGAAAATTGCTTGTAACTTATTTTACAAACCTTCAGTCAGCTTTTAATGGCACAATTTAAAAACTTGCAAATGGAATTTGACCCTTTTTCTACAGAGTGAAATCATCTGAAGAAGTAGAATCAAATAATAAAGTTGAACTGTTTCAGTAATGTTCCTCTGCTCTTCCCCCACCATAAGAATTTTCCTTTATTTTAATTTCCTTACTGGAAATTGAAAACCATGAAAGAGTTATTTGATCAAACCACAGAAATAAGTTTTCTTGTTAAGGAAAAAAAAATCTCAACAGTATTGTTTTATACATTTTGAAAAGCAATATTCTGGCAGTGTATTACAGAACGTAAATAAAATTGATGCTGTATTTTTTTTAAATTACACAGAATATTTATTGTTCTAGCCATTAGTTTTATGTGACACGTTATTAACCTTTAGAATTTGTCGAATATAAGCAGCGGAAATAGAAATAATGAGATGAAATAAAAAAGAAATGTTTAGGTTGAACATCATGCCATGCAACTGGATTGTGGAAAGCATTTGGCTGTGAAATTGTTTCCCAAGGGACCTGGTGGTGCACTCTACACCTGGGTCACCTAGAAATAGTCCAGACCAAGTCCCGGGAAATGCCCTGTTTGTGTAGAAAATCCTGCTGGAGAAGCCAGACTAATTAGATGACCTAACAGGTCTCTTACTGCTTTTTAACTGCTATAATTGTTTAAGCTTTACACATATTAAGTACATATCAAAACTCATAAACAACTGAAATTGCTTGGCTTTGTAGTGCTGGTTTTGCCAGTAAAACCGTCTATGGAAAAATCTGAGAACAGATTTCTCTGCCTCTAGGAACAATGGGGCCATGTCACCACTTAGTAAAATACCATTAATTTAATATTTTCATGCAAAAAAGGGCCGTCACTGTTTCCAAGCACTGCCTAACACAAAATGCATGATAGCACTTTCCTGACAGTGCACCTTGCCCAGAAAAGCGTGTTTAAATCTGTGTGCCAGGCTGAGAGGTCTTTGCTGGTTTGTTGGTCTTTGTTTGACATCTGCACCGTCCTGATTCCTAGTTGTGGGGGTTTTTTCCCACCATTTCCATTGGTCGTAGCTTTGCCGGTGTGGATGAGCAGTCAAAGACCATTGCAGAAGAAAAGGTTTGTGCTATCCGCTGCATGAAATTGTCGCTCCAGCTCGCTCACAATGTTTCTTTGAGTAGACGGAGTAGCTTTAGGGAAGGATGCCTGATGGGTAGACCAGCTGCAGTTGTCTGTTCGTAGCACAGATACAGCCCAGCATCCCCTTCACCGACCTCCACCCTTGGTTGCAATCAGAAGGGAGATAGTCTTCTGCCTTTCTTACTGCTGCAGTGCGTGTTGGCTGGGTGCAAGTGTGCTCTGGGTTTCGCGAACCAAGGGCACAGCTCCTTTCTAACGGGCTGCTGGTTGGCTCGTAGGGATTGAACCAGTCCACCAAAGGTGAGATCCTCTTACCCTGATAACCGTGGTCTTTGCCCACCCGCTCCAGCAGCTGGGCTCCGCTCCCCGCTCTGTGCCCCCCTCCCGGTGTGGGACTCTGCTGTTCAGGCACCACACGAAGCAGTCATCATGTGCCAAGTGTCTGAGGGATGCACCTTATCTGCATAGATTTGAATAATGTCTACTTTATTGTGCTATTAAGCCTTCAATAAAAAAGAATTGCTTCTATAATTCAGCAATGGGTTTATCAAAACATTTTAAAGGAAAGTCTCTGGCAGAGCCTGGTTTTAACCATCTGATGAAAGGTGTTACGAAGTTTGGAGATCTACGTATTTTTTATTTTTTTTTTAAGTGGGCCATTAAAAGCCACCTGTCAGACTGAAGCACAAGCATTTATAATGACCTGGTCTCTGGTTCCCAGGTCCACTCCAAACCTTCTTGCAGAAAAACAGCTTGGATCTGCAACAAGAGCATTCAGAAACCACGCAGGAGGCAGACGTGCTGCAGAGGTGGGGAAGGAAAGGAGAAGTGAACTCTTCTTAGGTCTCCCCACAAAAATTCAACTTGATGAAGCCAGCCAGCTTCTCCTTAGCTGCTTTGCGCTGTGGTGGCATCTACACAGGCCATGTCAAAACATGAGCAGGCTCATGGCAAGGCCGGCTGTGGGTGAGATCCGCAGTCAAGATAGCCGTTAAGTTGCTGGTTGAATTACCCACGTTTTTTCCTCCGTGTCTGCAGAGTATGGTCCCCAGGCTCCACCGCCGGGTTGTCTCTATATCTCGCAGAGGGCACAGTATGCCCTTCACTCCCGGCTGACCTCTTGCTTGCATCAAATTCATCATTCCCGTCACTCGGCATGTGAGTCATTTCATCAGGCTGCGCTTTGTCTCTTGGTCTGGCGAGCGCACGCTTGGAGATGGGATGAGTCACAGTTCACAAAGCAGGTGCCTGAACTGGTGCTGTCAAAAATAAATTTGCAGGACTTGATTCTTTATGTGGTTTTTTTGCTGTTATTAACAGCTTCTGTCAGGAAAACGGCTGGTTTTGATGGACACTAGACCATTTTTTCCCCTTTTAGATTTAAGATCGGGATTAGCTGCAGCAAGGTGATCTTGTGCTTAGTATGTTCCTTCCAAATTAGCTTGCAACTGCCTGACAGATTTTGGATGCATCATTGTAGAAGGTATACTTCCTTGCTTTGCATGGTTAATAGAAACAAAGTTCCACATGTGGTGAAATATTAACAGTTTTTTAATAATGCTCAGCTTTTCTGATCAGGCTGAAAAGGGAAGGAAGGAGGCTCAGAGGTATGTCCTCTGCCCTCAACTATCAGTGGTACATCAGATAGATTAAAAAATTTCACGGCAGCGTGAGGGTCACACTCATCCCTGTGAAATAACACTGAATTTTAGGTACCTGCGTGGCTGGGGTCTGCTGTCACTCGCTGGGGGACAGTGCTGGCTGCCGGTCTGGGGCTCTTTCAGCACCAGTGACACCCGTGTGGGAGCTCCTTACGGTTCAGAGTGGGATCAGGAGAGCAGAGAGGAGGAAGATGTGTGACCTTCAGTAAAGAAATAAAAATCCCATGGAAAGGGAAAGATTGTGCCCACAGGGACTCATAATGGGAGTTTCTACTGTGCACGCTCAGGGTTCATTAGTTGGAAAGGGCAGAGGAGGAGAAAGGGTCCTGCTTGGGGCTGAGAGAAGAACTAAATTACCTTCAAAGTCCCTTCAGCTCTGTCACTGAGAGCTCTATAATGAACTTTTTCTCTTCCTTACTTTTTTAGGATGTGTGGGAGAATGAAGGTGGTTTTGATAGCATTAACAGGGGTCCTGTCAAAGCCTGAAACGCCTCTCAGGTCACCCAAGGTCCACGGAAGCAGACAAAGTGCAGAGAAGGGACTGTTGGGAGTGCTGGAGAAGGGCGTCTTTGTGTTCAAAGAAGAAATTCAGAGCGTTGTTCATATTAGCCAAACGAAGGCCGAGATGTACAGTAGGGTAAAGCCCGGGAGAGACTCAAGGCACAGAAGAATATCAGATGGATGAATACATTTATGTGGGAAAGAATTGAGGTTAGAAGAAAGTTTCTGGTGTCAGACCAGTGAGATCCAGGAGCGGAGAGCCTCTGGAAAGTCTCACAGAGTTGATGGCACAGGCTGAAAGCATAACTACTTTTAAAGCAGAGCATTGGGCTTTTATGTGCAGTCATCTGCACTAGTGAAGGGCTTGATTCGGTGACGTTGAGAAGTATTTTCCAGCCTCCTGTTTCTGCATATTGGCTGGAGGATGGTGAGCATGCTGCTGAGCATCCCCATGACGTTACAAAGCATATTGGAGTAGAGTTGCACTGAGCAATTTACGTTGGGGAAGAAACAGAGTTGCAGAAGCGTGTTGATTAGAATCACAGAATCATAGCATGGGTTGGGTTGGGTTGGAAGGGACCTTTAAAGGTCATCTAGTCCAACCCCCCTGCCATGGGCAGGGGCATCTTCAACTAGATCAGGTTGCTCAGAGCCCCGTCCGACCTGACTTTTCAATGTTTCCAGGGATGGGGCATCTACAGCCTCCCTGGGCAACCTGGTCCAGTGTCTCAACACCCTCATCATAAAAAGTTTCTTCCTTTTATCGAGTCTGAATTCACCCTCTTTTAGTTTAAAGCCGTTACTCCTTGTCCTATTGCTACAGGCCCTGCTAAAAAGTCTGTGCCCATCTTTCTTGTAAGCCCCTTTTAAGTACTGAAAGGCCACAATAAGGTCTACCTGGAGCCTTCTCTTCTCCAGGCTGAACAACCCCAGCTCTCTCAGCCTTCCCTCACCCCTTCCTCAGCAGAGGTGTTCCAACCCTCTGATAATTTTTGTGGCCGTTAATCCAGTGTGAGTTAAAAGCAAATACATTAAAAAGGTATTAGAAAAGATAATCTCTTCTTGGCTCCTTCATCGTTCTCTTTTCCCCACTACTACTTCTCTGCTTGGTCGTTGCTGCTCACTCTGCTCAGCGCTGAGGATGAGTGTGAGTGCTCTCCGTAACACCCAGGCACTGTGCTCCAGCCTCTGGGATTCAGCAGGACTGTATTATTAACAGTGGAATAAATAAGGTACTTGGCTCTCTGCAAAAGAAAATGAACTTTGTGCTCAGTGCATGTTCCACCCATACGCCAGAAGTCCGTGGGCTGTATTTCTGCAGTTGCCTTCTCTCTGTGCTCTCTCCATTACCTCTGGTAATTGAGTCGCCTGTGGGATATAGCACCAGGGTATGCTTGGTTGCTTTGTGGGAAAAGCATTATTTTGAGTTTGATCCCTTTGTTGGGGGTGGGGAGAAGATGAAGAAATCTGCAGTCATAAACAGGGCAGACGGCAGCTTACGTCGTTAAAGCCTGTAGAACACGTATTTATCTACCTTGCACAGACTAACAAATTGTTGTTGCAATCATTACAGTAAATATGAGATATGAAAACAGTTTTAAGTTTCATTTTGCTTGCTGTCATCTCTTTTTTTCTTTTTTATTGAGCAGCAGTAATTGAATAGCATTGTTTGACTCCTGTTCGTTTTTTTTTCAGTGTCTTGCATTGTATTGAGTTTCTGTTGAACATTTAAGTACAGTAGTACAATTTTATGCCTAATGGAAAAAGCAATAATTATTTCATTAATACCGGGGTAGAATTTGTCCATACTAAACAAGAAATCAGAAAGCACTGAGTGTATCGGGTAAAATAGGGTTTCTCAGCTTTTTTTTTGTTGTTTATGTGGGACAAAAGAAGGCACTCTCTTGTAGACTTGCATCCTCATCTTACTGTTGTGCCATCCCACAGTAACACTGATTGTGCGTACTTGTGTGTGGCATCAGAGCCCGGCTTAGGTACGAACATATTTTAGTTTCTGGGCTGTGCTGTTGCGTTTTGTCTTTCTAACGACATACTGAAATTAGCTGTTGATCATTCGAATAAAACCTTTACAGGACAACAGTGGGAGGGTGATGTTCAAAGACACTGAGGGTGAGCAAGGGATCTGGTCCCCTGCTTCTCTAGGGTGGGAGAAGGCTGGCTGCCCGTTATACCTGCATTGTTATCAATTCACATTTTACCTGAAAACTTTATTTCACGTCCATGTTTGTAATGGAAGTGTGAAATACTCGTATTGGAAGTAAACAGGCTTCAGTAAAGCATGTTAAGAGTAGTCCATCGTAGGGTACGGCAGGTCACTGAAGCCAGATCCAGAGCCAGGATCACAAACCATTCCTCTGAATTCTCTGCTTTTCAGTTTAAAAAAGGACAGTACAATCCAGAAGACTTTCTAAAGCACTTTCAGCTCCCAGAGCAACCGGCTACCTAAGAACACAGTCCAGAGTGATCTAAAAGACCGCTGGAAAATGAACATGACCCCTTGGGAAAGAACAGAAACGAAAGACAAAATTAGGGGAACACAGCTTAAAGTAAACAACAGGGAAATAGAGTGTGGTTTGGGAGTAAATGTTCTTTACCGTGTTAATGCATACAGCGCTGTGAAGGTCTTATGTGGAGTTAAACTCTGGAAATAGAAGTTGAACCGCCAAATTGCAGTGGTCAGACGTGCTGATATTTGTGATACACTGCTGATGGGTTCGAAGGAAATAAAACCTCAATCCTGTTGTTTAGCATAAGCTGCTCCTTCATTATTGAATTTAGGGAGAAATACATGCCTTGTGTAGTGCTTGGCTTTTTAATAACTAGATTTTTATTAAGTAAATGTGGTTTTTTGCAATGACTAGGGTTTTGATTGTTACTAACATTGGTTTTAGCTTTGCTAGCTACGTGCTGGAAACTTGCCAAGCGCAGAAACATGGTTCATGCCCTGAAGCTTGTACAACCTGAAAAAGACGATGCTGGGGGAAGAGGGAGGGTGTAACACACTGTATAACATTTGTTTTCTCATCTTCCTTCCCTCGCTGCAGACTGTACCAAAGCCAATAGCGCTGGAGCCCTGTTTTGGGAACAAAGCAGCCGTTCTCTCTGTATTTGTGAGGTTGCCTCGAGGACTTGGGGGTATACCACCACCAGGACAGTCAGGTGAGGAGTATCGTTGTCTCTGCTGGCTTGGGATTAACTCTGTGCTCCTTCCCCAACCTTACAGATTCACCTTGCAGTTTGAGACTTGATCCCGCAGTAGTTGGTGTACCCACACCGCAGCTGAGGATGTGCTTGGGTTATTTTTAGCTTGGTCCCTCATAGCTTCCAACCTGAGGTTTGATTCAATTTCTTGGGTCAGTTGATGGATGAGCATTTGATATTTGGCTTACACTGTAATTTATGGCTGGGGAAAAAGGGGGATCTGGCACAGACAGGTTTGCAGTAGTTACTTATGAAAGTAACTTGTCTCACAGCCTGTTCCCCTTCATTCCCAGCTCCATTTGTAGAGAGACATCAAGTGCGTGCCCTCCTCTTAGCAGCTCTGGGCAGAGAAGTTTTCTCCATCTGGCTTAAGGTTTCCTTGTTCCCAGCCTCTTCTCGCTTTAGCCTGCGTGCAGGGCTCTGAGGCATAATCTCCTGGGCAGTTTGTGATTTAACTGGAGTTTCTCCAGTGCCTAGTGAGCATGGTGAAGCAGAGGATCTTAATAGAGTATTAACTGGGTTTGAGATGGGATGGGTTGGTTGTGAGCTGTATTGAGCTAAATCCCAGGTGGCCAACAGTGGTTTGTCAATGTATTTGCCGGGAGGAGGTTGCAGAGATGATGGATGTCCAGGAAGTGCAGTGAAACATCCATGCATGGGTGCTTTGGGGATTTATTCTAGCACGTCTACTGGTGCAGAGAAAGACACCTCCCTTCTGTTGATGGGGTTTCACGTCCATTAATACCCACACTTCTTATTTCCAGCTTTTTCTACTGCAGTTGCTTTCAATAACACATGCAGTATTTAAAAGCTTATTTCAGAATAGCAGCTAGAGTTTAATCGCTTAAGCCAAAATGCTTTTCTAGTTTGCTTTTTTTAAGAAGAACTCAAAAAACGATATTCATTTTGTGGCTTGAAGGGTTTTTCTCAGCAGTGGTGGAAGGATTTGTTTCTGTGGCTGTTTTGTTCCATGACTATTTTGTTTCATTGCCTCAGGTCTTGCAGTGGCCAGTGCACTGGTGGACATTTCACAACAGATGCCAATTGCCTACAAAGAGAAATCGGGTGCAATACGGAATCGGAAACAGCAGCCCCCTGCACAGCCAGGAACCTGTATTTGATGCATGGACATCAGAAACTGTATAGGGTTTTAAACAAAACGGAAAAGTAATACTGAGGAGGAGGAGGAGAAGGATTTCCAAGTTGTGTCACAAGAGACTAGAAGCACTCAGAAAAACACAACTTCCTTGAACCCAACTTTTTCTCTCATCTATGTGATAGTTGGCTTTATTTGACAACTGCTCCACTTAAGTTTTACTGACACGTGACTTCAGATTGCTCCTTTGTTTTCTTCAAGTTTAAAGTAAAATAATTTTATTGCAGGTCCAGTAACATCCAATCACCACCATTCATGGTCAGTGTAAATAGAACAGTAGTCCAATATGAATGACACTCAGGTTTATACATGGAAAGTGCTTTGTAGTTCATGTATTTATCAAACTGTACAAAAAGAAAGAGATGCAGTGTTTACAGGTGTCAGCTCTCAACACATAAACACTACTATTAATCTTCAAAGCATCTTCATCCTTTGTTTTCATTTAATGTTATATGTTTATTCCCTCGTTATTTAAGTGGAACTCTCTTCTAGATACAGCGTTTTTGTAGTCATCGTGTTCCAGAACATCAGGAACGCAAAAGCTGGGATGGTTTAAAGGTTGATGTCGTGTGTTGCTCAAACCACATGCAGTACCTGGAGACGCTGAATGTTGCTTTTGAAGGACTCAGTGTTTACACAGTCTTAACCTGCTTGGAGTACACCACACACACAAGTGCCTAGACTTGAACAGATCTAGGGAGTGAGTAGACTGCTACACACATTTCTTTTAAACATAATTATATTCCTTTTAAATATGTGTATACACACACATACGTATAGTCACCCAAGGCAGTCTGTGTTTTTTGTAATACAACATGTGCAGTCAGGGGAAAATGGCATTTTCCTGACCAACAAACTGCTCAACTAGATGGAAATATCTGGAGGGAAAGTAGAGTTTTGGTGTCTTATAAGAAAACTCCTGGTTTCACCAGCGCTTTTAATAGAAGCAGTTTGTGTTCCAGATCAGATACATTACAGTTCTTCTGATTTTTCTCTGCCCGTTTGGCCTCTTTCCCTCCCCCTTCCCTCCTGCCATTCTTCTGGACGAGAGCTGAGCTGTGCCAGGGCTCAGAGACATCACTCCTCAGCAGTAAGATTTGCTCCATCTCCTTACAGGATGTAAAAAGCAACGCTCTGGGTGCCAGATCATTTCAGGACGAAATAAAAAAGACCTTTAAATAAAAAGCAAGCAGAGCAGCTTCATTTGGCCACAGGTTTGAGTTCTACATGATCAGTTACTGGTATTTTCCGCTGGAGTTGAACTCTCTTAGATGTGGAAAAAGGTGGCTTGTTGGTGAAAGGAAGGGATTTGCAAACAGCAGCGAGAAGGCTTGGCTTGTGGGGGGTGTATCAAACCGTCTGAAGTACTCTGACTAGTTGGGATTATGTTTTGAGGTTCAAGGTTGGACTTAACCCATGAGTCTGTGCATGCTGGTGCGCAGTGTCTCCCTTGATTCTGGAATGTGACGAAGTGCCGGGGCCATGCACAGTTGTGATGCTGGAGCTGGTAGGAAGATGTTATGTGAAGGTGCCAAACGAGGCGTGTAATTGTTGCTTAATCACAGTAAATGCGGTTTCATTCAGGTTGCTGAGTCGCTGGTTTCTGGTGAGGACACCTAGTATGTATGAAACGGAGAAGTAACAAATTCAGGGGAGTGAAGGAAAGTGCTCTTGAATCTTCTGGCCAGGTAGCACCCTTTTCTAAAATGAAACCCAAGTCACTGCATCTTCTTTCGTGCACGTTTCGTGATCCATCGCATATGAGCACTCATTTTTGGGGTTTTTTTTTGATTGTTTGGGGTTTTTTTAACCATGTATTTTGAAGAAGCTTTTTGGAGCGCGGCAGCATCGCAATAAAGCTGTGAATTGCTGTGCGTATCCGGACAGCAGTGATAGGGGACAGCCTGCTGGTTTAAAGACCACGGTGTATTATAATTCTAATTTAATGTGTCATTTAACAAATATAACAGGACTACAGAAAAAATAGTCTGGAAAAAATGCATTTTTTTATATATATATCTGTGTGTGTGTATGTATATATAAAAAAAGCATATTTTTCTAAACTAGAAGTTTAAATGCCCTCTGGGGAAAAGAAGTTACGGGAGGGAAAGGGGTGAGCTTTGTCTTTTAGAATGAAGGGGTTTAGGCAATTTAAATTTTAACTGATGCACAGATTACCTCAAACAGATTCATCTCCTGAAAATACTTTCTGACTTCCAGTGTGTATAGGACTAACCTGAACTAGAGAAGTAACACTGGACTAAAATCCCTCCCCTGTTATTACTTTACATGTTTTCAGTCATGATGCGCATCCTCATATTCAGAGATGTCATCTTCTTGCTTCTCTGACAATTCTTTGGGAGGAGAACTGCCAACCCAAATTGAGAAAGCTTTTGTGCTTAAGTCTCCGTATGCAGGACAGCACTTAAGCAGGTGCCTAATGTCGTTGCTTAGATTTTCCTGAACAGAAACTGCTTTCAGAACAATAGGCCTGGAGGGGTGACATATTTTTACATTAACAAAAAGACATAAATATGTTTTGTTCTCCCCTCCGCTCCCAGAGAGCTTGGTTGTCTGATCTCAAAAGCTTATGGTGGAGTGTGCCTGGAAGCATAGCCACAAAGTTAGGTGTCAGATATTGGAAAGATGAGCAAAAATGATCAAACTTTGAGGTTTAGCAGAACCAAAAAAAATGTAAATAGAGGAACAAGACTTATTTATATAAATAAGATGAAACAGCTCCTGTAGGATGTACCTCTGCTCTGCATCTTCTCTCCATACTGATGAGGGAAAGAGAGAACTCTCATACATATCTCTGCTGCAAACAGTTTCATCCCAACTTAAAGGTAAAATAGAGACAAAGGTGGGAATGGATGTGGGGAGGAAGAGTTGCTGGTGGTTTTATCACCAGGCCAGTCTCAAAAGTGAAGGATTTGTGGGTTTATTTCTTTGGTGGGGTGGGGGGGTGGGGGGTGGAAGAGCAACCTTATTTCATGGGAGAATCTGTAAATAAATGAAAAATAACACACCGATTTTGCACTTGTACATAAACTATACAGTAGCGTGCCGAACATTGAAAGATTTAAAGTGTATATAAACCAGAAAAAATATTGAATGTATTTTTGATGCATTTTAAATGATGTATGAGTTTTGTCTTAATAACTTCTTCATATGATGAGTATTCGATAACTTTCCAGAGCTTTAAAGAAACATCAAATTATCTCCGTGATATCTTGCAGTATAAAGCAGGGAGGCATAACTTGACTTTTATGTATTCAAATGCATTTCACTTAAATGTATAAGCGAAGTAAAATATGGCTCTTCCGTTTGAAAGGGGAGAAAACCAACACTTGAAGACAGGTAATAAATGTCCTTAAAGTAGTCATTACTTGGAGGATTAAGTCAGCAGTTTAAGCCTCTACCATTAAGATTGTGTCAGTGATTTCCATTCAAAATCACCATTTTCAAGCATTTATAACTGGCTGAAATTCAGCATTCAAGATCCCAACCCTCAGAACATTTTTATTCTTTGAGAATAGCCTTTAAAAGAATTTAATCAAAAATCAGAAATTTAGGCCTTTTATTGTAGAAAGCACCAGTGCCATCAGATCTCCAAATAACCTACATTTTTTTGGTTCACCATTCTCCATTCTTTTTAGCCCAGGATTTTCCCTGGACTGTTGTACACAAGTGAAGCGAGACCCTGCCATGGTATGGGTCAATATGTTGGATACAAGAAGATTTATGGGACACAACTTTGAGTTATTGCCACTCTCCCTGGGCTTAAAACGCGCTGTATTGAAATCCCCAACATAAAGCTATACACGAGGGGGTAATGCCTGTGACTAGCATAAAGTCATAGCATATAACATACCAAAATGTGATGGTATGGTATCCTAAAAGCATGACAGCCCCTGTTGGCAGATACACGCTTCCTTATGGGTAGTTTCTACACCATATATTGCTCAGAAACATCATTTTCTCTGCGGTAAACATTTACTAAAATACTACATAGTCACTGGGTTTATAGTATGGTTTTAAAATGGCAGCTCAGCTTGTTTGGCCCGAAATTAGCTGAAATGAACTTGTGGTGAAATCCCCTCCTCACTCAAGAGGCTGAAATAAAACTTCAGGCTTTTCCCATAACCCGCTGCAAGGCCAGTGCCGCAAAGATGGGGCCGATTCTCCGCCCTTGACTGCTCCCGATGTCAGCAGCTGCTTTTCGATTTTCGCGAGACCCCGAGTTAGGGACAGAGCATCAGCTGCATCTCTGAGCCCGTAAAGCCCTTCTCCCTGCAAACGGGGATTTGCCGTCCCTGAGCTTGCGAGAACGCAAAGAACGGACCCTACGTGCCGGGAGCGACTTTTAAATTCATCCATCCATCCAACTCACAGTAAGCTGCGGGTGCCGCTTCTTGTCCCGTTTCCTTTTTATCTTCATTTGGGAATACTCCAAGGGAAGGGGAGGGAGGGGGCTTGGGTCTTCGGAGCCTCCTGAGCTAAGCTGCAAGAGGGAGTTGGGAGAGGGAGTTGTGCGTGTTTTAAACGGATCGGTGCGACTGGAAGATGCGTGCCCGAGCATCTGGGGACATGGGGGCGAAGGGAAGGGAGGGGTAGGTGTGTGTTTCTCATTTTCAGGTGTGTTGGCAATTTTAGTCAAATTCATGCTTTTTCTGTTGATGGCTGCTTAAATTAGATGAGTTTCCTGTGCTAGGAATACTTCAGTAATGCGTATATGCTGTTTTTTTCTGCTTCTGCATCAGGGCAGGTTTTGTTCCGTTTATCACTTTGTTCTAACACTACACATGGACTATTTTTGTGTGTCTTCCAGGTACTATAGTTCTTTAGACATTTCTTCTACATTTATCATTGACTCCACAAACCTCACCAGAATACAGAAGAAAAAAAAAAATATGTGGAGGAGTGTAACATATGTCAGTCCATTTTATTTTTTTTTTAAAAAAACAAACAAACAAAAAAAAAAAGGAGTTTTATATTACTCTGAAATTTGTGCACAATAAATGTTCTTTACACTAGGATCCTTGAATTAATTGTATTCTGGATTTTTTTTTTCTTTGTTCTGTAATTATTTACGATTCTTATCTGTGTTCAGACTTGAGCTTAGTTTGTTAATATGTATAATTTAGCATTTATTGCATTCATATGTAAATACGAGCAAGTATTGTAAACTATTTCATTGCTGGGGATTGTGGGTGTTATACATACACACATTTAGGACTGCAGTTTTTGGTATAATTTTTTGTATTGTAAAATAACAGCTAATTTAAAGCAGGAACGAGAAAATTATTGGGAGATCTGTGCATTTTAAATACAAATGTGAAGTACATGTATATAAATACAAGTAAATAATGCGAATCTTTCCTCTGAAATAAAAAGTAGATGATCTGGTTAAAAAATTTTTCCCCCGCTTTTTCTTCTTCCTTTTTTCCCCTCTTTTCTTAAAATAGGGAGAAGAAATAACTCCTGGCTGGGGTGAAGGTGAGTTTCTACCACGGTGGTGGTGGATCTCAGGGTGCTTATGTCTCCCTGAGCAGGCTGCGTTCGCCCTGTGCCAGATACTGAATCTGGGGGGAGGAATGAGGAACGTGTCCTCCTCCAAAGCGCGGGGGTGGGCTGCTGTGTCCACACGCTGCCTTGCAATCCCCCAAAACCATCACCCTCACCTTACATCTTCCCTAAGGTGCCTTAGCGAAGCTCTTGTCCCTGATCTTCTCCACGGCTGTGTCTGAAGGGTGGTGGGAAGGAGTAGCATCCTAAAGAGACATCAGTCTTCAGTGTAGAGAAAAAGGGGCTCATCCTCCATGCAGGTCACCTGGGATGGTCAGGGATAAAGAGAGAATTTATTTGCTCCAACCTCCTCGGCGCTGGGATCATGAGTCCTTGCTGGTTGTGATAGAGCTGGTCTACTGTCCCAAAGCTCAGGGCTTCTGCAGTCAGGGTTTAAATAAGCCCAACAGAAATGGAAAATCTCAGCCTCTTCCCTTTCTTAGTCTCACTGCTAGTTTTTCCACTAAACTGCTCCTTCCTTTCAATCAGAAGTGAAAAACCTGACATCCCTGGAGACTGTGTCATCCAAAGAGTTTCGCTAATAATTTTGCAACCTTACCAAATGTTGGCGTCAGCTGGTGTTTCAGATGCACACAAACGCTGGGAGAGCAAAGTCGGAGGTGACCTCTCCTGTCCCACCCCTTGGAAGCCCACGTGCAGCACACCCGGCATCCAGAAACAGATTCCTGCTGAGACGCAATCCGTTGTTCTCCATTTATTTTTATGTCGCTCTTCAGCTTTGAAATTAAGCACTGCTGAGATGAAGCAGAGTTGAACCTGACATTTATGAGCCATGAAGGTTTCAGTCACCGCCATCTCCGAAGACCGTTGTGCTACTTCGTCCCATGGCATTAAACTTGGATGCAGAAGCCCAATTCTCAGAAATTGCTGCTGAGCTGAGTGGAGCATGCCAGTCTGAAAGCACAGCATGGTGTGTCCAGGCTTGAAATGAAGTGGGCAGGGGGTAGGGGTTTTAAAGCTACTTTAAGCTCATTTTGGACAGCAGGACAAAACATAGAGGTATGGGGCCACGTTTCATCCCTGCTCTGATTTTTCTTCTTGTGTTGTAGCAAAGAAAAGAGGTTTGCAGGCAAGGAATGGAAGAGAGCGCAGAAGCTCTCCAAAGCTCTGCATAAGTCCAGGACGATGCTCTTTGCTGTCATTAATGGATGCAGCTGGGTAAGGAGCCAGAGGGGTATTTGCCGTGCAGCTGTTCTTTCCACAAGACTTAAGTATCAATCACCTACAGGGTGAGGGGAAGCAATTTTAAGTCTTTTTACAAAGCAACCGATTTAACTCAACCAACCCTAGGGAAAGTCTGGACTTTGGGTTGGATGGGGCGTTGTTTCTCCTTACCCACGTAACAGGTGGGGTTTGGGGCATCTCTCGGATGGGTTACACACCACTAGTTGGTAGTAAAATCATCTGTTGGTATGGTGGAAGCACAAACGCTTGCTTTTCTTCCCAATTAATGGGAAGAGGTTGGGGGGGGGAGGAAGAGAAGTGTACAAATGAGCCAGAACTCCACAACCAACACAGGTTACCATTTTGGAAAAAAAGCACAAAGAAACACAAAGTTTTTGTGTTTCACCTTGAGGGTTTTGGTTTCTGAACTAATTAAGCAGCAATAAAGCAGGGAGGGGATTGAGTGACAAAATGAAAACTCGGAGACATTTACAGAGGCATAAGGTAGATTAGGCGGGGGATCTTTTAATAAGGTGACTGATGGGACCTTCTGATGAGTTTACGGGCTGGTGGCGGTGTTTCAGGACCCAGGTGTCACCGTCAGTTAGAGGTGGGCTGAGCTCGCAGTGTTCCCCATTGCGGGGGTGTCTGGGAACAGGAACACCTCCCCAAACTGTGTCTGGAACGCAGGTAGCCCCAACATGCCCAGTCACACGATTCTGCGACACTGATCATCACTCTATGGCCAACACTGGGGTCAGGTCCATGATGTCCTTGGAGGGCTATTTTCTCCCCGATGACTTGAGACTCAATGACAAACTTGGGTTTAGGGATCTGCACTAGGGATGTCCTAGGGAAATTAAGATCTGCCCCCAAACAGTTCAAACCACCTTGAGATGCCCGATCGGATCCTTCCTTCCCCCTCTGCTTCCCTGTATTCCTGAGTCCCCACTCAGACCTTCTTGTGCATCTCCCAGAAGCCACAGCTGCAGGGAATTTAGCCAAAAAACACTGCCAAAAGTGCCTCTGGCCACTGTGGCTCTAACAGTGAGGATAACAGTTTGCTCCTTTTTATTGCCCTGCCGCTGGCAGGAAGCCCGGGGTGCAGCTCTGCACGCACACAGCCTGCAGGACATGGGCTGTTTCTGATCTCACCCCGCCAGAGGTGACCAGTGACGCCGCAGGAGAGTGGGGTTTAATCTTTCCTGGTCCTCACGCTGATACCCTGAATTTAGTGTGGAAGCAGAGGTTTAGCAGGGAGGTCTGGATTGTGACAGCTGATCACGAAGCATCATCATGATAGGGAACTGGACCAGAGCATGGAGATAACTCTGGTGTCCGTGTTTCTCCATCCGTCCCACCGGCAGTTTGCTGACTGTTTTATCAGCTCTGCTTTCCAGTCTGCAGCCACAATGTGCCTCCGACAGTGTGACTGGCAGTATTTCCATTGACACGTTCCCTGGGATCCCTGCTCTCACCAGAAATCGTTTCCATTTCTCCTTAGAAAAAAAAAAAAAAAGGCGCTTTGAACATTTTTCATGTCAGAGCTAATTCTGCAACGCTTCCCTTTGGCTAACATCCGCCGTTTCCGCACTCAGCACAGAAAGACAACATTTTAATAACCGAAGCGAGATGCATCCACCCCTATCAGCACATTAGCACCGTTTGCGTGGAGATAACGGATGGTAAATTGTTGTTTCTGCTTTAAACGTCCCCTCGCAGCGGTTGTACATCAGCGGCAGGATTTCGCTTCTGCTGCGTCTGCAGTCGCAGCGTGATGGGGGATCGTTGGTCTCCATCGGGTCCTGCCTGCGGGTCTCTCCAGAGACGAACAGGGCAGAGATGTCCCAGGCTCACCTCTGCCCTGGGGGCTACACAGGTTGTAGGACCTTTTCTCTGGGAACTGGGGAAAACCGCTTCACCTGCTCTTGCTTCAGCATTCGTCCCTGTCTGACGTCCCTGGCTGGAGGAGAGAGTGGGGCTCAGTTTTGTTGTGGGCACAGCCAGTGCCCCCCAAAAAACACACCCAGACGTGTGATAGAAGTGAAGGTCAGGAAAAGCCCCTTCTGGCTATTCGTGGTGCTCCTGCTCCAAAATCTCTTCCCCCTAAATTTAGGGTGATTTCCAGGCTTGCTTGAAGCCAGTAGCTATGACCCAGAGCAGGGATGTCTTAAACAGCCCTTCACTCCGTATTGATCAAACCAGTACAGGTTGTCCTGGTGCGTATCCCACAGGAGCGAGGACAGACCCTGTGACCAGGGAGTCCTGAGGTCTCCTTCAAGGCCGGGTCCCCCCTGAAACCCAGCAGCTGCTGGCACCCCCCACCACCACCTGGCCCTGGACCGTCCCCCACCAGCTTTTCGGGTGCTGACCTTGGTCGAGCAGCCGCCTGACAAGAAGCAGGGAAAATACATCAGACCTGCAACGTTTTCACAGCACGTTCCAGGTTCAATCGGCTGGAACTTTCCCAGGAATTTTCCTTTGTGTCGGCAAAAGCCCAGCCGCCAAAACAGCCCGCAGGTTGCGGGGAAGGAAACGGCTTTGAAGAGAGCCCTGAGCCTGGCCCTCACCCTCAGGCTTTGCTCCCTCTCTGCATCCGCAGCTGCTTCGTGCATGCATGAAGACAAACACGATTTTCGGGAAGAAAAGGTGCAACATTTCTGGGTTTGACCTTGAACTCATTTTTTGTTTTGGAACCGACTGAAATTCCACTCGGTATTTTTATATGCATTTTATATACATTTGTTTTCTACAAACTTTTTTCCACCCGAAATTGGCAAGAAAACATTCAATTTGCCTCTAATCAATTTTTCTGTGGTTTCTTTTTTTTTTTTTTTTTTTTTTCGAAGTTGCCAAAAATAACTCACAGATGTTTGTGGCATGAACAGAAGTCTCCCCGACTGGCATGAACTGCCGCCCTCCCTCCTCCTCCTCCATCTCCTCTCCGCCTGTGCCCTGCGGGATGGTGCAGCTACAGCCACCCCCAGTTATTCCCACCCACCCACCCAGGTTACGCGGTGGCATCTCAGCATGGCTGGCTCCACGTGCCACTGATTGCGGGTGCAATTATTCCCATCCCTGCTACATCTCGCAATGCCTCCCTCCTCCTGCGCTGGCACCAGCTTTGAGCTAAATCTTCCCCAAATTGTTCCCACAGCTTTGCACGCGCCACCCCCCGCAGGCAGCACAAGCAGCCCCAGGACTCCTGTGGGTCCCTGTCCCCTTCCCGGGTGGCACTGATGTCTCTCCATCTCAGCAGTGCGTTTTTTTTCGCCTGCTGCCCCTCCTTGCTGGTAGGCAGCAGATCAGAGCTGGGTTTCCAGTCAAGCACGGGGCATCCGAGCCCCACCACTCTGCCAAACTCCCCCAAACGTCCCCCCATTTCTCTTCCAGCTGCCCTTACGGCATGGGACCAGGTGCATCAGCCTGGACATGAGGGCACGGACAACCTGGCATCGCAGACAGGAGCAAGGGGGTCAGGAAAATGCATGTGTGCTTTATTCATGGATATGTTTGAATATTGACATGTACAGAAGAGATAAGTACAGGTTATACCCCAGTGGCACAGGCAGGTATCAACCATCCTCCCCTACGTGCACGTGCGCACACACGCACGCACCCAGCCAGTAGCATCACCACGGCTCCAGCACCGGTCCCTGACACGGTGTCTCCCTCCCTGCTCGCGCTCTTGCTTTGACAACGATGTGGGATTTGTACACACACAATATTTCACGGGCTTTCAGGACTGCCAAACCACTGGGAACGTTGCTGAGCCACCAAAAAAATAGAGTTCAGTGGCTACAGAAGCTTGGCTGGTTCTTTTTTCCTATTTTTTTTTCTCTTGACTCTCCTTTGTGCTTATGAAAGTCCTCAGGTATGGAATACCTAAAAAATTGTCTCCCTTTCTCTCTCTTGGCTCGCTCAGTCCTTTACTTTTACAAGCAGCTGCTATGACTTTGATGGTTAGTCAAGAGGCTTAAAAATGAAGATCCATGGTTCGCTTCGCAGAGTTCAACAGAGATGAAATGTCATAAAAAAAAAATTACTGACTTTTCAGAAGGGAAAAAAAATTGCCTGTGCACGCGTGTGTTTGGAGCGGGGGGGGCGGGGAATGTAATTGGGTTTCCTGCCTCCAAAAGGACTGCTCAAAAGCCATCTTCTTTTGCAAAGTTTAATTTGTGAGCGGGCTTGGAGGGAGAGTCAACATTAAATATTGACAAAAAGGGTGAAATGATGAGGAAAAAGTCATGCAGGTTTTTTTGGATCATTATTTTTTTAAATTCTGCACAATACGACTGTCCATCCCACACGCACACACCCCCCCCAGCTCTTCCCTGCTGGGCAAGAGACTCATTTCTCTGTGCCTTACTCACTTCATTTCGAAGCCTCCCCAGATGGCGGGGAACCCCTGGGAGAGCAGGACCTGGCTTGGGACTGTGCTTGAAGGATGCTGTACCCAAACTCCCAGCACAGGACAAAGGCTGAGGGTGGCGAGTGCATTTCCAGACCTGCAACCTCAACTCTGCAGATGCTTTTGAGCACCCCCCCCCCAGGGCATGAGGAGGAAACCCTTGCAAACTCTAGCAGACACCCATTTACACTAACTCACTATGCAATTTTTGCAGGGATCCCAGCAGGCCGTTGCCATGTTTTTTGGCCCTCTCATGCAATGCCTCTGTGATATGATCCATGGTAGTTGGCTGCCGACTTCCACAGCCAAAAAAAAAGAGGGGGGGCAGGTTTAGCTGTTGGTTTGCCATCCTCCCAAAACGGAGGACTTGAGAAAAGACTGCAATGGGAATCAAGGATCTCTTTGGCCTGCAATGCTTACAGACAACTAACATCCTAAGGAGTCTTTAAAGCAAGATATAAATCCAGAGATGATGAAGTCTGTCATTGGAATTGTTAAAAAACGTTTAAGATAAATATGCTAGAAAGTGTAAAGGTGGCCTGCTGTGGGACACAGTAATGGACTATGTAACCTCTAGCGGACGCCTCCGGTAATCTGAGTAGGTTTCTTCACATCTATTTTTCACAGCATACCAGTCCTAAGGGAGAGCTGAAGTGGGGTTGCCAGTCATCCTGGCCACCTAGAAAATATCTATCTCTGCTGGCTGTCAATTAGAGAAGGAAACAGCAAAGTGCCATTTCAATGCCAGTGAGTTATAAGAGACACAGGAGTGGAGCCATGAAAGACTGCAAGGAGCGAGTACTCCTGGAAAGCAGCTGCCACTTGCACGCCCATCCTACGCCGAGGTTCAGCCCATGCAAGAAGATTAAAGGCTGGTGGATACCTGGCTTTCTGGGGCCAGATGTGTAGAAGAGCAGGGCATGACTACAGGACTCGAAAGGAAAGCAGTAGAAGGCAATTCACAGCGTGACCTCGTGATGTTGAGGTAGTTCCTTGCCTTTGAAGGGCTGAGCATCAGGGTTTAATTCTTTTCTACCTGTGCATTAGAGGACACAAGTTTTGCAGAGCTGCAGCTAGTAGTTGGGTCACTTGGTGCACAGATGGCTCCACAGTCTCTCAGAGGACACCATTGTCCTGGATAACAGGGAGACGTTCACAGCAACTCAGTGCATGGCTATGGCACTTTGAAGAGAGGTGAGGGACTTCCCTGCCTGTAGCACTGCCTCCCTGCCTGCTTTTCTGGTCTGGGTGAGCCTTTTGGCAGTGAAGATTTCACATACAAGTTTCAGTTCAGAGCGTGACCTGGCCCCCTGCACACAAGACTTAGATCTTGGCGTGTTCCTTTGCACAGCCCTGGACTAGGACAACCAGGTGCTACATCCCTGAGGACCTCGAAGAGCAGAACTTTGGATAGGATGCAGCCAGGAGGATTTCTGTGCATGTCTTACACATCCACAGGTGTTCATTTGAAAACAAGAGTGGTTTTTATGTTGGGCCAAAACCCAAGAAAGTTGCTGCAATCTGAAATCTGAAGCAAAAAAGCAATAGAAGGTGTTCTGTAGGGAACGTGGATAAAAAGCGCCGGACTTCGCTGCGTCAGCTGCTGCTAAGCCTTTCTATGCATCCAAATGCTAAGGAGCTAACGATGTTCCTCGAAGGAGCACAAACCAAGGAATAAATGGGTTGCTGCAAAGCCCAGGCCTAAATACTCAGGGAGAATCTGGAGCTATTCCTGTACCTCCTGCGGCAGTCAACCGGGGTAGGAATTTATCCCAGAAAACCTTCTCACCCTTCCTTACCATCTTTTTTCTTGGCTTGATCTAACAAGGGGTTCAGCCCCTCAAGAAGGCACTGGGAGTCCTCAGCTCACCTCCTCGAGGGAAGACCCCTGAATGCTCAGGTAGCCCAAGGTCATGCATCTGCCTCCCTGTGCCCTGAGAGACCAGAGAGACGTTTGCCCTCACCCTCCAGCTGGGCTCCGGCTGCAGTAGAGTGGGTGACTTCACCAGCCTTTGCTTAAACCACCTCTCAGCTAGGTAATGAGCACTTGGCAGGAGGCAATGTCCTTCATGTGCTAACCCGGACACAAGCAATTGCCTCCACCGGCTCTTCAAGGAGGGGAACCTTAGTAATCCATTCCCTACCTATGACATGATTCATGACTTTCCTTTTCCAAAAATTGGCTGGATATTTATGTCCACAGGGTGGTATCTATCAAACCTTTTCTATCCTACCTCTTCCTTGCATAACTAATGAAACCCTCTGACTCTCTGCGAGACTGGTAGAAGCACAAGTAGCACATGAGAATGAGTTGCATCGGGCTGGCATCCTGCCCATGGGCTCACATGTTCATCCTGCATGGAGAAAGGTTAGCTTGGAGTGGGACAACATTGGCCTCTGGTTGTTTGGACATGACAAAAAGATACCTACCCCAAATACTTTACAGGACCAGTGAATAGAGATGCTAGGGTTGGGACATGAAGAAAGCCAGCCTCAAACAAAAACTCAACACACGTGTTTCTTCCTGAACACCATCAATACATGACACACATTTCTATAAAAAGGAGGACCCAGGGGGTAGGTGACAGCTTGGCAATGCATGCTGGCCATGTTTTCAAGCAGGTGGTTAATGCCCGTGAGCCAGTTCATAGCGTGGTTACTTGGTCCACCCCAGAGGTGCCTCAGGATCCTGTCCAGTAAACAAAACCAATCACCTTCTCACTGAGGCTCTGGTTTCATCCCTGTGAAACAGGTAGGTTGCCCTTTGGGTCCTGAGCAACCGTGGAGACAGTCTGAACTCCACATCTTGACATGTCTTGTCAAGAGCCCCCCACAGTGAGTCAGGGCTTCAGGAAACCTCCTGACAGCTCAGCCATCAAAAGTCTTTCCCCTCTTGGCTGGGACAGGCAAAAGGATTTTCTTTGCAGGTCTCATTTCTTGGCTCAACTCTCTCCTTCAACTTTTCCAAGGGAATTATCCATGGCTTCAACCCCATCTGCAGAGAGCTGGAGAGACAATGACAAAGCTGTGGCGTGGAAAGGTGGCCAGGACCAAGAATGAGCTGGTTATCAATGATGCTGATTGTATAAAATCAAATAAATTGGCAGACAGATGAGGAGAAGGAAGGGATGCCCACACGCTCACTTCTCCTTCCCATCCCTTCCCTCCTCCCTCCCCTCCCACCAAAAAAGTTACTGGTCTGGTTGTTTTGTAAAGAAACCAACACAAAGAGAGTCTCTGCCTGGCGTGTGCCCGCCCTGCTTCACATTACGAAGAGGCTCAGCACAGCAAGAGCGGAGAGAAGCCACATCTGCAGTGGAGAGGCTGCCCAGCAGAAGGGAGCTGCTGGGCTGGAGGTCCCTGATGACAGACGAGTGGAGCCCCGCAGGAGCCTCTCTTCTCCAGCCACCTGCAAGAGAAAGGAGGCAGTACTGGGTAAGTGGTGCGGTTGTTCCCCACCTTGGTCCTTCTGAGGCTTTAGGGCTTGGTGATCATGCAGCCTTCCTATATGTTTGCATGTGCAGAGGGATCCAGGACTGGTCTCAACACCCCAGCTCTAGTCTGGAGGTCAGCTTAGCTCCCGTGGAACTGGTGGTGAAGGTGGCAGTAGCACCACAGCATACAGCAGGGTCACCTCATGGGCACAGAACTGGGCATGCAGCCTGCAGGTTTGGACAGTAGTTAGAGGTAGTTGGACAGTAGTTAGAGGTAGTTAGACAGTAGTTAGAGGTGGGTGCCTAGACGCCCACTCCAGTCGATGGAGATCTATGCAGCCCATGGAGCCACTGCTAGCCAGCAGCGTGACCCAGTGGCCTCTCCAGGTGGAGGTGTCCCTTGGGTATTGAAAACGTCTCCATGGGGCTGGCAGACATTTCACCAAGCAGCAGCTGGGAGCCAGGTGGGTTACTCCAAAATACAGTGCACGTGTTTGCATGACTGACTCCTACTCGGAGTGCCGACACCCTGCAGAGAAACTGCGTCCTTCTCCTTTTACAGTCATTGACAACTGTGGCTGCAAATTTGCTTTACTAGAGACTTGCATTTGCATTAGTTGATAACTGATATAATTTAGAGCCAAGGCTCTGCACTGCTAGGAAGATGGGAAGCAGATGGACTAGTCAGTCCATCATAGCTTTCCTCCTCAGGTCCAGGGACATGAACATTATTAAACATTGAACAGGGTCTGGGTTTGGAGTTGAGTCCAAAGTCAAGACTCGACTCCCCAGTTTCTCTTGCAGTGTCAGCGGGGACCATTCTCCAGCAGCACTCACACCTCAGCAGAGGGACGTGCTGCTCTCACGTGGCTGTGGTAGGACTATCCCTGACTACAGTAGTTTTTCCAGCTTCCCACTTCCTGGTGATAGCATCAGTTGGCTATCTGGGCTGGACTGTCACTGATGAGGGAGGTTCACAGCTTCTCTATCACTTCCAGGAATAAAGCTCTGAGTGCACTTGGACTGTGCTAAGGTCTGGGGACCACCGTCTAGAAGCAAGTCCTCCAAGTCTCCCGGGTGCAAAGTTTATGGCCTGATGAAAGTATGCCCGTGCTGTGCGTGGCCACCAATACCCTGAGAAGCAGTGAGGGAAGCTGAGGCCACATCTCTGCACCTCGCGACCTGCTGCTCTGTGAAAACAGAGTGGAGTGAGGTGAATTGGGTGTTTTCCCAGCAAAAGAAACATGGAAGAGGCTTAAAAAAACCTGTCTGAAGCTCCCTGAAGGTATTGGCTGGGCCAGTGCAAAGCCCACGTTCAGTCCTTGGAGTCTAGTTAACTGACAGCTTCTGTTATGTGAACGTTCAGCAAATCAGGGTCACTGTTAATTATTCAATAGTAAAATAATTCAATATGAAAATTACTCTGGTGGGTGGCAAATCAAGGTCATTCCTTTTTATTTAAAAATAAAATATTTAATGCCTACTACTGCCATCATCAGTAAATTCATCTGCTATTTGTTTTAAAATAATTTCAATTTAATGTAACTTTGATACTAACAATTTGCTGATGACTAGAACCTTTCAGATGAAATTTTCCATTGCTTAGCAAACATTAGTCAGTGAAGCCTCAATGTTATGACCTCCAGGCTCTTCACCTAACAAGGGAGGAATCTGCGTCTCAGGCAGCTGAAACGCTTGTGCCAAACCAATGGTCCTGGCTCCCCTGCTACAGTCCTGAAAAGCCCACGGATTTCTAAAAAAAACGTATCTCTCTGTAGCACCCACTAAAGAAAAGAGAAGGTGACCAACAGGAAGGAGGGCAGAGTCAGAGACAGGAGCATGTAGCCCCGTGCTTGATGTTGGGGAAGAATATGTCAAGGCATGAAGAAGAGGGTCAACAAGAGACTCAGAGGTGGAGGGGAGGCTGGATGTCTGCACATAGCTGAAACTACACCGATGAAAGAAGGATCTGAGGTGAGGAGGGCTGGAAGGCATGGAAGAGCTATAGACACTGCCAAGCACCTTAGGGCCAGGTCAGCCCTCTCTTACCTTGGTGGGCTGGAGGTGCTCGAAGATGTTCTCTCTGAGGGTTGCCACAGCTCTGTTGGCATTTCGCTCCTGCTTGTACATCTGTGTGGTGGGGGGGATAGATGGGGCCATGGCTGCATTCAGGTAGGTCCCATTGCCAAAGGCCAGAATGGCATTTTCTGTGTGTGGGAAAGAGATGGATAAAAGAGTTGTCAGGTCAAGGTTTCCAAGCAAAGCACATGCATCCCTTCTCCAACCTCCTTCAACTGCATCACGCAAATGCATGCTTGAGGGTCTTCAGAGCTCCTTTGTTGAAAGCACAGGGAGCTGGACACCAACAGACTCTTGAGGACCAGGGCATCTTCATACCCTCATTTACAAGAAGCCTCACCAGCTTGCGGGCGATGCTGCCATAGCAGCAATGATGTGCCGTGTGATACTTACGGAGACAGATATTGTCAGTGAAGAGATGCAGAAAGCTCTCACACTCTTCCTGCCGGTTGCCACTGGCATTGCACGTGCACCAGGGAGCTATGCTGGAAGTTGAGTTGTCAATGTAGTTGGGTGTGATGGGGCTGCCTGCCGAGAAGGATGGAGAAGTGTTACTGCAAGGCTGCTACTTCAAGAAGGGACAATGATTTCCCTCCTTGCTGCTCTCTCCAGTTGCTCTGCTTACAGCCTCAGCTGAGCCCCTCCGTGATGGCAATAAAGGAAAACCCTTCAAGTGCTGGTGTCACAGATCTGTTTTGCTCCCAGGGAGGAGAAAATGGAGCAGTCACAACCCTTTTGTTCACCCCACCACCAACAAAGCCTTCAGTCAATTAAAATGTGCTATCCATCCAAGGAACGGGCAGCTCCTGGGAACTCAGGTTCCCTAATATTCAAAAACTGTATGTGAGTATGTACAAAGGTTTCCATGCTGTCATTGAAAAAGCCAAACTCAATCTCCAGAATGGTGAGAGACAACAAAGGAAGGATTAAACCAGAATGAAATCTTGACCTAAAAAGCTGTCAATCTATCCCATCCCTCAGGATGGACAAAGTCCAATGGCCGTTGGCACATCCCTTTGGACTCTGGCTGTGCTTGTGCTAACTGCTGCCAGCTGGGTCTCTGCAGCATCTGAAAATCCAATTTGACATCCTCTGAAGTCAGCAAGATGGCATTGGGTGGTGATTTCCAGTGGCGTCACTGGTGATAGCATCAGGGAACTCCTGACAGAGCACATGCCCTGGGATGGGCCATCTATTTCCATCTGAGAGAGAAGATAGGATCTTGCAGCAGCCTGTAGTGCATGGTTTTTCTCCCTCCACTGCAACTATCCTAAAGTTTCCCCGTGCTCGTGGCTTAGGTTCCTTCTCTAATCACTGCAGAGAGAAGGCCCAGCATCTCCCTGGGATCCCAGTCTCAGCTCTCCACCTTACTGTCCTCATAGCTTTTAGCTGGCTAGAGTAAGAGGAGATGTTTCCCACCCAGAGGAGATAATTCCCACCCAGAGAGTGGGAGAGAGACCAGCTGAAGGATGCAGACTCTTACCTATGATCCCTGTATACGCCAGCAGACAGGCAGCATAGCTGTCCCTCCGGCAGCCACTTGCCGCCTGCAGGGACGGCTGGCAATTAAACTGGAACTCCGCATAGCGTGACCTGATGGAGGGAGAGCACAAAATGGGACATATTAGCACAGTGGTAGTGTTTACGGAAGGCAACACATTTGCAAAATCATTTGCTGCTGTAGGTGTTGCTAAACCAGTTTGAATGAATGTCATTTTATACCCTCCTGCCCCTTCCCTAGCAAACCCAGAGGTGGGCTTTATCCCTTTGAGATGAGACATAGGTCTGTAGTTAATGTCTTACAGGCTTCTGGGACTGCAAGAGAGGTCCAGTCTTGGAAGAAATGTTTGTTTTCTGGTGTGTGAAGCTGGTTTTTGAGGGAAGAGCTGTTGCAGGCAGCGAGGGAATTCATTCTGTATTGCCATTATCTGACTTTTGAGTAATAACTTCCCCTAGAGACCTAGGCCTTTATTTTTAGACTGATTTGCTGAAAGAGAAAATCACCCTGGTCCAGTTTCTCTCTCTTCAAAGACTGTGCCTTAAATGTAGCTGAGGTCATCCTCAGATTAAGGGAAATGCCCAAAGGCTCAGATATGAAATGCTCTACCCATCATCAGGGCTGCTGCCGTACCCTCTGCTGCAGGCACCCATTCTCAGGAGAAGGTTGGAGTCCCTGGAGCCTGTGGAGCGAGAGGTATATGACATACAGCTCTCACCACAGACCGCTGTGCCTCGGTTTTCACATTGCCCAGGTCAAAGCACCAAACCAAACCATTTCGCACAAAGCAGCTTTGAGCCCCGCACTGGGCTTGTTGGGGCTGTCTGGGCCATGCAGGGAAGTAGGTGCATTGTTCAGACAGATTGCTCTGCTTGTGGCTCCCCTGCTAGCTTGGTTGAATAAACTCTGTTAATCGTGCTGCCAACCAGATATTCGCCACTTAATTCTCCAGGGATGAGTCAGTTGGTGGCACACAGGCACCTAGTGGTGTTTGGACATTGTAGAATATTCGAAGACATCCACTTTGGGCTTTCAAGTAGGACATAGGACCTACTGGAGATTCAGATCTATTTAAACAGGCATGCCACGGCCAGGTGAGAAGGCATCTCACATGGCATTTGAGCTGCTTAGGAAACTCAGGCAAGCACTAGCACTGTCAGCACTTGAGGGGAGGGTCTGCAGTGTCTGAACTGTGAAATGAGTACCTCAAATGTTTGCTCTGTCTGTGCAATCTCAGAAAAACTAAGACAGCCTCTCTCTTCCAGACATTTTTTGTGCTCCTGGTCAGCGCTCCTGGTCAGCGTCAGCACTCAGACTTGCATTTTCCTGCCCATTCCTCTCCTCCTCCCCAGTCTTCTCCCTTTTTCCTCTTGTTTGCCCCATACCAACCCCTTTGTCCTGTGCCATAGCCAGATAAACTCAAAGCACCAAACCAAACCATTATCGCACAAAGCAGCTTTGCCCAAATTTTTCTGCATTATTTAGGGGAGGGGGGTACTGATTGCAGGTTTTATATTATTCATGTTAGTATAGCCCACCCCTACAAGCTGGGAAATTCAAGAGGTTACAGCTGTGAGGAAGCTGCAGGAGGACTGAGCAGTGCAGGCAGGGTTAGCCCTGGAGTATTTTACTCTGTTTCTTTAAAGTGACATGATTTGTTCCTGGCTCTCCTTGTGGTTTCTGCACTGCTAGCTTTGACCAGGTCATACGTCAATCCCTTGCTCCCACTGTGTCTCTAGAGGACGTTTTATATTATATATTCAGAGACCAAGGAACCAGATCATTAACAGCTGTGCTGCCTGCAGGAAACGGTTTCCAGCCCCCTGGGAAGCAGCGCTCGCCCCTTTGAACCTCTTCTTCCCTGCTGGGCCCACTTGTCTTGTTAGGGAGTGGGCAGTACCCAGCTGTTTTGGATTCCCTGGGTAGTTGGGTGAAATCTGAGCAAGAGATGGTGTGGCTCAGGGACTTTGCATCTTTCAGAGTCAGCTTCAGATGTATAGCTCAGTTGTTCTCCTTCATTCATGTTTCTGGGGTGCAGAGGTGTGAGGGTTTTAGTACCAGTGCATCCATCCAAGAGGATGCTACTACTCTCACCTTCCTTTGTGAAAAGATATAATTTTTTAATTGTAATTTAAAGATGATGTGCTGGTAGGGGACGGCTACTCGAAGTTCAGCTCAGGAAGTCCCAAAGCCCACAATAATTAGAGACTGGGACAATACTGGGAGATGTGTCCTACACTTGCTCTTGTGCTCTTCTCCAGGTCATGGCCACAGCTGCACATAGGACACTGGGCTGGGACCACCACATTTAGTGCAGTACGGCTGCTGCTACGGTCTTACACCTCTTACTGGCAGATGGGCTCCACTCCTGAGAGCTGTATGTGGATTAACCTTCTGGAATATCAAAGACTTTTTGAGAAATAGAGAGGTGGAAATAGTGCAACTGAGGGGAAAAACACTGAAGGGGTATGCCTGTGAGTGTGCACATTGGGATGGGTCTGTGCCTGTGTGCATGCATGGGGCTTAAATGGAAACAGAGGAGCAAACCTCCCCGGCCACATACTGGGTGGTGGATCTGGAGTGAGAACTGTGACTCTGAGACTCCTATTGCAATCACTGGAACATCCAGCCCTGCAGCAGAAGGATACAGTTTTTATATATATAATTCATTTTTCTAATTAAAAAAAAAAAGAAAGCCATGGTTTTAAGGTATCTACAAGTGCCTGTGAGTGTTAGGACAGCTTGTGTGCTCCTGTAGGGTTCTCTGGGCTAGGGGAGGTAGACAGTGAAGAGACAGATTGCTGAAAGTGACTGCAAGCATGCCACACCACATCTCTGCTTAGCTTTCACCTTCCTGAAACTATTTCTATAGCAGGTATTTCTTTAGGACCAAACCCAAAACCCCATAGGAAAGGTCTAAAAGAGCTCCAGCACAAACTTCTCAGATCTTCTGCTGTCTGTTAGTGCTCTCTGTATAGAGTATGAGACAAGGACACGGGTCATGGGAAGGCAAAGGCAATGGAAGGCATAGGCAATGGCCTATGTCAGTAGGATGGGTGCCTCCAGACAAGATCCTTCAGGCGGGTGCGTTCGCTCTGGTCACCAGGCTGTCAACGCCAGGCTTGTTCAAAGGACAGCTCTCCATGTCGGTCCAGTGTGTGAACGTTACCTGCAAACGTAGTTTTCTCTACAGGAGTCCAGAGGTGCCAGGCAGTTGGGCTTCTCCTTGGACTCATAGGAGCAGGCAGGAACAATGGTCTGCCGACGGCGTTCGGCACAGGCTGTGTCGTCGCAGGGACAGAAGAGCAGCTCGTGGGTGTACTCAGGTGGCACACGGTCAAAGAACTTGCGCAGAGCCTTGTGGCACTTGGAGCGGTTGCAGGTATCTGCTCGGGCCAGGCGCCGGATGCAGAAGGAGACGTACTCCGTCCGCAGCCGCTGGCACATCTCGTCCACGTTGCAGGCTTTGGCAGCATCCAGGCACCGGTTCACCTGGGTCACCTCGTTCTCAGACCCTGCAAAGTGGTGGAAGATGGTGATGGGGTTTTGTGCTGACATCCCCAAACTATGCTGAGACCTTCAACCCTGTCGTGCTCCCATCCACGGCCACCTCAGTGGGGCCACCAGCCACTCTAGGACGGAAGTGGCCTAGGTGAAGTCCACATTTGCTCTCTGTGCCCCAGCAGGGCCGAATCCCCTTCCCCTACTCACCTTTCCCAAGACACAATAAACCTCACAGCCCAGAGCCTTCTCCACCAAGCTCCTACATTTAATGAAATGAAGCTTTGCTCTACCCTGGGCATCTTATAACACTTCAACAAAGTGAATTAACCAACTTCAGGCCTGGGAAGGCAGAAGTCATTAGAAAGTACATTTACTTATGGCCATTACTGGATCCCTCAGTGTGATGGGATCTCTTCTAATGAACCTTCTTTTTCAAAAAAGATGCTCAAGATCAAACACTGTCAGTGGCCATACCAGGTCTCATGGATACATAGGCGGTCTGCACTAACCCTCGCACCCCAGATTCTCTACCCTGTGCAATGAGTTTCCTCAGGCCAAGAGTCCAGAGGGTCAAGTCGGGCATTGGCAGCAGCTGTACTACGTTCATCCCAGGACCTGCCGAACTAAGTGAGAGCTGTCCAGTTCTCAAAGCCCCACAGCAGTGCTCTGGCTTCCCCCATCCAGACCAGTCCTGCCCAGTATGCCCAACTTCTAAGCCGTGACACTGCCTTCACGGGATGGGGATCAAGGCTACAATCCAATCTGATGCCCCGGGGCCTTCATGCTGCCTGCATGTGAATGCATGTGGGTCTCTCTCCACACCCTTTGCAAGGTCACCCCTTTGCTGGCTTCAGTGAAATCACTCTGCATCTCCACCCTCTTAAACAAGAGGGAAACAAAAGTCCAGGATGAGCAGTCTGGGTGGGAGATCAAGGTTGTGCTGTGAGGATGCAGGGGAGGTGGAGGAAAACCTGCAGCAGGGGGAACAGTCAGCAAAATAAAGCAAAAACTGTGGTGGCAGATGAGAAACACACTGTCTTCAGTAGGCAAATAGGGCTCTCATGAGTTTATATGCCAACGACCTCCTCTGCAAACAGGGGAATAGTAAGAGTGAAAGATATTTGTATAACACTGCTTTTAGGGCTCCTCCAAGGATGGTCTGGGCTGTTTTTATAGAGGAGGAAAATGCTACGGAGTCCCTGGTTGGTTGAGACATTAGACTCTGTCTGATCAGAGAGATAAGATGAGGGTCCTCCAAGCATGAGAGAGAAAATGAATCTGAAGCCGTTTCTCACCTCTCTGAATTAAGCCCATGACCTGAAGCACAGTAGAAGGACTTTCTCCCCAGCAGAGAAGGATTTTTCACAGAGAAAAAATCCCCAGAATGATAAATTTCCAATGGAGAGTTAAGCCCTATCTTTGGCCAGGAGTTAAAACCAGCCAGTCACTGCTGACAAGTGTTAAAACATTGACAATCTCTCTGAGCACTTCAAAACTGGCTGCCCTCCTTCACTTTCCCTGACGTTATCAGATTCTCCTCCTCTGAGCATTTATTTTTCCCTTCCCGTTGTCCCCACTGCTTGCTGTGAGCTGGAAGCCAAATTTCAAGTTATTTTATGGTGGGTGAAACTGATGCTTGGTGTGTTTTTACCATGTAGGTTCTTCCCTTTAAAAATGCCCAGGGATGAATATTCTTAGAGCATCACTTTATGCTGGGGAGCTGTCAGCAAACGTGTAGGAAACAGTTACTTGGAAGGGTTTCATTACCCATTCAGTTAATGAATCACAGGGAACACACCAGCATGTCTCTTCCCACGCAACAAAGGAGGATGTGCTTTTTTAAATCACTGCTACAATTAGAGCAGAGAGATATAATTCCGTTTGTACATTTTAATAGTGGCTATACATTGTTTATGCAAAATTTGGCTAAAAATATCTGTTGCTCTGATTTAGCACGGGGTCACGGGGTTGTCTTGTGTTTCAGCAATTTATTAGGATTTTTTTTTGCTGTTAAATTTGAAAGAGGGTCCTTTGGCAATGCTGACAGAATAATCCCAGGCACTAGACAGGCATGGGGTGGCAGTTCATAAGATGTGTTATAGGTGGTGTTGATGAGTATAAATTGGGGAAAAAAGATTAAACCAAGAAACGTAATGTCCCTAGATGGATGCCGAGTCCTTCGTACATAACCTTGCTGCTCCGGGCCCATTCGCTTTGCTGCCCAACCAGTTTCAATCTGCTTTACAAACCTGAAAATGTGTTAACCATGCATAAAAATCCCTGGATTTCGCCATACTCTGAAGAGCCCTGTAGGACTTCCAGTGAAAGAGGAAAAAACTCTAGTAAAGAAGGCCGTGACCTGGCAAACAGCCTTGTGCATGCTTCACTTTCCATGCTCAAATCAGTCAAGTGAAGCCAATAAGAAGATGTGAGGTCAGGGAGCGCCCCCCCCACCACCTTCCCCTCACTGCTCAGATTGTTGAGGGATGATGGGTTAATGCCCTCCTGGACATTTTCACCTAACAAGTGCCTCGCTATCTCGGGGACTGCAGACATCCGTCGGCTGCAGGGTCGTGCTGCTCCTTACTCGCTTGGGTGCACTCCAGCTGTGGATGCCACCCCAGAGTCAGATGCACGCTTGGGAGGAGCTGCAACAGGATTGCTGTTTTGGCACATCTGTCAGAGACACACAAGGAGTACATTACCTGCTCCCAGACGGGCACTTTGGGAACAAAAATCACCGTTAGTAAATTTTCCCTGTGGCTGTGGTGCATAAGCAGAGCTGAACACTGGTTGTGGTGGCAGCTGTGACGTTGGTGATGGATGGCTTAATAGCTACTGCACTGACCTTTTAACTGCTGAGCCGGGGGTTCATGCCCTCGAGGGGGTTAAAATGTGTCGGGCAGCTCTGCTCACGTTATTAATCAGATTACATGATGCAGTGCAGAACATGGGTCTGAGTCCTGAGGTTGCCCTCAGGGCACAGGGTTAAAGGCTGTGGCTGGGATCAACTAGTAGGTTGGGTTAATGACCTTTTTGCCTGCAGAGTTTGACCCTGTGACGGATGTGGAAGTACGTTCTCATACCTGATGATACCCAAGCAGCCTCTGTTCAGCAGGGCATTTGCTGACGTCAGCAGGTCATACACCTGCTATGAAGACTCAGCCCACCTGTGATGGCTATTGGAAGAGGCCTTCCTACTATGTCACTCAGTCCCAGCCCTTTACAGTATGGACATGAAAGAGCCAAAGAACAAAAATCACGAGTGCTTCTTCCTAGGACATGTTTTTCTAACAACAGTTTAGCACAGGAATCGTAAGCATATCATTGGAAAAATGATTACAAGGTCTCAGCAATGCTTTGTGAAGAGACCTCAAGAGGCCACAAAGGATTGCCTTGTCCATAGTGCCTGATCCCACAGCCTGTTCCCCCCGTTTGAACCAGTCAATGTAGGAGCATCTTCCCACCCACCTACCTGCAGTGATGGATGCCAGCCGGACGTAATCAAAGCCTCTGATGAACGGCTCATAAGGGGAACTCTCCAGCACATTCATGCCTGGGTTGAAAAGAGAAGTCAGTGAGAAGGCAACTGAGGCTCCTGAGGGATGTCTGAGACATACAAGGTTCAACAGATAGAGTGCAGATTTGCTTGGTGGGTCCAAGGGATTGTGTGCTCTGAAGGTCATAAGTAAATGCATACTCAGAGTCACAGGAGCTGATGTATAGCCATATCCTTAGGGAAGGGAATAGGATGTAACTGGCTTTTAAAAATATATCACAGCTTTGGAGTAGGACAGCCTCTCAGGGAACTGTTGAGTTGCAACCCTCTATAGCTCAAGTCTTGGGCCCCTTGACAGGGCTTGCCACTGAGGACAACAGACTGTAGCACAGGGTCTTGCTCATGGGCAGAGTTCAAACCATCAAACCACCAGATCCCTACATATGGGATTTCCATCACTGTTCTTGCTATTTCCTATATGTCCCTCCCTTGGTCAATGGCCCTCACCTGTTTCTAGGACACAGCCAGGGCTGCGCACAGGGCTGTGCATGTGGCAACACACACCCCTTCATATTTATTAATACCTCTCCCCTTCTCTTTGCCAACAGCCCTTTCTTACTTGGCACAGAGCTAATGACCCACAGCTCCCGCAGAAACTTCCCCTCTTCATTTTTAAGTTGCTGGGAACATAATTTTATTCAATCGGTGCTTCCCTCTCATCCGCTCAATGGTCTGGAATGCCTTGTCATCCTGATGAATACCCCAGAATATTATTGGAGCAAACAGCTCAGTATCTTTTTTTTTGTTTTGTTTTATTAGACATTTAGATGGATATGGACAGCAGCAGCAGATGTACTGGCTGGGATAAAAGGACTATCAAACCTCATGCTCTGGGCATATGCTGATCACCAGCTGTGGTCAGGAAGAAATGGCTCCCAGGGTACACAGCCCTGTGCAATTACCACAGGTGCATTACAAGGCAACTTTACACCTTCATTGAAATATCTTGCATCGTTACTGACTGGAGAGGGGCCCATTTGTACGTTCCAGCATAGCAGTTTTATGTCCTGATGATATAGCACCTTATCAGAGAATTGTTATCGGGTTGTCATCATGTTATTGTGTCTCCAAATGGGAAGGTGGCTAAACACAGGCGCGCTCAAAAGAAGCTGAGTAAATAGTATGCTTTGTAAATTCCCTGAGCACACACTTCCACAATTGATTTTATAAGAGGGCTTCTAGGAAGCTTTTAACAGCCTCCCGGGTATGTATGACTAAGAGACAAAGCTCTACACGGAGCATGTGGATTGTCTTCCTCTCTCAGTCAATTAAACATGTGTAAGGACTTTGAAACATGTGACTATTATGAAATATATTTCCTCAGGGAAATTAAGGCAAGGAAATCAAAGGTTTAGGAGAGCGAATTTGCTTTGCAAGTGAACTCAGTGCTTGAAGAAATGTGGGGCTCAAGACACGACAGCAGAGAAGTAGGACAGAGTCTTGGCAGTCTCTGATACCAGCCCTCTCACAGTCATCCCCGAGATGGAGGTCCCAAGCTGCTGGGCAGGAAGCCCATCCAACCTGGCCATCCAGCATCCGTCTCCTACTCTGCAGCTGGAGACCCACATCTGGCCCCTGCCTGCCCTCAGCACTCCCTGCCACCCTCTCACTGCTCTTACAGCAGTGCTTCTGGAGCTGGAAGTCCTCTTGACACCACTGTCCTGCACAGCCAAGTCGCAGATGAACTCTGTCCAAAGCTTCAGGCCACAAAGGTCAGTGGTGAAGCAGTTGCAACGCAGCCTGGTAAGATGATTGGAGAGGCTGGATTGCCACCTCTTCCCCAGACTTCATTTTGATGCAAACAAATTCACTTGGCACATGATTATGGGAAAGACTGGATCCTGGAGGGTGCTGAGGTCTCTTTCTTCCCCAGTCAGTTCATAGCACCATGTTTTGCACCTTGCAAGCCATGGCACCTGAAAGCTTTCCGGGAACTTGATGAAGCAATTCCCATTCTGGCAAGCCTGTGCGTTATATTCTCCATCCTCTCTGTTTTACTTGGCCTTTTGGCCTGTGTTATCACCCCTGCACCTTTCCTTTCAGCTCTCAGCCAGCAGTGTTTTATTAATCTATTTCGCAGCCCATGGCTGGAAGGTTCTGTTTTATTCTCCGTTTTAATTTTCATGGTGCATAAAATACTCACCAGCCTGACAAGGAAGAGTTATAGCCACTGAGGTGCACTTTTATGATGACTCTTAAAAACCGTCAAAATCCAAACTTACTAAATACTGGCTCTGGGAACACTTTAAATTCCAACTTGATGTCACTAGCCCCAGATCTTCACTAACCCAAAGACAGTGGTGCATTTGAGAGCCTCCAAGAGTGTGATTTTTTTTTTACGTTTGTGCTGTTTTTTCCTCAATTTCCATGCTTTGTGTAGTGTTTCTGTAAAATCCATGGCTTTCGTGGTCTTGGCTAGCACACTTAGATGCAAAACGTACCATGCATTTCCCAAGCAAAAGATTTCAAGGTATACTGGGAATGTCATAAAAAAGAGGCCAGGTTGAAAAAAAGAAGGAAATATCTCAGATTTTCAGGATTGCTTCCCCCAGAATGTCATTACTGTGGGGGTCAGTAGGTCTTGGGAGGGCTTGGGATACTACACGGGTGACCTTTTTTGCAGCCACTTTGGTGCTGGGGTGCTCTGTAGAAGACCCCAGCAAAATTCCCTTTTAGGAAAATCATCAGAAATGAGTACCCTGCTTGACTGACCTTCCATCAATGTGTGGTGGATGCTCCAGTAGACACTCAAGCAGTGCTTCTCCTTCTTCATGCCTCGCTTGCACTTGCAGCCATACAGCTGGCTGGAGAGCAGGGCCGTCACGGTGCTCCGGCACTGGTTCTTGGCATCGGGGCCCAGCTTGTTGGCTCCATTGCCTGCGATGCATTGCCGGAGGGTCCTGAATTTGGCACTGCAGATGGGGTCATTGGTGCAGGACTCGCCGGCTTGAAGGCAGTCCCTGCTCGAGCTGACAGCTTCTGCCATACCTTCTGCAAGAAAACCAGAGAAGGGTTGTTAGGGTGAGGGAGCAACCCCAGGTGGGAAATGAATTTTGTCTCCCATGAGCTGGACCAGGCTGGGATGTCCATCTTCATGTGCAGAGATGGAAATCCCTCTCATCACCGTCCACTCTACAAGCAAAAACGCTGCTTCTGAAGTCTTAAAGTGGGTAGATCTCTCCCCAGTGGGTCAGCTGGAGGGTTTAAATGCCCAGGCTTGCCATTCCTACATATGGATTGCCCCCATGATGGGGAACACTGGCTGCTTGAGTGTGCTGCAGTACTGCTCAGCAGCATCGCAGAGGAACAGGGGTGGGTGAAAGGAATTTGGAGGGACGTTAAGGAGACAAGACACAACCTGAGATTAAACACCTTGACCCAACACACTCTCCCATGTTGCTGGTCCACCAGCAGCAGTGAGATGCATGTGACACCCAGCTGAGGAGCCAGAAGGAGAGGTCACCTCTCTCCTACAGACCAGGTCCTTCCTGATTTGACAGAATTACCCTGGATGGGGTCAGCCTGGAAGCAGGATTATATGTGGCAGAGACTTGACCAATTCCTGGTGCTTGCTCTTCCTCGCTTGGAGCACAAAAAGCTCTCCAAGCCCTTTGCTCCCCCAGTTCTTTATCTAATTTCTCCCATCTGATATTAACAGCGGACCAATATTATGGAGACTCCAGCCTTGCCATCTGCACAAGATTTAACTCTGCCTACACTTCCCTGAAGTTATGAATGGCTCTGTGTGGCACGTTTTGACATGGAGTCAGCCCACACGTGTCCCAGGAGTTGGCCCTTGTTCACTGTCACCACCTCCCCAGGACTTGCACTATTTTGTCTTGGTGTTTTCCAAGCTTCTATAAATTCTCCTCAGTTACTTGTAAAATTACCAAAAGCGCTCTGTTGCCCATGCTGAAAGGATAGAGGATAGCACCAGAGGACAACATTGCTATGTGTACACCAATAAATTAAACATGGTCAGTGGGGCTCAGTGTGGCTGTGCCCCCACGGCCAGGAGCAGACCAATTCCATGCTATTAAATTCTCTTCCTCTCTAAAGCAGGCAGGCCACATCCAGACTGACTCCTGGGGATGTGCTCACTCCAAGGCTCACGGCTGCATCACTGCACCCCAGCAATTGCAGGCCAGAGGCTCAGCCTGCGGAGCAGGGTATGGTGGCACCCAGGTAACAGAGAGGAGAGGGGATGAGGACAAGGCGAATCTCACTCCTTCCAGTTGGTGTGATGCTCTGGACCATGTTGACATAAGTCAGGCATGACTGCACCATGGCTTGGGGGAGTGATCAAGAGGGAAATCTGGTTTATGGAAGGAGAGAATCAGTCCCTGTGCCTATAATGTAATTTCGGATCTTGCTGTACTATAAGAACAGAAACTGCTGTCATGACCTTGAGAAGGAGGTCTTCTCAAATACTTCCCAAAGGAACTCCTTGTCCCTAACATAACTTGTCTTCCCTTTCGATAGGAACCAGAACACCTTACCCTTCATGGAGTAGATGACAGGTGACCCAGGACACCTTACCCTTCATGGAGTAGATAAGGTAGGTGCACCTTCTGGGTTTTGAGCCCCTCCAGGGTCTGTTCCTGGTGAGACCCAACTCGGACAATATTAGAAAATCCTCTCTCCTGAGGAAAATATGGGTCCCTGATTTCCATCTGAGGGCTTCATGAGATCTCCCATCTCCAAGAGTCTATTGATTGCTCCATGAAGTCCCTTTTTCCTCCTTCCACCTGCTTACTCTCCTGCCCTGAATTTCTGTACCTGCCTCTGCTGCCCTCCCAATTCAGTCTTTGAGCCCAGTATATCCATTTCTCTTCCCCCAACAGTCACAGGGTGTTTGCTAAGAAGGAACTGCTTCTGTTGCTCTTGATTAGAGTGGAAGGTAGCAGCTGGAGTTCAGATATTTCAATTATGTTTATTACAAACTTTGGGTGAACCCACCAGGAGGTTTCCTCCTGAAATATCCCAATGGCATCTCAAATGCAAAACTTTTCATCAAACTCCAGACTATTTCGAAATGCCTCATGGCCAACGTCAAGCTTTCAGTTATTTCAAATCTCACAACACCTGAAATTTGAGTTCTCCTACCCCTGATTTATTCATAGACGTGGTTTATGTAGCACTCAAGGCTTGTTTGGATCTGCCAAATGTGGAGAGACAAATTATTTCCAACATGTAGGAAACTCTGCCTTGGGCTGTCATATCTCGAAGAACTCTGAACACAAGGAACCAGTTTCCTTGAAATATCATTTGGTCTGCATTTTCACTGAGATCCATAAAATGAGCCAGAGCTGCTCACAGTCTTTGCTTTTAGACACCACTGAATTTTACATGCACATATCTAATCAGAATCCATAGGGGGGAAAAAAAGTGTTTGACTTATTTTGCCCTGGCTTTCTCCAAAGGATCTCCTCTGGACAAGGATAAAACATGGCAGGCTTTATTCTAGAAGAGATGACTTTGTCAGTGTCATGTCAGCTGCTAGAAAAGTAGGTTAAAATAGAAATTATGATCCTCCTCCCCCCTCTCCGCTACATGAATTGCAGAAGATACTCCCCAAGATGGTTATAAACACAGCCAGCCTGTAAAAGCTGTAAAACACTTTGGGATCCCACTTTAAATAAATCAAGCAGATTGACCATTTGAGAAATTTTGCTGCAAAATTCTAAGTAAATATATCCTCAAGCTGAGACTTGCTTCGTAGAACAAAGGCCAGGGGTGAATATTTACAGTCCAAGCCCAAAGCATAAAATACCCCCATTCAAGACTTTATGACAGAGGTGCTTGAAGCAACTTGAAGTGGAGCGTCACGAACGACCCATTCCATAATCACGTCACTTAAAAACCAAATCATTCAGGGGCTTTTATTGTTAGCGATGTCTTCGCAACTGAGACAACATAACACCACGTTTTCCTCCTCGCACTACCCCTGAGAGAGTAATTTTATGGAACATTAAGAGAGCGCCTCTTAGGGAAAAAAAATAAATCTCTGTGACTTATAAAATAGATGGTTCTTTCTAGCATGCAGGGACAAATGCGAAATCAGGTCTTCTGTCCCAAAGATGGAGTAGTCTTTCTGGTTTTGCTTTCAAAAATAGCACCTTGTGGACTCTCTACCATGGGATTTTCCCCCACCTTTGCCCCTGACTGGCCAGGGGGCTCGGGATATGCACTGGGTTGTGCATGGCTTGGGCTTTCTGTGCCCCTGCTTTTCTAATAGCAGACCTTCCAGCTCCCTCTGCTCTCTTTAAAAGGCCATTTGTCTGGATTTTTATTCCTCGCTTGCTGCTAATTTCACGCTGTTTATGGTGGGCAGATGGAGTAATGAGTTTATTTTCACATCCTGTTTGTAGCTATGCTCCACATCTGTTTCTGCTCTTGCTCACCTCAGTGACACTTACATAAAGTTACTCGTAACGTGCAGGAGTAAGAGAAAAATCTGGCTCTTCCCATTGTCTTAATAGACCCTCAGTTCTTCTTATACAGGTATCTCAAAGTACATTTTGTTGAAGAAGGAGGTCTGACTCTCCTCCAAAGAGATAATTTCCTTCATGCAGCTGTGTCTAGGGTGTGAAGTGTGAAGGTTACCCCATGTGGGCTGGAAACGGTGAGCAAAATGCCTGGAGAGCACCAACACAGGGCCCTGCCACTCTGCCCTTCTGATCCAACAAACGCTTGGGCTTCAGACATTTTAGGAGGAGCCACACTGTTTCTCATGATGCTGTTCAACCTGGAGATTTGGGATACATTCCCCTCCCCTCCAGTTTTTGTACGTATTAGGTGTGAATCCTTTTCCACCCGATTCATGCACAGTCCTACGGAGTGATGAACACTGTTATTATTTTCATGACAAGCTGTTGACTCCAGAACATTTGGTGTTTGCTTTTACAATATTTGCTGCTAAGAGGAGAATAACCACCCCAAATCTCCAATAAAGCAACAGGAGTTGTTTATTACGCCTTTAGGTTACTTGGACATCTTTTACATAATTCTTCCTAAATCAGGCCTGCCAAATCTTGCACAATGAGTACAAGTAGGATGCAGAAGGCTCCTGACTCTCACTCCCCTCGTGCTCAGGCTGGAGCTCCTGTGCTCATGCATCCTCCATGCTGTGGGATCCTTTCTGCTCTGCCACCTTACCTGCCTGCTGCACAGCAGAGGTCTTCTGCTGACCAGACATATCACATGCAACATGTTATGGTGTGTGAGAGGCTGTCCCTCGACATGCCTTGTTTTGCCTGCAAAGGTGGATGGCTCTCTCCATGCCAGAGTTAGTATTCCAGCCAGCACACAGGCCATGTAAATGGCTGGGAGAAGACATTGCAAACTGTTCTTGCATCCTGTGCTAATGTGACCGACACCTGCAGAACAGGGGTCTAAACCTGAGGTGGGCACCAGACCATCCCTCTGTGTTCATCTGGGAGAAAAGACCATCATTGGGCAATCCTAATAGGCTAGGTCAAATTAAATCTGCGGGACAGATGTTAGCGCTTGCTAATAGGCAACTGCTTGATATCCAGAAACTTTCAACTTACTCAGAGCTGTCAGAAATAAGTTGTTACACACAGTTGTCCTGGAGTGAAAAAATCATGGGAAAGAGAGTCTGGAAGAAATATTCCTAGTATTTCCCAAATATTCATAAACCAATAGTGATGCATGAAGGGGGCCAGGTGGCTAATGCAGGTGGTCACTGCTAAACCTTGTTTAGACTATGTTTTCACATCATAATTTTACAGTCAAGTGCTCAGGATCACCTAAGGAACAAATCCTTGTGCACAGCTCAAACTTCATTTCCCATTTACTGTTGAAACAGCTGCAGAGTGTGCAGAGGACTGTCTTTCCTCCAAGTTCATACTTTGGATATGTCTCCACCTGCTTACCTTAGATTTGTTCCAGGAGTGCAAGAAGTTGTGGCTCACAGGTGTCTCCCTCTCCAGTGGTCCCATTTGCAATGAGGTTGAGGCACTCAAGAGTGCTTGAGACATGCAAGAGTGGCAATGCTACACTGAGAATTCATGGTCTGAGTTGCACTAACATCTACTCATATGGGCTCATCTCACTGGACAAAAACCCTGGACACTGCCTGATCCGGAGGCAAGCATATGAACCATACGAGCTGCCCCAGTAAACACCGCTGCTGTACTGATGGTCTTTCCCCAAACCTGCCTGAGAAAAGCCCTCCCAGGAGATCCCACACACCTTGTCCAAAACTCATAGCTGTCATCTGGATTTCGTGCCTTTGGGATGCTGGGATGCAAGGGAAAATTTCCTTCCCTTCCATCCGTCTTGCCCTGGGCTCAGTGCATGCTCAGTCCTCCAACACCGTGAATACATTGAGGGCTGGTTCACTGTTTTCCTGGATTAGATCAGAGCAGCTCATGCAAGGAGGATGACACCGTTCATTGCTATCAGCCCTCTGTGGATTTAGATGGGTTTACAAACATAACACATACATAATGAAATCCCACAGTGCTAACTGATCTTCATTTGCTATTGACTCTTCCCAGTCAGCACTGGGGTGGTGGAATTTGCTGCGAACACATCAGGAATGTAATATCAGAAGGTGTCAAAGCAATGCCGGAAAGTTCAGGACAACAACATGCTGCATGTCTCGAGCAGGCATTAAAAATGTGCTGCCTGACTCTTTGTATCTACAGATCTGACCTTTCTCCCCGTACTTTCAGGTTATAAGCAATCTTTTGTCTGTATTTTCTCAGTGCCTTCAAGCAGGACTTTACAGGCACTGGGGAAATACAAATAAATACTATAAGACTCACTAAGTGTTTCCTTCTCCTCTAGTGGCTGATCCACATAGAAGATAATTTACTCATTGAATGGAATCAAAATCAGAAGAAACCACATTCCTCTGATCTCTCTTCCTGTTTAACATAGACTAATACGTGACACCTAGATACCTTCAGAGAAGCCTGAAAACTTAAGTTGTCCTGTAGATCAAGATCCCTGCTGTAGCAGGAAGCTTATTAAGAAAGCCATCCCACCTGTCCTTTGGCATGATGGATCTGCACAAGTCTGACGATGTGCAGACGTTTTTGGTGGGCTATTCTCTGTCCTGTGTGGACTGCAAAGTAAGAGTGAAATGTGGTGGCCACAAGTGTTAAATGAAAGTATGAATGAGTCAAAGGGAGCATGGTGAGTCAGGTTTCAGATGACTGCCGAGATAAACTCAATAATCCCCAATTTGTCTTTGAACAGCCCTTCTCATCTGTAGCTCTCAGCCATTTGCAAAGAAAGCAAGTGTCACTCCGAATTTGATGAAGCCTGAAAAGCTGAAGCATTTTATTTGTCCCTACCAAGTCAATGACTAGAACCTGGCTGGAAAAAAATAATCATGGGCTAGGGCATTAGCTGTTGGATTGTGTCTGCAAACTTTTAAGTCGGAAGAAAATCCAGAGCCTTCTGGGTGTCTGTGGTCTGGTGAAGTTACATCATGCCTCCATCATGCTTAAGGAGAAAAGAATTCTTCATGAAAACTCTCATGATAACTTGGAGTGAAGTCTCCCTAGATATCGTTACTCTCCTACACTAACACATCCTTTTTGACAAGACTTCAGCCTTTGTTTTCTAAAGATGCCTCTGGAATGCCCTCTCCTGCTGGACTGACTCATAAAGACATAAAGATTCTCTGCTGAGGCATAGCAAAACAAATTTAGACCTAAGATGGCTCCTTTTCAGGTCTAACCCTGGCTGGGTCTGCTCAATCACACCATTTCGTCTTCTATCCCCTTTCTGACTTCTCATGTTCTTCATCCAGAGATCTCCCACGTGCTGGACAGGGTTCAGACATACCCAAAAGATGACGGTGAGCAAGAACTTGCATGCCTTCCTGTGATTTCAAGTCTGGTATTTTACCATCATATGCTGTAGAAAGCACATCCCAAGGAAGGTGACTCAATAGGAATATCATAAGATTCTTGACATTCAGAATGATCTCTATTCTTCCTATTAGATTGATTCCAGGAAGACATTGTGGACATCCTGTTTATAAGAGAGGAATCCATTATGCATTTTCTTGGAGAGACATGGCATAGCGAGGCAACATAATTGGGCGAGGCAAACATGATCTCTTCTGAAAGCAGGGAAGAGAAAACATGTGTGTGCACGTGCATGAGAGAGAGAGAGAGAGAGAGAGAGAGAGAGAGAGAGAGAGAGAGAGAGAGAGAGAGAGAGAGAGAGAGAGAGTGTGTGTGTGTGTTTGAAGGGAGGGTTGTGGAAAATGCAGTGAGTATTGTTCATGCCTAGCATTTATTCAGTCAAAAATACAGCTGATGAGAACATATATGGACTTTACAGCTGAGGCACTAAGTGTATTGCTTTGAATGTGTATTTATTGCTGGCGTTTTAAAGCAACTCTTACTGAGATATGAAAATACTTAGAATGAAAGCTGCCATTGAAATAGGAGTCATTATCACTTCAATCGGTGCTGCATTCGGATGAACTGAGAGTGATCTGAAAAGGATAACAATCGGCGGTAATGCTCCACACACGGGTGACTTCCATTTGACCCGTCCAGTGCTACGACATTTTCTTTTCCTCTTCGATGTCCTTGAGAAGAGTGTGTGACACATTAGAGCTCTCCATTGCAATGGTGAAAGCAACAGTTCTGATGAGGTCTCTTTCTAAGCAAGATCTGGCTATAGCAGCCCCAAAGACAGAAATCCGTGCCCCACTAGAGGTGGGCAGGGGGGAAGGAGGATGTTTTTAACCATGTTACCACGCTGAATTGTAGCAAAAAGGAGAAATTTTAGATGGAAGCCAGAGACTTAAAAAAAATCATACATTCATAGAATCACAGAATAGTTTGGTTTGGTAGGGACCTTTAAAGGTCACATAGTCCACCCCCCCGTCCCTTGCAATGAGCAGGGACATCCTCCACTAGACCAGGTTGCTCAGAGACCCATCCAACCTAACCTTGAATGTTTCCAGGGATGGAGCATCTATGATCTCTCTGGGAAACCAACCACAATTGCAATGCTGATGACTTGCTTTGTGCCACCATCAAGAAGCCGACCTTAGTCGTCAGCTGGGTTTGACACACAGAAGGAAATAAAAAGCCCCTGTCCCAGATACAAGTCTAAGGTAAGGAACAAGTGGAGTAGACGGCAAGCAGATGCAGGAAGCATGAGGCAAGGGTGGTACAATCCTGTGTAGAGACATGCAAAGACAAATAGAGGTCTGCATATGGGGGAACTGGGAGAACTAAAGAATACTTTAATCAAAGCAATATTCAGCAGCAGCATGCTAGACATTTACAACAGTCTCCCCTACTCGGATTACACACTCAAGTTCATTATCAAGATTGCCATGGGGCTGATTTTCCAGTCTTTAGAGGAAAGAAAGTGCTACGTGTTCCAACTATTAGAACAGGCATTTCTCTGGTGCTTCTAATGGCTACCTTTACTCCTCTCAAAGCAGAGCAGTGAACTACAGTCACTGAACTGCAAGATCCCCAAAGAGCTTAGTACTGTGATGTTCGGGGTTCCTCAACAGTCCAGACCTGTAGCAAGATTTATATTAAAAATATGTTTCACAAGCCTGTATTTCAGTAGGAGATTGGCGAACACGCTGTCAACATTTTCTCTTGGTCTCTATTTCCTAGATTAACCTAAACATAAGCCCTTTACATCTCCCCCTTTTGCAAGCAGAAATTCTTCTCGCATTGCAGCTTATGCTCAACTGCCACTAAAACAGCATTCAGGGGTCATCAGCCACAGAGCCTGTAGTAACTGTGCTCTTCAGCTATCATTTGATGTTGTACATGTATTTTTATACATCTATCTATCTATCTGTGCCTCAAGATCAGCTCAGCTTCCCAGCCCAGATTTGAATAAGCAAGACAGTCTGATTCTCCGCTTTCCGAGCAAAACTTCAGCTAGCAATGACCAGTGCCTTAAAGGCAGTCTTCTTAAATCCAGCAGAGTGAGATACAGATCTTTTTCAGAGCTTGCAATGGTTTTAGACACATAAGTAAATATATATATATATGTATTTTTTTAACTCACTTAACTCCACTTTCTTCAAACCGTTTGACTGAAGAATTCTGGCATTCACCAATTCTTGAAAATCTTGCAGTCATGTCAATTAAGCAAGGGCCGTTGTAAAATACGACCTTTTCTGGAAGCCCATATCTGCCAAATAAAGGTTTACTATTTCCTACGAGATACGTTAATAGAAAAGTTTCTAATAATGCAGTCTCAGAGTACCCTGATAATCCAATACGTCCACCATATCTGACCCATCATCATTGTTTTTTCTCTCTAAGGTAGAAATTATTGACACATTTCACGCATATCCATTTATCCATTTTCTTCATCTCTGTGTTCATTTGTGACCACTGCAACACATTTTTCAAGATCTCACAGATTCTGTACAATACCTCAGGGTTGTAATATTTTTGGCACTACTAATTTTTGCATCTGTACACTACACTATCAATTACAGAAAGCTCTGATTTGAATTGATATGTAATTCCCAAGCCTTCTTCCAGTGACAGTGTTAATAGCTTTCTGCAATGTCTTTTTTTTTTTTTTGCCATGCCTTCCAGAAGTTTATTCCCTACTGTGTAAGAGACTAGAGAAATCTCTTCCAACAGATTTGCATTCGTTATGCTATTCTCTACATAGTCTTCAAGAACAGGCTCCTCAAACACTCTCAGGACTGTGCCTGATCTCAGCTCTTGTTTTCCTGGTTTGCACACACTGCATTCCATGCAGGTGGAAAATGAAAGGTAAACACCCTTCTGGTTTCTGGCAGGTGAATGAGCTTTTTGCTTTGGAAACAATGACTTTGGGGTCCATTTTTTTGTTGGGATCCATCTTCACTTTCTGAATATTTTCCTTTGACATCTTCTGCAGCAGAGAAAACCCTCTATGTATTAAGATGCTGTTTCCAGAATTTTTGGAAAACCAATGCCACCAGTCTGCAGAGTGCACAAGAGTTTTGTCACACAGTCCTGAGTCATTTACAGAGGGATTTAATGGCCAGGTAGTTCATCGTTGGGTGACACAGCTTGCCAAAGCTCAGATGCTTGCTTTCTTCTCTCTTTGACTTCCAAAACTCCCTGTCCAGGTTGGCAGTCCTGTTTCATAGACCTTTAAAGGTCATCTAGTCCAACCCCCCTGCAATCAGCAGGGACATCTTCAACTACATCAGGTTGCTCAGAGCCCCGTCCAACCTGACCTTGAATGTTCCCAGGGATGGGGCATCTACCACCTCTCTGGGCAACCTGGTCCAGTGTCTCAACACCCTCATTGTAAAATGTTTCTTCCTTACATCTGGTCTAAGTCTACTCTGTTTCAGTTTAAAAATATTACCCCTTCTACTATCACAACAGGCCTTACTAAAAAGTCTGTCCTCATCTTTTTTATAAGCCCCCTTTAAGTACTGAAAGACAGCAATAAGGTCTCCCCGAGCCTTCTCTTCTCCAGGCTGAAAAACCCCAACTCTCTCAGCCTGTCCTCATAGGAGAGGTGTTCCAGCCCTCTGATCATTTTTGTGGCCTTCCTCTGAACCCACTCCAACAGGTCCATGTCCTTCTTATGTTGGGGGCCCCAGAGCTGGATGCAGTACTCCAGGTGGGCTCTCACGAGAGCAGAGTAGAGGGGCAGAAGCACCTCCCTGGACCTGCTGGCCATGGTTCCTTTGGTATAGCCCAGGATATGGTTGGCTTTCTGGGCTGCAAGCGCACGTTGCTGGCTCACGTCCATCTTTTCATCCACCAGTACCCCCAAGTCTTTCTTGGCAGGTCTGCTCTCAATCCCTTCATCCCCCAGTCTATATTGATACCGGGGGTTGCCCCTGACTTAGGTGCAGAACCCTGCACTTAGCCTTGTTGAACCTCATGAGATTCACACGGGCCCACCACTCAAGCTTGTCAAGGTCCCTCTGGATGGCTCCCATCCCTCAGGTGTTTCAACCACACCACTCAGCTTGGTGTTGTCTGAAAACTTGCTGTGGGTGCATAAAACTGATCTTCTCTTTCAGCAGGAAGGACTTTGCTCCCTCAGTCCCTGCCTTGCCGTCCATCCCCTCAAGAAGTGTGGGGAAAGGGGTTGACAGTGAAGACTGTGGCAAAAATGTTGTTGAGTACCTCAGCCTTCACCTCATCTGTTGTTATCAGTTTGCCAGCCTTGCTCACCTGGGGGTATGCTTTCTTTGACCTTCCTTTTCAGGCTGACATACTTGTAGAAGCCCTTCTTTGCATCCCTTGCCAAGTTCAGCTCCAGCTGCGCCTTGGCCTTCCTGACCCCGTCCCTACAAAACCAGGCAGCATCCCTAAACTCTTCCCAGGATACCTGACCGTGCTTCCACTGCTTGTGCATTTCCTTCTTGCCCTTTCGTTTGACCAGCAGGTCTCAACTCAGCCATGCCAGTCTCTTGCCTTTCTTGCCTGATTTCTTACGCCTGGGGATCAAGAGCTCTTGCACTCTATGGAAAGTGTCCTTAAAGATCTGCCAGCTCTGTTCTGCTCCCTTTTCCCTGAGGGCAGTTTCCCAGAGGGTCCTATTGACTAACTCCTTGAACAGCTGAAGTTCGCTTTCCTAAAATTCAGGGTCCTGACTTTACTTTTTGCCTGACCCACATTCCTCAGGATTGCAGACTCCACCAGTGCATGATCACTGCAGCCCAGGCTGCCTCCAATCTTGACATCGCCGATTAGCTCACTTGCGTTGGTGGTCATCAGGTCCAGTATCACATCGCTTCTGGTAGGGCTGTCTATTACTTAGCTTAAGAGCTATCCTCGACACACTCCAGGACTCTCCTGGATTGCCTACAGCAGCTGTGGCAATTTCCAGCAGATGTCGGGGTGGTTGAAGTCCCCCAGCAGAATGAGAGCCTGCGAGCGTGATTCCTCCTGTAGCTGGAGTAGGAAGACTTCATCAATAGGTTCTCCTTGATGGGGTGGCCTGTAGCAGACACCAACCACAAGGTTCTCTTTGTTGCCTCCATCTCTAATTCTTACCCATAAGTTTTCAGCCTGCTCATGGCTGTTCTTCAGAGACAGGTCTTCACACGCTGTTTCTTGATGTAGAGGGCAACATCTGTGCCCCTCTTTCCTCGCCTGTCCCTTCTGAACAGCCTGTATCCATCGACAGCCACACCCTAGTCATGGCATTTGTCCCACCAGGTTTCAGTAATGGCAACTAGGTTGTAGCTTTCTA
>VYZM01013377.1:636-11534 GCA_013398915.1 Dromas ardeola | reverse complement strand
ATTCATTGGTATACAGCCATTACCTACTCAGAAAACATAGCAACGAAAGACATTAATATCAAAAATCACTTAGCATAGTATCATTCTGTAATACAGCTGCTGGGGTTGATGCACCACTGAAAACAAGTTATCTAAATATCTGCAGCTGTTGACCTTCTCTTAATATATAAAAGGCAGATGAGTTAGTTACAGTAGATGCTAAACAAATCCAAGTATTTACATGTTGCTTTTGCAGAGATATGTCCAGGGTGTGTACTTTTAGTACCAGACTATAAAGCACGGCGAGCCAACCTGTAATAGGGGAGGAATACAGGAGTATTATCACTTTATAGTAATACATACGCTGCTGCTCCAGCTCCTTCAGCCAATATTACCCCAGGTTTGATGACCTGATGCAGGGTAACCGGTCATACAGACTGGGGAGCTGTGGCTTGTGGCTTAACCCCAGACGGCAGCTAGAACCACACACCCGCTGGCATAGTTGTCCTCCTTCCCCCAGAAGGGCAGAGACAATCAGTAAAAAAGGAGGGCAAGGGGAAAGGAAAAAAACCTCGTGGGTGGAGATAAGGACAGTTTAATAGAAACAATAACAGAAGAGGAAAATAACAGTACTAATAATAATAACAACACAAGTCACCCTCACCATCAGTTGAATTGGCACCATCCTGAGCGGCAATCATATATTCCCTCCCCCCAACCAACCCCCTTTTAGATACTGAGCATGACATGCATGGTACAGAATATTCCATTGGTTATTCCATTGTTCTGTCTAGACTCGTTCTCAGCTTCCACAGGAAGCTGAAAAGAGTCCTTGAAATGTATAAACATTGCTTAGCAACAACTAAAACAATATGCATTGTTGACATTCCTTTCATGGCAATCACTAGAAAGAAAATTAACATTTCGTCAGCTGAAACCAGGAAGCCCATCATTGGAAGTGTCAAAATCAGATTTGATAGAACTTTCAGTAACATGATCTTCTGACACATATCCCTGGCCATGGCAGAGGGGTTGAACGAGGTGATTTTTAAAGGTCTCTTCCAATCCAAACCCTTCTATGATTCTATATTATTGTTCTACACTAAGGCAGCCCTCTGCACTGTGTCCTTCCCTTTGAGAATGCTGTGGTTAGGATGAGTTCTCTTGGCATCTCCTGGGAAGATAGTGCCTGTGTCTTCTCAGTACCACATTTCCTCCTGACGACTTGCATCACGGTGCTGAGCTTTCTGAGGAAAAGAAAAGGTGTGCACAACAAGGTGGATGGCAGTCACTGATCTACCATGGGTAATTCTATTCAATCCAAAAAAGGCACAAAAATCTAGAAACTAGAAGATCACACAGATAGGCATACCCAATGAGAGCCTATGTTGACAATCACTGCAAACTCATCCCCAAGAAGCCCCTCCCATAGCCACCTCTGAATAACATCTCTCTCCCTGGGCATCTTGGGAGAGCACCTGCAAGGGAAAGGATGACACAGAGGCATGGGCTGGGATGCATCAGAACTTTAATGAGTCAAAAAAGGGAAATAAGGTTGATCTGAGTGGAGGCTCCAGTGCACAGAGCACCAGTGAAAGAAAGGAGTCTATACGCCAAGGCCAAGGCAGAGATCCAGACAGCTGTCCATCTGCCTCCCCAGGGAGGGAGCAGGGCCAGAAAATCCTCCCTAGTCTGTTTTTGTGGGGCTCACAGGCCAGGGGAGCACATGAGAACAAGGAAACAAGAGAGAAAAGCCCAAGCTGGCCACATCCTTTTGCAAGGGTTGCTGGGGTTGCGCAGACCTTCTGAAAGCAACAACCTGATATTCTGTTCACAGACTGCTGCAATCTTGTGGGTCCCAGGGGCCCTTCCCCAGGGCCATCGCCAGCAGCTTTAGCAAGGGGGACACCTTGTGCCGCAGTAGCGGCTGCCCAAGCCAGAGAGGCCAAAGCCCCCGGAGGAGATGGGCACTCCAGCAGAGCTGAGGATGCTGCCAACAGCAGCAGAGGTGGAGGATCCCACGGCGGTGCTCTGTGGGAAGGAGCTGAGGATGGGGCCAGGCAGGGTCACCACCACGGGGGAGGGCTGGATGACGACAGTGGAGTTCTGGCACTGCCTGACACAGGGCTCATTGCAGCTGTTGGCCAGCGGGGTGGGGCCACAGGGCTGGCATGGCAGGCACTGGTTGTAGCAGGATATGTCTAAAAAATAGAGATGAACCTGGGAGAAAGGGCAGGGGAAAACAAAGCATGACAGTCATTGAAGACCAGCCTGTCACCCCACAATTAGGAGAGATAGTTTCCTTCAGCCCAAAAGAGCCCTGTAAAGTGCAACCAAATCAAGAGAGGTCTCCAGCTAGCCCATAGCTCAGAAGACATCTCAGCAAAGCCCCAGCCTCTCTCCATGGCACACCTTCTGCTCCCTTCCCTCTACCATGGCAAGCAGCTGCAAGACCCAGGATAGGATAAAGAGGCAGGAATGGGCTGAGAAATCCCAAAATAGGAGGAGGAAAAAGAGAAGTGGAGGAAGCTGCTGAGGAAAACAAGAATGAGCTTCAGACTCACCTTGTTCTTAAGGAGATGGAAGCAAGACGAGCAGATGAGAGAGTGAGGAGAAGGGCCTGCTTTTATACTGCTTTTGCACCGCCCCAGGACCATGGTCACTGCACGCGGGCAGTAATTTTCCAGCAGACCCACCTCCAAATCCAAATATACTACCTAATGGCACAGGTTCTGTTTTGGTTTCCGTCAATACTGTAGTTTCATGTCCTCATTTCTGATATGACCATTAAGCCTCAGAGGTTCTTTTGAAGTATTGAGATGAGAGGCCCAAAGATTTTCTGAGTAAGACCATGTCAGCACAGGCAGAAGATGTGCCCCCGAGTGATGGAGGTGTCTGTGCAGACGGAGACATAGGTCTGGGGAAATATAGTGAGGTTCTTTACAACCTCCTGTGAAGGAAGGTGCGCATGTCTTCCCACTAATGCAGTCCTCTCCTGGGTTCCCAGATGCCTGTGACTGAACACATGCTGCATATCTGTCCCTCCCTACCTGCCTTCTTTCTCACTCCAGCAGTCATTTGTCGTTGCCTCTATTCACAGGTGTTTCAAATGCTTTTGCTTCTCCTTCTTGGAGACATTGGCTGGTTTCTTTGCCAAAGTCATACCCTGTCATGGCAGTTTCTGCAGATTCACAACCAACACCCTCAGCAGGCTTGTGGAAGGAGAATGTTACCCTCCCAAACCCTGTGATTCCACAATAAGCCCTGTGGAGTCAGGTCCCTACTCACTACTAGAGTGGTGTGTTGGGCCTTTGCAAAGCATCTTGTTCATCCCAATCTCCTTACACCACCATGCACTATGGCTGCACACTTTGGACCCTGACCACACGCATGACACACAATGGCCTGTTCTGGAGATTTGTACTCAGGTACAGCCCAGTGCTTAGAGCTCATTTTCCCTAGGCAGGAATAGAGCTTCCCAGGCTGCAGGGCAATTCAGCCCTGTGTGGGACATTAGCCTGCAGAGAGCACACACTCCTGGCTTGGCCTCACACCAAAAGGCTGACACACAGCCAATCCACAATTAGAGTGTGACTCGCCACGGGTAGGGAGAGTCTGTCCCAGGAAGTTTGCCTGCTTAAGGCTTTCCCTTGCCCTCCTGGGACGAGTCCCAGCTGCCTTCATGCCTGCAGGGCAGGGAAGTGCATCACTTTTTTGATGTAGTCCAAGAGCTGTTTTTGTACCCAGGGCCCTTCCAAGCATGCCCCTTCCCTGAGCATCCTCAAGAATGTGACGCTGTGGGGTCTTTCCAGGCCTCACCATCTGGGGAGTTGGGGGAAATTTCCTTGACTCCCCGATGGTGCTGGCTTGTGCTCCAAGCTGAGGAGTCCTTTGGGGCATAGGGAGGGAGGCATGCAGAAGCCATAATGCCAGGAAAAGGCATACTGCCTGGACACAGGGTGAGTCCCAGCTGGTGGGGAGATGTTTTCTGCAACACTTTCTTTCCCTCTCCAGGGCAGTCAGGAGACCTCCCTAACACAGCCTGGTCTCTTTGGCCTGGAAGATGAGGCCTGTGCGTCCATTCCCTTCCACCCTCCAAGTCTCTCCCCAAGGCTGACCCTGCCTCTGCAGGCAGATCTACCCAGAGGAGGTTCTTACTTTCTGGGTGCAGGACTGGATGTTTGCCCTTCTTACTGCCATGAGGCCTCTGTGACCCAGTCCTACAGCATGTCTATGGCTCCATGGACAGCATTCCTTCTCTGGAGCACATGAACTGTCTTATACAGATTGACTTTTCTCAGGCATTCGGGACAGTCTGGTTCTATGTTCTTCACTCCCTCCCATCAGCTCTTTTCCCCATTGCTATGAGGTGTGTCCTGGGGCCTTCTCTCCTACAGGGTGAACAGCCCCAACTCTCGCAGCCCCTTCTGCCTCAGGGGCTCCAGTTGTTGCTTCATGGGCTTTCATATGCCAATATGACCATGCCTTTCTTGGCCTATGGGGAAGCCACAAACTGGACAGCAGTTGTGGTCTTGATGTACTTTAAGAAAGCAGAATGTACTTTTAAAAAGGTAAAATATATTTTAGAAGGTAGAATCTCTCACTAAGTAAGAACAAAGAGCTGTAAAAAGGTCACAAGGCCCTGTAAAACTAGACACTTTTTATAAACAATAAATGCCTTGCTGACAAATATACCCTTGAAGAAGAAAAGAAGGCTGGTAACAAAGGAACATCCCTCCACAGGAGGTGCCAAAACCGGATGAAAACCAGACAACTGCTGGATAAGGCATAAAGTCAACAAAAATTTGCAGTAACTGGGGGAAAGGTAAAGGTGGCAGTGGGAGATCATGACCACCAACTCAATTGGAGACTGAATTGGACTATCCCCCCCATGCTGCTGGAGCATGTGCACATCAATTAAAGGACTTTGTAACTTTAAATGAAAGTGAGACACTGTGCTAACCAATAGAAATTGTTAAGATAAGGTACTAACCAGTAATTATAATTAAGGGTGTGTATTTCTGTGTTTTGAACCATATAAATATTCCTAAGAGTTTGTCAGCCAGTGTGCTATCTTTGTGGATAACCACCTAGCACCCATCTCTGCAGAAATTAAATGAATAATACCTCTTCTCTGTGTGTATATTGGCTTCTGCACCAGGTAAATAACCCAGCTTCGGGACAACAGTCTCAGCCGTGTTCAGCAGAGAAGATGGATTACCTTCCATGATCTGATTAAAAAAACCCTTCCTAATACAACCCAGGATGCTGTCAGACACCATTTCTGCATGATTGTGGGTTGTCTCATGCTGTCCACCAGGACCCATGTCCCGTGCTGCAAAGCAGTTTGGAAGCCCACTGGCTCCAGCCTGACATGGTGAAGGAGGTGCTTCCTCCCTCACTGCAGGACTTTGCATAAGGGAGTTAAACACTATTGGCCCCAGTCTGGACCCCTACAAGGCACCAGGAGAGGGTGGCAACCAGCTCCACTTCGTGCCAGGCTGACTGGCCTGTCACACCCTGTCTCCTGCTTCGTGCCCTTCCTGAAGACAGGAGGACCATTGCCTTTCTTCCAGTCATCAAATACATTCCCTGACTGCCCGTACATTCAAAGGAAGTTGAGAGAGGCCTTGTAGTGATACCAACCAATTCCCTCCGGTGTATGCCATCAGGTTGCTTGCATTATCGTCCGTCAAATCTATCTAAATGTTCCCACTCTTGATCCTCCTCTCCTGTGGGGAAGGCTTTCCTGCTCCACACTTTCAGAGGAATATTCTTGGAGTACCTCCACCTTTCCTGTAACCCCTGTGCCTAGTGAAGCTGCCCCATTCAGCCTTTGCCCAACTCACCCTTTTGCTGCTGACCTACCCAGAAGAAGACCTTCTTGTTGCCCTCCACATGCTTTGCCTGGTTAAATGTCAGGTGAACTTTGACTTTCCTAACCCCAACCCTTCATAATCAGGCAGCCTGGAAAATGTTCTCCCCAGGGCAAAGGGCATCAAGAAGAAAACAGCCAAAACCATTGGCACAGCCTGGCCATCAGGAGATACAATGGCCAGTGACTAATGGAGTGAGCCAAGAGACACGGAGGAGACAGAAGTATGTGGCAAGTCCTTAAGGACGAGGAGCCTTTCGGTGCTCTGCTGACATGTGCAGCACAGGGCAGAGCTGGGCCTCTTCCTGCAAAGGGAGTTGCTAACAACCTCACTTAACTGCCCCAAGCCAACATCCCCTGCCTGCATGTGACCACTCCTACACTTGGGACACATCTGCCTGACACTGCCCAGGAAATCCTTGGGCCTCTCATCCTGGCACTTGAAAGAAGCCTGCATAGCAGACCAAGCATCTCAGAAATGAGGAAAAGAAATGGCAGTGTTGATGTAAACCCAAACAGAAGGTGTGTCATGAGGTAGGATATTTTGCTTTGGAGGTGAGTCTAATGGAAAATTGCTACCCGCATGCAGTGACTGTGTGCATGGAGCAGTGCAGGAGCAGTATAAAAACAGGCCCCTCTCCTCATTCTCTCATCCACTCCTCTCACCTCCATCTCCTTCAGAACAAGGTGAGTTTGAAGCCCTTTCTCCTCCTCTTTCTCATCCTTTGGGATATTGCAGAGCATACTTGCCCCTGTGCCCTACACTGAGTCATGGGACTACTTATCATGGCAGGGTGAAGGGGGTAGAAGTTCTAGCATGAATAGAGCTGGATCTTAGCTGAGGTGAACAATGGTCAAGGCAGAGACCTCCCTCTGCTTGGTCACTCTTGGCAGAGTTCCTCGAGGCTGTGGGGAATGAGGAAACCTCAGATGTTCTGTCTCCAGCTTGTAGTGGTGTGACAGACTGCTCTTCAACTACCCGTCGTGCTTTACATCCCCCTGCCCTCTCTCCAGGTACACCTCCAGCTCCAAGACATGTCCTGCTACAGCCAGTGCCTGCCCTGCCAGCCCTGTGGCCCGACCCCGCTGGCCAACAGCTGCAATGAGCCCGGTGTCAGGCAGTGCCAGGACTCCACCGTCGTCATCCAGCCCTCCCCCGTGGTGGTGACCCTGCCTGGCCCCATCCTCAGCTCCTTCCCACAGAGCACCGCCGTGGGATCCTCCACCTCTGCTGCTGTTGGCAGCATCCTCAGCTCTGCGGGAGTGCCCATCTCCTCCGGGGGCTTTGGTCTCTCCAGCTTGGGCTTGGGCAGCCGCTACTGCGGTACAAAGTGCCTTCCCTGCTAAAGCTGCTGGCGATGGCCCTGTGGATCCCACATGGTGGGATTTCTACCACATCCATGGGGCACAGATCCCTGTCTGCTTCTCTGGCTCTCTGTCCTGGGACCTCCACTCAGAGTTACCATGTTTCCTTGTTTTGTCTCATTAAAGTTCATCTGCATCCCAGCCCATGTCTCTGTGTCATCCTTTCCCCTGCAGATGCTATTCCAAGATGCCCAGGAAGACAGATGGTTCTCAGGGGTGGTTCTGGGAGGCGGTTGATGGCAATGGTAATGCTACGATTAACACAGGCTTGCTTTGGGTATGTTTATTCATGCACAGGGTGACCCTCTGCTTTCTAAACTAACCTGACTATCTGGGGATGGATAGAATTATCTGACACAGTTCAAGGACCATAGGTATTCCAGAAATTATTTTATCTCTCCCACCAAAACAATCTCTACTCCACGCTCATTAAGACCCATACCCTCCATCTCTCCTCCCCAAGCCAGTGGTCCAGTTCTCTCACCATTCTGGCCACCCTCATCTGAACTTGCTCCACTTGTTCAAGGTCCTTCTTGCATTACAGCTAAAAACCTGACATCAGTCTCTTGGCTATGGTCCTGATCATATAGTCCGGATGCTGATGACAGTCCTTGGAACAGTGGACTGTCTGGAACAGTGCTGAGTGTCACACCTGTTTTGATGGCATTACCATAAAAGCACCTTTTTTTGGCTCTGCTTTTAAGCTGCTGCTTGTCAGGGGCTGAAGGATATGTGGGGATACATGGCTGGGTTCTACCAAGTTAGCTGCTGATCAGGGCTCTACCAACAGTTTTATTGTTGATTATGATGTTATATGGCATGTCACCACTCTTTAGTCAATTCTTGACTGCCTTTCGGGGGTCATTTCATGCTTAAGCCTCCTCCCCCAGCAGCAAGGACAAGAGGAACTGCTACCAACCTCCCCTTTCTCTTCTTCTACCCAGCTGACTATTTCTAAGAGCCCGATGGGCCAATGCCCTCCCAGGGCTTCCCACCCTTCCAGGGCTCCTCAACCAACATCAGCAGTGGCCATGGTCCTCTTCCACAGCAAGTGCACTGAGGCCAAGAGAGAGTGTGTGGGCACAAGATCAGCAAAGCTGTGCCTGACAGCCAGGGGCTCTGGTGGAGTCAGGGATGCCTTCCTCCCCTGCAGCTGACAGTGCCCCAAGGGGGCCCACTGCACTGTGTCCCACATTACTCCTTTTGGGAATGGTAAATGTTCCCCATGTGCCCCATGAACACCCAGGCCAATGCTTTCCTCACCATTTCTCCTGAAGTGTTTGCAGAAGGAAGGTCCATGCAGACATGATTAAAAATCTTTCTTGTGGTGGGTTACATTGTCTAGCTGCCAGATTGGTGGGGATACAGTTTTTATTTTATTGATCACATCCATATGGATGTAACAACGTCCACCCTGTCATTTTACTCCCAAGAACCACATCTCCTGTGCACCTCCTTTGACCTTGCTTGTTTTGGTGGGCAATCCACCTTTCAGAAGAATCAGAATTATTCTCTTGCCCTTCTCTAACACTTCTTCTACTTTCTTGCCCCACATGATGGGGCAACTAAACCGCAACTTAACCGACAGCCTTCTTGCATGGCCCCTTCTTAGCAGCTGTCTATCTCCTTTAATTAACAGTGTTAATTAGTAGTATTAAACACCTCACATAAGGGTGAAGAAGGACCTTGGGAGCCTGTACAATAAAACAACCCACATCAGTCCCATATGGGAAGAGGGTGGAGTATTCCCTCATCCTCTCCACAAGACACCTCCCCCAGCACAATAAGGGCCTCAATGCCGGGGCAAAGCACATAGCCTTTGGTACTGTTAACATGTTCCAAGTTCAAACATCTGTTTGATGTGAACTTGAAAGAGATAAGCAGTGCATCAAGAAGCAACACGTTGCCCATGGGTGATATTAAAGGAGAGTTCAGGGCCTTAGGACAGTTAGTAAAATAATCTGGGGTGCAGGTTATTTTTTCTTCTCTCCTTCCAGTTGCAGTCAGCAGCATTGGAAGAAACAGGCACACTCAGTCTGTTAATACATGGCTCTGTGGCTGGTGTCACTGCCACAATTTTTGGTTTTTCAATAATGGGATGCTGGCTTTGGATGGGATTCATCTTTCTCAAAGGGGGAAGAGGGTCTTTGCTCATGAGCTAGTGGGGCTTATTGAATGAGCTTTAAACTAGACTTGTTGGGGGAGGGGGGTATTATCAGGCTTGTACGTGACAAGCCAAGGGATGACACACCAAGGTTAGAGGGATGGGGTGCTAGTGAGAGCCCTCAAACTGTTGCTCCGAGATGTGCTGGACACACTCGAGGTCTTAGGGAGATGAGTCAGGGACTCCTGAGGAAATAAGAGCCAACAGGGAAACATGGATAAAGCACCTCAACGGAAGGCCACCTGGAAAGCAGCAGGAAGGAACTGTAGCCACTCCAGCCAGTAAGTCAGCTTCAATGGTGATCCAGCTTAAGTGCCTCTATGCAAATGCACGTAGCAGCAGGAAAAAAACAAGAGGAGTTAGAGACATGCACGTGCCTCCAGGGCTATGATCTCATTGGCATCACAGAGACGTGGTAGGATGGCTCCTGTGGCTGGAGTGTTGGAATGGAAGGATATGGGCGCTCTCCAGAAGAAACAGGAGGCCTGGTCACCTGGGATATGGAGAAGGCTGAGGTACTCTGTGACTTTTTTGCCTCAGTCTTCACCATCAAGGGCTCTAACCACACTGCCCAAGTCATAGAGGGCAATGGCAGGGGCTGTGAGAATGAAGAAACACCCACTGTAGGTGAAGATCAAGTACAAGACCATCTGAGGAATCTGAAGGTGTGCAAGGCCATGGGACCTGATTAAATCCATTCCTGGGTCTTGAGGGAAGTGGCAGATGAGGTTGCTAAGCCACTTTCCATTATACCTGAAAAGTCATGGCACCCAGTGAAGTTCCCACTGACTGGAAAAGGGGAAACATAACCCCCATTTCCAAAAAGGGAACAAAGGAAGACCCAGGGAACTATAGACTGGTCAGTCTCACCTCTGTGCCCGGCAAGGTCATGAAGCAGATCCTCCTGGAGTTTCTGCAAAGGCACATGGAAAATAAGGACGTTATCAGTGACAGCCAATATGGCTTCACCAAAGGCAAGTCATGCCTGACAAATTTGGTGACCTTCTATGACAGGGTTACGGCATTGGTGGATAAGGGGAGACAAACAGACATCACCTACTTGGACTTGTGCAAAGCATTTGACACTGTCCCACACAACATCCTGCTCTTTAAATTGGAGAGACATGGACTTGATGGATGGGCCACTCGGTGGACAAGGAACTGTCAGATTGGGCACACTCAAAGGGTTGTGGTCAACGGCTTGATATCCAAGTGGAAACCAGTGATGACCCCTCAGGAGTCAGTACTGGGACCAGTGCTGTTTAATGTGGTGTATGAGGGCACAGACTCTGGCTGTGACAAGCACGAAATGGTTTATTGCTTCTCAAGCCTCAGCTTTTATACCTGAGCTCTAGAACTTTCCATGCAGCTGCTAGGCAAGTAAACACATATTTCAGATCACTAACCCAGTTGCCTTATTCAGTTCCCACTAAGATAAGCACGCAAAGCTGTTTTCTTGTTCCATGTTTATATTGTGAAGCTGTTTTCTGTTCCATGTTTATATTGGAACAGTTC
>VYZM01013375.1:280140-294861 GCA_013398915.1 Dromas ardeola | reverse complement strand
TCAGTAGCAGATATGTTTAATATTCTTTCTTAATGTCATAACTACCTCATAATTTTGTGCTAAAAATGGAAATGCTTGTTAAGAATATATAGGACTGCTTTTATCTTGAATCTAAGCTTAGCCACAATAGTTGAACTGTCAGTGTAGCTTTAAAGCATGCATTGTTGTTTCATGAATAATAATTTACCTGATATAAATGGGCTCTTTTCTTAACAGACTTAAAAGGGAAAATCTAGGCATAAATTTGTTTTTAAGGTTGGCACCTATTGCTTAAAAAGGCAAAAAAGCTCTTTGTTTATGCACAGATCTGTCAGTTAAGGTTCAAGGTAAGATTTAATTACGCCTTTGTCTTTTCCTTTTACAGGTCCTTCAGTCTGGGAGACCATGAGGGAGCCTCTGCACCCAGGGAAAATGTTACCCTTTACTGGGGGGAAGGGTAAACCAGTAGGGAATACAGTACAATCCCAACCCTACTGGGAGGGGCGGGAGGGAGGTGTTGCCGTCACTGTATTAAGTCGATGTTGGGAAATGTTTTAACATCTGGAGCCTTTGTGGGTGGAAATCTGTCTCCTATTACACCTCTGCACTGGATGTGAAGAAGAAAAAAAAAAAAAGAATCTAGTCACAAAACAGCACATTCTGGAATATTGTGGGGAATTGTACCAAAATAAGAACCATATAATTGAACCATAGGGACATAGGGATACGTAAAGAGGAAAACTATTTTGCGCACAATAAAGGAAACCTAAGAATGGGGGTCACAAACAGTAAAAGGCTTTCTTTTTTCCTTTATGTTTTTTTTAAGTAAGGGTTTTCTACATTATTTCATCCTGCTTGATGGGATTCCTAGGTATTTGCATGTTAATGAAGAACTACACAAATGAAGTTAGTACAGTTAAAATGCAGCTTGTGTCTGTATTAGGAGCGGGCACTTGCAGTGTACAATATAGAAACCCCATCGTAAATTAATAAAGGTTAACTTGGACAAAATGAAGCAACCTGCAAGCTGCCAAATGAGTCACTCCTTTCATTTTTGGGGTAAGGGGAGGGACACTTCAAAGGAAAGATTGACATCTTAATTTTTACATTAAAAAAATAATTAAAGTAGTGGATATGATTTGATTATTGTACTTCATTAGATTTAATTTCTAGAGTAAGGCATTATTCTTAACGTGCAGTTTAAGGTTCAGGCATGCGTTCTGGCTCATAGTGATCAGAAGTAATTTAAATTAGTGGGAAAGTAGCATGCTTACATCACATAGAGTGAAATTGGTATACATTTACCTATGTTGCGCCAGTTTTGTGTTGCAGTTTACCAATTCAATATAGCCCTGCATTTAAAATTCCTTTTTAAGATTCTGTGGAATTATTTTTTTTAAGAATATAGATATAAAGTACTGTAGTTAACAATTAGGCCTTGAAATACCTTTTTAGGATCTTTAAGAATAGGATTGATATTGTATTGTGTGTAACCTGCACAATGTGGAAAGCTGATATAGCTGTGCAAAATATTTGCCTCTGTGCTGTCAGTGTGATGTGCTTTCTGCATGGTTATATACTAGTGATTTTCTCAGAATCTCTAAAAATGAGTTACATGGTAAGACCCGTTAAAGGCTGCGTAAATGTTAGTTGGCACGTAAAGACAATTGTAGAAGTTGATGACATGATTGCTATATTTGTGTTTATTCCCACTCAACATATTACCTTCTACGCTTTCTTTTTGTTCAAAGCATGATCTTAAAGAGATGTTTAAGTTAATGGATGTAATGCAGGGTATCTACACTGTATCGGCGCATGTTGGTGGCCCTTTGTGATGTAGTTTAATGCACAAGGGTGCAAGTTTAAAGCTACAGAGTGAAAGTCGGTTTGGATCCTCTTCATTTCATTTGTTTAGCTTTTCTGTTGTGTTTTTTTTTCTCTACTTACATGTATTCCTGTGAATAAATCCTTGTTAAGTTAACCCTTTACTTTTCCTTCCATGTGTATTTTCTTATGTACTGTGAATGTGAAATCCTAACTGGTACACTTGATCTTGTGTCCATCTGAAAGTGGCAAGTCTTTAATAATTTAGATTGCCTAAAGAGTATCCCATGATGATAAAGGAAAATGGAGAGATTTTTAACTCTGCTGGTCAGAGGTGAAGCCACACCTTTCCATTTTTCAAGTGCTGCATAATTAATCTGCAAAACAAAATTAAGCCATAACAGCCTTTTTGTAGATTTAGTTTCTCACCTTTGCATTGCAGAATGGATACTGGATAACAGTTTTGGGTTGTTTTTTTTTTGTTTGGTTGCTGTTCTGTTTGTTGGGTTTTTTTTTTAAGAACTTGCTCTTCTTTTCATGGTTCTGTTCTTTGACTGTTGAATGATTTAGCCATTGCACTGATGTTTGAGCTGTGTGAGTGTGGACTTATAAATGCTGTTAAAAGAGTTTTGATTATTTTTTTTAATGCATGATAGCATGCATGTTTTACATGCCCCTCCTCCCACACCCTTTTTTGTTTTGGCTTTGCAAATTTTAATGGATTATACTGAAGAATAGTTTGGACATGTACTGTATGAAGTACATTCAGTAATACTAGTACATAGTATTTATTCAATTTGGTCAAAATTGCATGTAATAACTTGCTTTCAAATTACATTGCTTTGTTAGCAAATACAAAATTCATTCTTAACTAATAACTCTGAAATAAATTAGTAATAGTCACTTAAAACACTTGAAAACCAAATTCTGGAAGGAAAATAACTGCAAAACTTTAAAATTTAGCAAGGTGGGATATTATTTTAGACCCAAACTTGCTCTAATTTTGAGTGTGTTTGAACATTAGGGAAGAGTTTCAGAGAAATTACATTTAAAAAATTGTAGAATAGAAAACATACCAAATTAATACTGTAGCATAACAGCTAGAATCTGAGTTTAATTAAACTTCTTAAATTTCAGAAAGCCCCTTTAACCAAATAAAACCACTCCACCTCACCTCGGACTAGGTTAGGATGCCACTCTTGTACATATTTTAATAGGAATTTGTACAGATGTGAACTGATCTGGTATAACAGCAAGGAAAGTAATTAAAATGAGGCAGAAATAAACAGTACTGACAAAATAGCCTTTTGTATCAGTAAGTTCTCTCATGGTATATTTTAAAGCAAATAAACCACATTCTTCATACATAATATACCGCAGAGATTTGCAGAAGCTATTTAGGATATAATGTGAGGTAAGAAAAGTTCTGAATTAGCATTAACATTTATAATTCAATTATTGCATCATGGGATCTATAAAAAGCATCTTAATTCTTGTGGTGTAGTCTTGACAGTTCTTGAATGTTGACTGAATGTTTTTACTGGTAGAATTGTGAGTTTGTCTTTGTTACATTCCAGTGTTTCTGCCTCTTGGCATGCTAAAAGCACGGCTTACTTCATTTGCTCCTTACACACTGAATAAAGTGCTGTTAGTGTGCTAAACTACAGAAATAGCCGCTGCTAAGTAATGGTGTAGATTTTCTACTTGAATATTTTTGTTGTAGGAACCTCAGGAGGTCAGTGTTTACTGTTTTTATATATGCCTTTTTCCTGTTTTGAGTTTCCCTTTTTGAAGGATTCTGAGAGTGAACAAAAGCTGCTGATCAACCTAAGTTGGTAACAGAAAGTGTATTTAAAATCCTTATAAATGCATCTTTTTGGCAGTTCTAAATTGCTATTAAATTAGTCTTAAGTGAAGTTCAAAACTAAATTTTTTTCATTACACATTCAGGAAACATCTCGTTTCATTTAGGGGAAAAGTTTAGAATAGTTCATTATTTTAACCAGTGCAAGCAAAAATAATCAATTTTGTAAATTTTTTCCAAAGCTTGATTATTTTCTAAATCAGTGAATATGTATATATTTAAATTGTAATAAGCTAATTCTTATGCTTTAGTTTATTGCTCCTTAAAGCTTGTACTCAAAAGATCACTTTTAGAAGAATGGGTTTAAAATTTATAATCATTATAATTTTTAAAAGTTATGAAGTAGCATAAATTTTGTAACTAACAATATTGATACACACTGTGATTTATTTTTTTGTTAGGACTTTCATGTTAGCATCAATCTTAATTACTTAAACTGCATATATTGTATAATAGTAAAATGTATATTTTAAATCTTCAAGTGGCTTTCCTCAAGCGAAACTCATTGCTACTTAGAAATAATCAAATACTAGCTTTATCTCAGGTGAATACTCTTGTACCCTTTTTGTTCAGAACACATGCTAATAAAAATGTGTCTTAATTATATCAGTTCATATATTTCATTTAGGCAGCTCCTCTGTCTTAAACTTATTCTAAATTAACCTTCTACTGTGGGACAATAATGACTTTTGCTTCACCTATTTTATTCATATTGAATGTATTAACAGATAAGGTGCAAAACCATTCTTCCCTTGAGGAGAATGCCTCCATGTTCAAACAACAGAAATATTTCTTGAAAAATGCTTTAAATGCAACATTATATTGGGAATCGTTTGTTTCATATTTTGTCAAGGAAAGAAGTTGCAACTTAACACTAATTGCTTAAATGCTGTCTTTTTCATGGGGATGATAGATGCATAAAGCTTCTATATAGGGTCTAAAGAGTAACTTTTTATCTTAGATAAAGGTTAACCTTTACAGTGAAATGGCAAACATTCTGCAATTATCTCAGATAGACGCTGATGTAGTTTGCATACGTATTTGTTATATATTACATAAGTATTACCAGTAACCTCATCTTGAATAAATAAAGCTTGATCAGTAGCTGTGTATTTCACTCACCTATGCATTCTCCAGAATGACTTGCATCCATCAGTCTTCTAAGTATTCTTCTTCAATAGAAACTGGTTTTTTGTCTGCCAATGATGCTTGCTCTTTGCACTTAATGGTTGGAGCAAGCCAGTTTTAGATTATTATTACAAATGGGGAACTGAGGCAAGTAGTCTAGTTGCTTGCCTTGTCAGAGTATATTCTGCTAAAATAATGATACTTTCTCACTTGAATGTACTTATATGAGGGAAGTTTAAAATGGCTCTGTAAGATGAATCCCTGTGTGGTGTTACAGTATACTTTAAGCCAAACCCACATCTTGAAGAATTCAGCGCTTACAGTATAGTATCATTTTTTTCTATAAGCTGGTTCTATTGTGCTACTTTCACCTTAGGTATCTATTTTGTTACTTTGGGTGAGCAACAAAATTGGGAAGGCCTGGGTGTTTTTATGAGGACAGTGATTAGAAAAAAAACATTGGTCTAAGCAGGTTCATTTTGCTGTTAAAATCTCTGGTGTAATAGTACCTTTTTTTCATGGGAAAAGATAGGTAGTTATGTTGTACATTGTCTGACTTACCAATATTAGACACTTTAAAATTTTAAATTGGATGCAGTAGACAAAATAGTTTAAAATGAAAGATGACTGGATCTTTCTGCTGACAACTTAGGTTGTATGAGTTTTGCTTGAAAGCTTTAAATCTGATGTTTCTGTATCTGCCACAATGTTGGAATGTTTCCTTCAAACATATCCTCCTGCAACCTCTCAAACTGTACTAAATTGAGTGATATTTCTTGAAGTCTGCCTATGTGCTAACAGAACTTCATTTTAAATAGAATATGGTTTTAATTTTTGATAAGCTGCTGAATTTTAAAGAGTTTTTGGGGCCACCAAATATTTTGGATCATGCAGAGAATATATATTGTACTGTAGTAATTTTGTATTTACATTTGTATGATGTGACATAATAGATGTGAATGTTAATCACTGCTTGACTATGTTAATAAAGTTGTTTAAATATAGATGTTGCATTCCAATTTTTAATGAAAGATTAAAATTTCATGTTCAATTTAAGTTTTGCCTGACGCGGTAGCGCACTCTTCTAGTTCACACATGTAGGTTCTGGAGTCTCGTGAATAAGGATTTTAATTTTATCTGAAAGAAAATGATCTTTGGATAAGTTAGTGTCAGTTCAATTTAGATGCTTCATGCTGCTTGAGGGCAGATCGATGTAGAAATAGGAGGTGTATGTGAACTGAAATTAATGCCTCTTGGGTGATAACTGGTAACTGCTTTACTACTGAGAAGTGGTACACTGAATCTTTGTTTGAAACAGGTGATGCTTGCTAAGCCTGACCAAATGGGAAAGGGGGAAAAAAAATTGTTCTTGTCTTGTGCTATCAATAATGTGAATAAAAAAGGAGTAAACTAGAAATAAATTATTCAAGCCTGAACCAAAATTTGCAGTGGTCTTCATCTAATTCTATCTAGCTTTTATGGGACCGTGATAATACGAACTATTTAAAGATCTGTCCTTCCATTTATGTAACTTCTGTATACAGGAGTCTCTAAAATGAAAGTACAAAGCTAACAGTAGTAGCTCTCTGGACAAAAACCACCCATGTTGATTGGAACATCTTATGTTCACTTCAGTATTTAACAGTTTGTCAATAGCATGTAGGCAATTTAGTCTATTATTTGTGTCTAGCACAGCTTCTATAGGGTAATGATTAAATTCAATAAAATGCATTGTTACAACTACCTACTATAATAAAATTTATAGTATTAATTAATTGCTGCACACTGTCCTCAGCTGAAAGTTTGCTTAACAAAGGACTTTGATTTCTGCCTCCAGAAAGAGGCGGTGGCCATGGTGTAGCTGTTAGCATCAGTGCAGGTGTGTAGAGACCAAGTGGATGAGCAGAGAGATAGTTCCTGTTGGCCAAAGGCACCAGTGGCTCTGTAGGAGGTGATGGGGGAAAGTTTTTTGTTTTCTTTCAAAAAGCCCTCCCCACTCCCCTGGCATTGTGGGGTACCTATGGTAGAACACCTTGCTGTTAGTCAGATGTTTTGTTCAAGCCTCCTGCTATTAGCTCAGAGCCTGATATTAAGCTGTGGCCTCTAATTTTGAGTTTGAGGTTAATTACTACCTGTATGTACAAACAAGACGAGTCGAGTAAGTACCAGGATCTTTAATAAGTGAAATTAATGTTATGACTTAAGTTTGTGGTCAGATTGCAACAGTGCTAAGGATTGTACTCTCAACATCGGTCATGCTATTTCTTTAAAAAAAAAATTACATCTAATTTAAAGATGTACTTGAACGAAAAGGCATTTCAGTAGGAATATTGTGTGTGTAAAATAATTTATGTATTTTAAGTGTGCACAGAGTAGATGTTGGTAGCTTTTATTATCCCAGAATGACTGTATGTATGAAACATACTGCTTATAATAAACTTACTAATATGTAAAGTGCATTTCTTTCAGAGGCATTTACCCTTGTTTTGCGTAAAATGAGCAGTATATACCATTGAAGTGTCCCAAAAGACATGCAAATATTATAATGAAAAATGGCAGACTTAAAATTAGGTTGTTTCCAATAATCCATCCACTTTTCAAGGAAAACATGTGCAATTATGCTGCACATGTACTAATGCATATATGTTTAAGTGATGGCACAAAAGGAATTATTTTTGAATCACAGTTTTTCAGGTTTTTTGTGGCTCCAATTCTTTTTTTTTTCCCAGACTTTCATTTGAATCATAAAAGTGAAAATTGAGGTATTTATTTTGCAGCTTCAGGTATAATTAATTTTTGTCAAATCTTAATCTATATTTAAAATAAAACATGTTGAACTGTTATGCTGACAGTTTTACCCATTTTTCCTTTTCTTATGGCCCCTTGGCAAAATGGATAGTCATAAATTTCCTCTATAAAATACACAGGGGAACTTAAAGTCTTCCCCTGTGTTTACAGCATACAGGTTAATTTGGATGCGTACCTGCTGTAGTGTTACTATAACTGATGCCAAGATTTTTACATTTTCTATTATTTCTCTCTGCACCCCTAGTGCTTAATGCAAATGCCAAACAGAATTTTGTTTCTCTGATAAAGTACTGTACACAATGAGATGCAATGTTAATTTGCCAGTCTTTCTACCTTAAAATGATTGTTAAGAAATGTCCTTACATGTAGGGCATATTTAATTTGCAGTTTTCTCATGCTATCTTTCAGCTTTACATCCATATTGACTTGTTGAGGGGATTCTGTGGCTTGCAGATAGAGAAACTTGAAGGGTTCCATAGTTCAATAGTGAATGAGACCATAAAAAAAAAAAAANAAAAAAAGGAAACGAGGGATTTGCTTTGACACTAACAACAACCAAAAAAGATGCAAAGTGTTGTGCAACTAAATTCTGAGGTGGTATTTTTCTTTCCAGAACCGCATCTTGACAAAAGACATCTTTCAGTCTCTTCCTTTAACTTAATCATTATCTCAAAAGGAAATTTTGAGTCATCTTACATGGTGGTTTGGTTTTCTTTCTCCTTAACACAGTGGTGGTCTTCATCTTGCACGTACGTTCTCCATCCTGAAATGTACATGCTCAAATAAAATTTTGGAACAATGTCCAATATAATGCCAAAAGTGTAAATATGTGCACCTTTTCCTTCTAGCTTTGGAAATACTTCAGAAGAACAGATGAACAACATGACAAAGTAAAAATTCAAATATTCATTTCCTTTAATACTTTACATACCATAGCAGAAGGGAGTAAGATAGTTGCATCCCTTTCTCCAGTACTCTGCTGTAGGAAGATGTAGACAATTTTAGTTTTGCTTATTCCCATCCTCCTTATTGAAAGCCTTGCACACCAAAACTGTTGTCTTTGTGACAAAACCAGCTGAAAGCTAGCTGGAACCTTAAACCGCAGCTCTTGTTTGTTGCCAGTATTCACTCATCTGTGTAACTGTTTTCAGTCCGTAAGATGGCAGTGTTTAACAGGGGGCTGTTGTGCAAGTAATCACCCAATGTAACAACTCAGAGTCCAGTTTGTCTAAGAACCATAGGCATCTTGGCTACTTTTATTTCTTCAGAAAAAACCAAACACCTAAGCCTCAGTATCTTAATTTCAAATTTGGCAGGAATAACAGGATGTTACTACATGTGTGTGGAGACAGGAGGCCCTCTAGATCATTTCTAATACAAGTCTACACATCTTCATAAGCAATTAGGCTTTAAGAGTTTTAACAAGGTGATAAGGACACTGTGAAGTTCATGTCTGTCTTTCAGCCACTCAAGCTGGTGGTTGCCATTAGTAAGCACTCGTGTGTATATCTACGGATGTTGTGAAGAATCAAAGGTAAGAATTATTTTCATATAGCATGACTTCTGCCCAAATGCAAACCATTCACTGCCCATCCCGTTCATACTGCCATTCTGATTTTTAACATGCAATCCTAATTAAGTATAATCATATCATTTTACCTCTTTAACAATATTTCAAATAGTTGCTTCTTACCTAGACAGCTAAAACATCTTCCTAGACTAATATCTTTCCTTTTCGTTATTTCATTCACTGTCTGTCTTAAACATTCCCAAGCCTTTGCACTTCCTCTTTGTTAGTATTATAATAATTATAAGCTTTATTGGGTTTAATTAACAACACAAGCACCATTTATTCCACTATGCTGTACTAAGAATACTTGCCTGAGATACCATGTAATCTTACTATCTTGGCTTCAGACCCTTCTACCACCAGTTACCTTTTCTGTTTCTATCTTATAACCAGAGTGGAGAAGAATCTTTGTGATCTGGACGCCACATCTTGCTTGTGTGGCAGGTGCTATGGAGCACTTTGGTACTAAGTGAAGTTATACAATCAGAGCTTGCTCTTCTACACGCTTCAGGTTTCTTTGCTTTTCATTGTATTCAAATGCTTCAAATACTTCAGTCTTTTTTCATTTAGGTTATTTTTACCAGTTGACCGCAAATAAGAAGTTGCTTCAAGTCCATTGATCGACATGTTTGCAGGTAAGTGCCTAAAACACGTATGCAATGTCGAATATCTGGATGCATCAACAGTATAAATTCAGCTAACCATTGAATGTATCCTTGACAGTATTACAGTGTAATAATTATGATGTTATTTCCCCATCTTACATAGAATATAGATGAAAAAACTCGGTATAGCGTTTCTGTAGTAATGCACCTGCTGAATATATTAGAAATCTCCCAGAATTTTTCATGCAAGGCTGAACTGTGTCTAGAAGAAGTCAAAATGAAATCTACAACCATTAAACTATTCCAGTTTGTCATTACTAATATTCACTAATGCTTTCTAATCCTTCCATTTGATTGGAGGTTGATTTGATGAAACATGCTTTTGGCAGCAACAGAGCAGAAGAGTAATAAAGGTGGAGTATTGGCACCAAGTGACTCACTATGAAACAATGCTGTTGGGCTCCTAAATTAAGTAATTGAAGTAATGAACAGGATGCGATCAAGTTTGGTGACTAGATCAATAGAAGTGTGCATTTAAATACACAGTGAGTCAGACAATGCAGCCTAATGGAATACGTTATTCCAGGGATGTTGAAAACAGTGTCATTAAAACTTGCTGTAAATCTTCAACAGAACACAGAAATGATTACTAGCTTTGAAAGAACTTTGATGAGGTATTGCACCAAGTTGAAAAAAATTTAGTTGATCCCTTACTGTAATGAATGTGGCTATCTATAACTCTGTGCACAAGTATTTTTGGTTATCTTAAGCTCAGAAAAGATGTTAGAAACAGCATACTATCCAGAAGTGTAACGTAATTAGGCCATAATCTCACCAGTGATCTCTCATCAGACCACAATTTGAGTTTGTGCACGTATTTCAGAAAAGGGCCTAGCCTGTCTCAAGATTGGGTTGGAGAATTCCCAATACTCTTTGAATAAATTATTTCAAGTTAGCTGTGTTTGCTGCTAACTTCATAATCTCTTTCTCTTATTCAGATTTTTTTTTTCCTTAAGCTTTTCCAGCTTTAACTTCTGTCTACGGGATTTCATTACACTTTTTTTTTTTTACAAGAAGGCTCCAATAAATGGCTAGTCCTGAAGGTAATTTGTAGGTCATAAGCAAGTGAATTATTAAACTTCTTGGTAATGTCTGCAGGTATTCAGGTACAATTGCTTGGTTAGAACATAATCCTGGTGTGTTTTAAATCCTAGAAGGTAACCTGACAATACATACCAAAGTTAAATGACTCTGGAAAGGGACTTAGCTAACAATTCACTCTGTCTTCCTTTTCCCCATCTTTTGTTCTCCACCACAGTGGTAAACAACTCCTCATAGGCTTCAGAAAATAGCTCAACTGGCAGTATAAATTGCTGATTGCCTATCAAGATTCTTTGTGTAGTTTTTTTTAACAAGGACAGTAAAGAAGAAAAATGCATTTTTCAAGGCATACCCCTCAATCTGGTGTATGGAATACCTATCTGGATATAAAATGGCTCCACCTCCATCTGCTGCTTCAAGTGCAATGTTAGATTATGTATTACCTGAATCAGTTTCTTACTAATTTTTAATTCATGAAGAGGTTTAAATATCAACTGGCTCTTTGGCGGTTCGTTATGACATTCAGTAATGTAATAATCTGAAATTTTTTTTGGCAATTATTTGGATTTTTTTATTCCTTTTTTCATCTTAAAATATTAGCACATTGTTGTAGATTCATGTATCAAGGGTTTTACTAATAACTGAAAGCAGTTATTTTACCTAGAGCTCATAATCCATTTTCAAATGGCTTAGACATAAGGCAAATCAATTTAGTTGCTATAGGTAAAAATACAATATATAATCTATATTTTTCAATCATATTAATGTCTGTAGTCTAAATGCACTGTATCTTTAGTATCATATTTGACAAGTTTTTTCAAGTAACAACTTACTGTATATAATGCCACATCTCAGATGATCTACACTCTTTAAAAGAAGTGATTGTTGAAAAAAAGTTAGTATTAACACTTACAAAACCAGAAGCTGGAAATATGGGAGGATGGGTAAATCACGATATAGAGAGCAAATTGCTGATTCAGGGGTGCTTTTCTGAGGGGGGAACTCTGAGATAAATACCTCCTTTCACATGTGTGCAACCCACATTAATGCCAAATGGCATAATTTTTCAAAAATTAGGATTATATTAATGAAATATAACTGTTCGCTAGTATAGCCAAGAAGTCTCTTTAGTTCTTCATGTCCTTCCTATGAGATTTGTTGTTGTGGTTCTTTAACCTTACACTCATGTGAATGGCAAAAATGGGAGGGCAATTGCTTTTTTTTAACTCTCTACTAAAAAATTTGTAATCCAGAAAACTATTTGGATCTTCCGTGAACACTGGTGGAAAATATACAATCGGAATGTTTGTTTTATTATACAGGACTCAATGTGTAGTCATGGCTATCAAAATAATGTTCCTTTCTCTCCACCCTCATTACACCAGGAGAACAAAAGAACAATTGTACTGGGACAAACAAAGCGTCTACCTAACCCAGTATCCTGTCCTTGGCAGCCAATACCTAGGGAAGAGGTTAAGATTAAAGTACTATAAATGATAATATTCCAAAGTATTCTCACAGGCTTCACTAACTTCCAGATCAGGGACTTTCAGAATAAGTGATATTGTCTTTGTATTTACTAATCCATTATGGATTTCTCTTGACTAGAGAAACTAGAAACTTTGTCCAGTTTCCCCTTCCTTCGAGCTTGACTGAATTCTCTGCTTGTGTTTTCGTTAAATGTATTTCTCATTTTTAACTCATCTCCTCTGTTCTTACTCATGAGTTTTCTGTATCGTGTTCTTTCCCAGTCATCTCTTTTTCCAGCCTGAAGAATTCCAATATACTTGGTGGTTGTTAGTTCCCTTTATATTTTGGATTCTTTTTTGTTGCTTTTATCTCGGTCTTCTGGTGTTGTGGGTTTTTTTTGTTTGTGCTGTTGTTTCGTTTTTGGTTTGGTTGGGTTTTTTTGGGGGGGGGAGGGGGAGGGTAAGAGAAGGGGTACTAGTACTGTGCGCAGCAGTCACAGTGCAGGTGCCCACCCATAGACTGGATGAGGTTCTCTGTTCCTTTCCTAATATATCTAACAATTTGTTTTGAATATGATTGAGCATCAGTCTCTGCCTTTAAGTGTGGTATTTGGCTGGTGTCATAACCTCAAGATCTCATGTGAGTGTAGCTCAGACTCTTGACACCTTCTAGAATGACCTTAATAAACTGCCTGGATATTGACCCAGCACATAAAATAGCCAACACAGCACATAAAACCGCCTCCCCATCACACATCCATATGGTTCTTTACATCAAAGTTTAAATTCAAATGCAAGACACTGAGCACTGATATTTGCGAATACCTGCTGCTGGGCATTATGCAAGAAGCATGACTGAAAAACTGTAGGAATACTGACTGGATGGCACTGGCACAGTACATGGACTGATTCTTCTGTCGTGCTCACTATGTAACATCCAGCAGCACATAAAGCAGTAATCTAGGGTTTTCTTATCCAGGCCAGTCTCCAAAGAAGAAGTGTGCATAATAGGACTGACCTTAGTAAGGATTTTTCAGTATGTGCTACTTTAAAAGGTAAGTGACGAGATTGGCATGCAGCATGTAGAATGGTAAAGTTTAACAGCAGTCCTTTGTTGCTGGTGAACCCAACTCTCCTTCCATCATAGCATGGTATCTGTCCCTGTGAAAGGTATTTTTCTATCTTCTATGGAATAAAACCTTCAGCTCTGATAATGCAGCTTTTATCTCACTGTTTACCCTGCCGTTCATCCTTACAGATAGCAACACACACTGCAGAAAGTACCAAGTTAACACCTTTCTTCAGATCATAAAGCAGACTGCTTACTTGTACCAAGTAAACAGATGCATAAAGTAGTTTTGCTTAAATGTAGTCCTGTAGCATGTAACTGTTTAGAATTACAGTACACATGCTTACTACTATTATCAAAAGAGGAAGATCCAGATCTAATAGTCTTGGGACTTTTAAAGAAATTTTAACTATGAAAGGGGTCCAGAAGTTTTCTCTCTCCCGGCATCGGCACCTTTGCAAGTTTTGCATACACTGAAACTTTGGGAGAGTGTTGCTCTGGATAAAGCACTTACACCTTTGCAGAGGAGATCGAGCTGCAGCCCCTCCCATCACTGCTTAGACCTGGCTCCCTGGTTTTAGTCAATAATAATAGTTGGGCAACAAATCATCTCATTAAGGTAGAAGAGGAACTCTTTAGGGTGCCAGGAAGAGCCCAGTCATGCCGACTCCCCTGTGAAGATGTTCTCAATTCAAACTGGTCAGGGGTGGCACTTGAGTGGCTCTGTGTTCTGATCCAGCAGTCAGTATCACCCCTGATGGCTAATAACCTACATCAGGTTAGCAATGGGTCTGGAAACTGAATAATCATCGAAGACGACGAAGGGTTGATGCGAACACTTTCTCCAGACTCTTTGCCTTTAGATGGTTGCCATGGGTCCTGCGGGATGCCGTGAGGAGGCAGGCGGGAGGGTAAGCTGGGCCTTGTCAGCAAAGCTCCCAGCAGGCCCAGTCGCCACCTGTGTTGAGGGACCCCATGCTGCCGGGCTGCGGCCAGGCCTGGGGGTGCGGCCCCTTTGCACAGCACCGGTCTCTCCCCCTCCTCCTCCTCCCCGCCTGGCAGCACTCACTGCAGCCGTTCCCCGGCCGTTATGGGTATGTCGGAAGGGGTTTCACTCAGCACCTCCTAGCCCGCCCTCTGCAATCATTGTTCGTATTCCCACAGACTGAGGTCTCTTCCCTCGCAGGACGGCACCCCGCCCTTCCCCGTCGACTGGAGTTGCCGGGCCGTGGCCGAGCTCTCCGCCGTTACCGGACCGTACCTCTCCGCCCGGCCGGCTACGGGGTGCGGGGACAAGCCGCCGG
>VYZM01013375.1:263978-279510 GCA_013398915.1 Dromas ardeola | reverse complement strand
GAGGGGTGCGGGAGAAGGGAGGGGGACCCTGTGTTGGTGGTGAGGGGGACGTCGGTCTAGCAGGCACCGGGATGTGGACGGGGCTGCGGTCGGATCCCTCCGGACAATGCAGGTTGTTCGGGGGAAGAGCAACGGAAGGGGAGAAGGCGAGGCTGCGCCCCTCGGAGCTCGATGCTTTTGTACCCATGGCTTGTCCCTGTGTGTGTGTGTGTCTGCATGTCAGAAGGTACAGCAGCCAGCTGGGGAAACAACAGGCTCTCGGGTCCGCTTTAGAAACACACTTTATCAGTCCTCTTTGCGCAGATCTATATGGTTTTTAAATAGGTGGGCACATATGGAGAAAAAAATAAAATAAAATGTGGGGTTAGATAACTATTGAGCCTCGCATGAAATGACACTTGTTTTCATTGTGATCCGTAGCTGGTCTGAAACATGCGAGTGTGTGTTCTTGTAATCGTCCCGCTGTTTACAATGTTGCTACTTCTTTGCCGCATGTTTAATTTTTAATGTGCATCTCCATCAACCAGTAGGGGAAACAAAAAAATGGTTATTTGTTGAAACTGAAACAAAAAAAAGAAGAGAAAATATCTTTTAGAAGTGTGCTTTTTCTGTGTATGCAACAATTATCCTTAACGTTTAGGGAAAACAAATTTCGTAAATGCAGTATACTATTCCTGAATATAAAGCAAAGCTCAAGCCAGGTTCCATGTTTTGTTTGCATGATTGGGTTTTGCATTGTTTAATTTTGACTCTTAAGTTTTGCTTTTAACAGATTATTAACGCTTAATGAAACAAGATGTTAGATTTGCTCTCTTGATATGCAGATCTGCTTAATTTGAAGCCGCAGTGCGAGAGACCAGTACTAAACTAATATCTGCAAATTTTTTATCTTTCATAAAAAGTACAGTTTATATTAATATAAAAAGTCACATTTTCATTGGAAAAGTTACTGTCTACTCCTAAGATTAAAGTGAAACAGAAGTTTTTTTTCTTTAACTATCTCAACTGAAATCAAACGCTTTTCTGTTTAACTATGTTATGTACTCTGGTATGTTCATTTAACTGTTTGTCTAATCAGTCTTATTTTGTTAGTGAGTCAATTATTTTGTTCAATCAGTGAAGGCAGTGAGCCATTCCCATACATTCCTTTTCTCTATCTGTGTCTTCGCAAATGCAACCAGCAAATATGAGGTAGTAGAGATCTACCCAAACTTCCCATTCTGTCTTTCTGCTCTATAAAGTCTCTGCTTTATAGCCCTGTTGGCAAAACTCCTGGTGTGGGTCAGCAATGAGTGCCAGGAGAAGGAGGTTTTCTTCTGTTGGTGCTGGTTATTCTCCTACTTCCAAAAATAACGCGAAGTAGGACAACAAGTGTATTCTTCTTGTTTGTCTTGCAGTGATGACAAAGACATTAGACAGGGTCTTAAACTTGCCAAACTTGACTAAGAGACCTTTGTAATACCATGGACAGGGTTTTATTTTGTGTAGAAGTAAAATAAAAAGGAACAGGGACTGCCCCTTTGCTGTTGTGAGTAAATATCTTTCAAGATCAACTGTATTGTCTAAATACAATGGGTTTTTAAAAGTATTTTTAAAAGAAAGAAAATATTTCTGTGTGTCCTCAGAACCAAGCATAAATTACAGGTTTGTGCGTTTTGAATCATTAGCCTTCTCCATTTCTATTAACTTTTCAGCATAGGTTATTGTTCAGAATGGTTACTGCAGTGCTTTGGAAGACTTGGGATGTAAGCTGTGAATGCTTTGAAATGTGGTGAGAAAGTTAAGATGGGAATTAGAAGATTGCTGTTAAAATGCACTGTCTAAAAATAACAAACACAAATCCGTAAGTAGAAAAAAAGGTTGTATTGCGTAGAACTTCAGAAGAATTGCCTTCTGTTTCTTGCTTTTGCCTTGCCCTTCTAGATAACACCAGGGAAAATGTTTTTTCCACCTATGGAGTGGGATAACTATGCTTTCTAAAGCACTGATGTGAAAATTAATCCAAAACATAATTAATAATTAATTATTTAATGTACATGCTGTCATCAATTTGCAGCTGAAATTACGCGTTGGAATTGAAAGTCTGGATCTTGAGCTGTAGGATGCTCTCATCTGATTTGGTAATTTGCTATAACTGATAGAAAAAAAAGTCAGAAACTTGAGGGACTTAACTGATTTCTTCAGAAAAGGGAATGATATATATGTGAATGTGTATCAATTTCTTGCACACTGTTTAGGCTGCTGTCTTTTAAGAACTTCATAAAAGTGCTCATGTAAACAAAAATCTTAGCTTCTTTATTGTAAAAGTTTATCATGAGACTTCCATCTTGTACTACTTTTAAAAAGTGTTTGAATAGTTGCAATTTTTTAAATTTATTTAATTTTTTTTAGAGAATGTAAGAAAAGGGGATGTTTTATAGGCCTGCCATCTGTTGAGTGCTTCTAAGAGGTCACTGGATGTGGAAAGTTGAAGTATAGAGACCCGTACTGTCACCTGAAAAATTTCACTATCACTTTTAAAATGTAGGCGTCTGCTAATAGAGGGTACCACTCTAGAGCAGCAGTTTTCAAAGTCAGTAGGATATGGTTATTCTTTTGTGGTATCAAAAATTTTGAACAACTAGTACAGGCTATAAATGGCTTTGATTCTTCTGACTGAGTTTTAGGCATTCAAGTCACGTGGCCAAACATTCCCAACTCCTAATTAGGATGTTGTCATAAAACATTGGGTACTTGCTGCTATGTGTGTGCTACATCCAAACAACGATGTAATTTAAAGGGAACACTTTCATAAGTTATTTGCATTATGCATAGCTACATTTTGTCACTTTGAGTACACTCATACTGGTACAGTAGAATAAAAAGCATTTGTTATCATTGACTTACTGTTTTCTTAATACTGCTTAGGAAGTGTTTCATAAGCTTTGACATTGTATTTAAAATGACCGGTGCAGGTGACGCTTTTGTTAATTCTCAGTCTATTAAACTATGTCAAGTCAACAAAAATAAACCTGGCCACTTCTAAGTCAGTTAGTGTTTGTTTATTAATAATTTTAAATTAATTTGATTCAAATGTTGGAAGTTCTGTGTATGGCTGAAACTGACTTCAGTGTAATGCTGTGCTTGGTAACGCTGAAGTTCTGGGATATAACAATGTGTGTTTAAGTTGGCTTTGACAAACTCCTTCTATTTTGTCTTTTTAATTGCTTGTGTTACCTGTAGCTTCTGAGAAGGGCTGTGAGGAGGATTTCTTTCTTTTCAAGTGCTTTTGTAACATGTAAGGGCTGGCAGGATCCAGGGTTAATAATCTTAGCTTTGTGAAGAGGCTTGCTCTGGTTAAGTCTAAGACGTATTGTCTTACGCACTTGTGTGATATGAGTGACACTGAGACTTGTCATGCTTCCATCTGGATTTCCATTCATATGTTTACACAGTGTTTACGCAGCACTTAAGAAGTGCTACTCTTCTGTGTGGCATACAGTTGGATGCTCAGTTTCAGGAGAGCTGTTGTGCAATATTTGCTTAGTCTCCTCCCTCTCTGTGTGTGCGTCTAGCGTGAGTTGGCAACTTTCCATCTTTTTGTTCAAAAAAATATTTTTAATTATGTAGATACAGAGGAAAATATATGTCCTTCCTCATATGCGCAGAGCTTCTCCGGAGCTGATCTTTATTGAAGCTGGAAGGAGGAAATTGAAATTGCCAGGTTGCTTTTGTGTTCAACCTTCTCAAAACTTTCAGAACTGAAGACGATATGTTGCCCGTATAAACATCGGGTGACTGCTTTTTTCCATGTTTCTGTGTGCTTGACTTTCTGTAGCTCTTCAGACACTCAGAAATTGAAACTTACTGATAGCTAGCTTTCAAAAATGTAACACCATAATATTAATCACAGGAGTATTTTCATGTATACATGGCCCATTAAATTAAATAATTGCCTAAGTGGAAAGGATGAAACACATTACTTATTTGAAACTGCAACAAGGAGTAACAGTTTGTAACAGAAACTGCAACAGGAGTAACAGAAAATGACAACATTGTTTTCCAGGGCATCCAAAATGGAGATCCCTGGAATTAGGAGTATGCTTATTTCCTTATTTCTTTAAAGAAATGCTTTATTTCTTTAACGTGTTACTCATTCATGAATGAATGAAAAGTTGACAGTACAAATGGACAAACCATAATGAAAAGTATATGTCTTTCTACATTTGTGGGTAAAGAAAAGATTGCTTTTGGTTAATATTTGCAACTTTCATTTTAGAATTACAGGAATGAACACCCAGTCTCTTTTGTTCTGTTGTGTTAAAAATTGTAAATTAATTGTTAAAATAGGGTATCTTTTTAGCTGCATAGATCAAATCTTGTAGTTGCTGAACAGTTGTGCCTAGTTTAAGCAAATACTGAATTTCACCTATATGAGAGAGTTGGGCTCTTCCGCCCTCTATTAATGGATTGTCTACAGTTATTATTTGGCATGTTGGTGCAACTCTGGAATTTTCTTGATACAAATTTTTTTTTACCAAAAAGACTTTGGTGTTGTTACGATTTATCTGTATTAGAATTCTTGTATGCATGTTCTGTTGATCAGGGATGTGGTTTTTCCATACTCATATCTGGCAGAGGAGCATGACCAGTAACTCAAGTGTAAAAGTATCTGTAGGACAGCTTCTCTGGACCTGACCAAAACAAGGGGCAAAGAATACAAATTTTTCTATTCTTGCCCCCAGAACTGAAGCAATTCTATTTTACACATTCAGTCCTTTCTAGACTTTTGCTCTTTAGCATTTATCTAACAAGTGGAGGGATGTTGGTCATATTTCGTTGATAAACCATGCTTGCCAAAGGCAAAGTTTAAAGATTTAACTAGGATTTGGGAACTTAATTTGGAGATTATCCAGTTTTCATTTTATGGCTATTTGAAGTCAGTTGGGGACCTAAACTTTTTTATGGTTGAAAAGAAATCCTGTAATTAAGTTGGAGTACCACTTCCAAGTGTTACAGTTTGAAAATTTGTCAGCCTGTTCCACTTCTTTGTAACGTGCTGATGTGGTCATATTTAAAGGGTTGAAGGAATGATTGTGTGTGCTTGGCCACTGCTAATGCACATTCTAAAAGCACAGTTTGAAATGACAGTATTTCACTTATTGTCAAATGTTTCTCCACTTGCTGAACTTACTTAGAAAAAGTCAAACTTTATCTGAATTTCTCTCATCAAGCTCTTGAAGTTTGACCAACATCAAAATGCGTTTAAGAACTGCATGAGCCTTTTATTATCTTGTATGCTTAGTTTGGCTGTGAAAACATTATTTGTAGTTGTCCTTTTCTTGCTTCTTACACTAGTTATAAAAGTAGTATGTATCTGTCTAGTCATGGGAATTTTAGAATCACTTTAATAATTGAGAAACATTTGTTTATACTGGGTAAAAAGACAATGCTATAATAGAGAGTATTAACTTTTTACACTAATAGATGTTAATGTTGAGCAGTTTTAGTCCAATCTAAACAGAGCTTGTACTCATAGACTTTGATTAGAAATGTAGGACATAAATACTGCTGCAGATTGCCCAGAAATTTCTGGCTGCTTTACCAGATGTAGGTTTTAAATTCAGAAACATCTTTATATGCAACAAACAAACTTATTCTTAAAAATTTTCACAGTCTATTAAGTAGTTCAGTAAAACAGAGTTCCTGTAATCTGTTTCCTGTTATGCACAAGTCATGGAAATGCTGAATTCTGACTTCACATTTGCTGACAGGGTTACTTTCATTTCCATGAGAAAATCATTGCAGTTAGTTCTTGATGAAGGGAAATGGAAGGACTGTCTGCTCTTGCTTTCCGTGACTTAATTTATTTTGTATGCAAAGTTGGTCAGTAATGCCTCATTGTAGGCTTATTTAAGTGAAGGGTTTACTTCTATTTGAAGTCTTGTTTCCTCTTATGGCTTGCAGTCAGGACGCATCTATAGTACATACACAGAGCTCTCTTATGGAAGTGTAGAATGGAAACCTCAACAAGAACACCAGCTTGTGAAGAGAGAGTTTTGTTAGCTCTAGGGAAGGAGAAAACTGCTAATGAACTTCAAAGTAATTAAATGGAACCTATACGGAGAGGGGACCACTTACATTTTGCATTCTCATACACAGTTTTACGGTTGTTTTCTGTTGAGTAATGACAGGATCATCCTCAACAGTTGGTGTTTTACCAGCAAAATTGCTTTTAGAATGGTCTTTCAAACTAGTCTGGAAGTCTGTTGCATAGAACCTGATGTCATGTGTGACAATGGAAGTTCCTCTTTCTCCAAGATGCAACTTCTAGAAGAATCTGCATCTGACTTCACTGTCTCTCTGTCATAGCAGTGGGTAGTAATTGCTTCTGAATGGGAGTGGAAGGCCTCATTAGTTCCCTCTGCTATGTGCTGCATTTATTTATTTTTAAGTAGGCCGGTACTGGTCTTTTCGTGATCCCAGCTATGACTGTTGCCACCAGGAATGAGCAGGTGAAAACACTTAATGAAGAAAAATTGGCTAGACACACAATTTCTGTGTGCAGAATTTTATACAATTTGTGTGGAGAGGGAGAGTGTTGAGGAAAAACAACCAAAACACAAATAAACAGCGTTGATGGCATATGTGCATGTAAGAAGATATGTACTTGGGTTTTGTAAATTGAACTTCTTTTCCTCTTAGCCACAGCATACGTCTCTGTCTTAATGCTAAATACAGAGCCTTAACTCTGGTGCTTATTGTATGAGTTTTGACATAGGTACACATATGTCTCCAAACACGAGTAGAAGGTAACTTCATTTATAAAATTGTCATCAGGTTAATCATCAGAATCATGTAAATTACTGAACACTTTTGAAGCCTAGATGTATGTGCTTATAGGTAGAGCCTGATATTGGTAAGATAGACATTATATTCACAAGTGAAAACATATGTTTTAGTTGTGCCAAGCTTAAACCACATAGTCAAATCTGGGAGCCTGCTTTGGACTTGCTGCATTGTTTAATCCTGAATGTATTTTTCACATAGCCTTTTAGCCTCTAATAGCTATTGCTAATGTATTAAAAATGTGACTTTCAGGGGACTTTTTTAATTGAGGAGAGTATCAGTTCTGTTTCTCTGTTATGCTTTCTGCTATTCGTTGTGATGTTAGGAACAACAGTAGGACTGATTAGAAAGCTTTATTTAACTAGAAAGATTAGTTACTTTGCAGTAATCTTCAGTTACAGTTAGAGAACAAGAAGATGATGGGAATTAGTTGTTCTGGCTCATTCCATTCTCTAAAAGTTTGCAAAGTTACATTTCTGGTAGATTATCAACCATCAGGAAGACTGCAGCCAGAGACTGGGTAATGGCGATGCTACCCTTCCTGTGGCAGGAAATCCAGAATAGAAAAGTCCCCATAAAAGCTCCCATTATGAAAAGTTCAGAAGCAATCGGTGTTCAGCATATTTTGATCGATGTGTTGGTTTAGCTAGAAAAAACACCTCAAGGCAAAGGGAAAGAACATTTCATAAAGGAGAATATTATTAGTGTTTCTGAAAGAAATGCATAACACTTATTTGTAAATGTTTATCTCCAAATTTGGGTACAGTAACAACTTTGGAGTAGTTAAATAAGAATTTTATTTTGTATTCTAATTGACAATATCGGTGAGGCCTTAATTATAGAGTCAATCTGGTGTTTTTGTAACGTGGTGGCATTCAGGGTTTATATTGAGTAAATACAGAAAGTTAATAAGATACCTATTGGTGCACCAGTAGTCAAAATTATTGTGGGCTTCAAACTACAAGAAGAAATGGTTAGATAGGCGTGAAAGGGGAGTGAAACTGTTTAGACTGGTACTTGAAATAGTATCTTGACTTGAAAGACAACATTTCGAAAAAATAAGTTACATTCCCTGCTAATTGTTGTTCTTACCCTTCTTTTATTTTGCAAATTTATAAAAGCCTGACTCTGTAGATAGTCCTTTTGGAGTTCAGTGTGTTTTCATGTATTCAATTTAGTTCTGCCTGTACTTTTTACAGACCTTTCTGCAATTGCACTTACACTAAACTGATCTGCATTTTGAAGAACTTTTTCAGGTTGTAACTTACTGCAACCTTAGGAACTGTGATTTTATGGGTGTTTTTTCTTTTTGTTTGTTTGGTTGTGCTTTCCCTGTGCTTGGAATAAGTAAAGCAAATAATCCTGGCTAGTAATCTGAATCAAATTGCCTTCTGTTGTCTGTTATTTGCAAATGTATTTGTCTATGCATGGTGTACGTTAAGGCAACTTGCTATATTATTGACTGATGTATTATCCAATGCAGTTAACACTTCACAGAAGTGGGCCTACTACTGTGGCTGCTGCAAAGCTCTTCCATCTACCTGTGGCTGCTTCCACTTACTTAAGATGGCAGATCCCTACATGCCTTCACCTTCCTCCCACCTCTTCTGCTGAGCAATGCAGCTGTTCATGTCCTGATAGTGATATGGATCACTGACCTTTATTTTTATTTGCCAGCTTTATTTTTCAGCTGTACAATCTCCCTGATCAGGTACACCTTATGGCTGCACAAACAGTTTTTCCAAAACTGAAGGGACAGAAATGTTTGGAGGGGTGTATGACCAAATCCTCAGGCTCCTGACTGGAGATGTAGAGCTGCTGTTGTGAGAAGTCCATGATTTTAACAATGTGAATGTCCTTGAATACATCCAGAGGAGGGCAAAAAAACTGGTGAAAGGGCTGGAAGGCATGTCCTATGAGGAGTGGCTGAGGACTCTGGCTTTGTCTAGTTTGGAGAAAAGGAGGCTGAGGGGCGACCTCATTGCTCTCTGCAGCTTCCTGAGGAGAGGGAGTGGGGAGGCAGGTGCCGATCTCTGATCCTTGGGATCCAGTGACAGGACACGTGGGAATGGTTCAAAGCTGTGCCAGGGGAGGTTTAGACTGGACATGAGGAAGCATTTCTTCACCAAGATGGTGGTCAAACACTGGAAGAGGTTTCCTAGAGAGGTGGTCGATGTCCCAAGCCTGTCAGTGTTTTAAGTGGCATTTGGACAATGCCCTTAATATGCTTTGACCTTTGGTCAGCCCTGAAGTAGTCAGGCAGTTGGGCTAGGTAATCGTTGTAGGTCCATTCCAACTGAAATAGTCTATTCCATTCCGTTGCATCCTTCTTTCCGTCCCACTCTGAGCATGCATGCACTTTTCCTGAGGGACACGCTTCTGCGTCTTTTGTATCAGCAGTTTTATGGATCTGAAGCTTTTGGAAGGGAGGAGGGGAATGGATATTTTGACAGGAAAATCTTTATAGTAGCAGTGCTATTATGCTTTGCCTTGCCTCTCCTCCCTTTCATTTCTATTGTTGCTTACTCCTGTCCGGAGGAAGTTCACCGTAGTGCCAGAGGCGATAAACTGGCTGAGTTTACAAATCAGTCTTTAGGGCAGTGTCTCAGTTTTAATGGTGAGGTACACTTCACTCACTGGAAAATGGTTTAGGTTTGAAAACTAAACTTAAGAATAGACAAAGGGAAGCTACCTGTGAGAAGGAAGAGATAAGTGATTTTTTTCACCAATTTTGCAAAAACCGGAGGAAGATACATGATGTGTGAAGAACTGGGGAGGTGGGATATCCAGTGATCCTGAAGTGTGAATTTTAGTTCATGGAAAATAATGAAAAATATGAGAGAATGAAGAGAGAGTACAGTATTAACTATGTGTTTATTAAGACGGGAAGTGAAAAAATACAAGACCTGTAGAAACCTAGAACATAAATTCAGTTCATGAAACTTGATCAGTTAATAAAATGCATAGGCTCTATACTTTGTTCTGTAATTGCTTTAGCGTGTTGTGTTTCATAGGTCTGCTTTCTTTTTATTAATCTTTAGGGGGAAAGGAACAATGGCTTTGATGTCCTCTATCACAACATGAAACATGGACATTTGTCAACAAAAGATTTAGCAGACTTTATAAGAGAAAGGTAAGTATTCATCCTTTGTAATCCTGGCTCTTTAATATACTGTTTGTTGTTTCTATTTAAGTTTATCATTATGTTTAACAGCAACATAAAAAATACGTAAAAATTAATGAGCATTTAAAAATATTATACATTATATCCTACAAGAATATCTATGTTTAGTCCATTCACTTAGAACTGAATAGTGACTCTTAAGCACCAATTAATAACAAGCTTCTAATTTTTCATGTTTGAATTAAAAAACAAGAGTAAAAAGCTAGAAGTTTCACATTAGGTGTCCAGCAGTTTATTTAAATCAATCCCAATTTTTCATTATGTTTGGAAGAAAAGCATTAATTTAAAGTAGCAAAAATTATCAAGCTTACAAAGTTTTTTGACCACAGATGTAGAATTAAGGTATTAGCAACTGCTATTATGATCTTAAAAGTTATGCTTTCAGATTAAGATGTTGATAAGATAGGTTTGTTAAAGAAAAGGGAGTGATAGGTAGGAACAAGAAAATAATATGCAGAAAATAATACAGGTTCTTCTCTATGGGATGTAAGGGACAGAACTGAAATCTGCAGATGTGGCAACTTCCAAAACAGATGACCTAGTGCTGTTTTTAGTTCTTCTTTGTGAAAGAAAACTGCTGTTGCTATTTTGAACGTAAGAATTCTGTTCTGGACAAAATCAGTTGTATATCTGCTTCAGAATTTTGTCTTAATTCAGTTGCTGACACCAGATGATGCATGGAAAAAACTTGCAAGAGACTGATCAAGAACCTATTTCAGTGAAGGTTTCTTGCAGTAAAAGCTGTCCAAAAAACCAGCTTTTGTTTTCTGGGATATTTCATCAAAATTTCAGTTTGGGCCTGAAATAGATCTCAACAACTAATTTCTTTTAAATTTCTACAAAATGTAACCACCACAAACCTGGCAGGTACTGAGTTGTACCGACATTTGTATAGTTTCAAAGTGAATTGGAGAAAATGACAAAAATCTTTCCACTAAGTAGAAACACATGAGTTCCAGAGTCCATATGTGATGGGCAGTCCCATGTTGGAAGGACTACACAACCAAAGGAGTCTTGTGTTTCAAGAATCCCTGATTCCAGAGAACATATTACAAAGCCAGACAGGGTTCCAATGAAATCTTGTATTGGATTGAGTGAAGGGATAACACACTGTTGATGTTTAGTGTGAAATGCTTACGGCTTCACAAGCTTGCATTTTTAATATTGACTGTTATAAATGTTTGCCTTGTGTTATCTTTTTGAGTGACTGAATCTTTCCTTTGAAACCTGCTCTAATTTTTGGAATCACTCCATTTTTATAACACTAAGTCATAGACCTAAGCTGTACATTACCTGGACACACTTAAATTATTTGTTTTACATCTGTTGTGTTTTAATTTACCTCCGTATTTAGATGAGAAGCTTTCTCACTCATTCTGCTTCTTACCTCCTTTATGTTGTATTCTTCGAGCATGATCCATTTATTCACACTGGTCCTAAGGTGAAAGGTCTTATGTAAATGAGTAAAAATAACTTCATGCTATGTCTGGCTTGGATTCTATGCTTTATTGTAGTGACATAAATAAAACCTGACAGTTCATTCTACACAAAATTCCTAATAAAAAGGATGTGGTGTTCTAGTTTTTTTGCTCTGTAAGCTCATTCAAATTAAATTTTAAACAAGAAGTTTGCAATCAATAAATATAATATTTGGACCTTTCTCCACATATTAAAAATGTCACAGCTGAAGTTTCTGCTAATTAATTCTAGTGATTTGTCAAGAAGGAGACTTTTTTTTTTTTCCCAGTTAAATAAGTTTAAATAACATTTAAAACTAAAGATTAGTGACCAGATAGTAATATATGAGAAATCCACATGGACACTTTATAAAATGATAGAATTGTAGAATAGTTTGGTTTGGAGGGGACCTTTAAAGTCATCTAATCCAAGACCTCCCGGCAATGAGCAAGGACATCTTCAACTAGATCAGGGTGCTCAGAGCCCCATCCAACCTGACCTTCAGTGTTTCCGGGGATGGGGCTTCCACAGCTCCTGTGCTGAGGGCCCCAGAGCTGGACGCAGTACTCCAAGTGGGGGGTTACCAGAGCAGCGCAGAGGGGCAGAATCACCTCTCTTGACCTGCTGGCCATGCTTCTTTTGATGCAGCCCAGGATATGGTTGGCCTTCTGGGCTGCAAGCACACATTGCCAGCTCATGTCCAGCTTTTCATCTACCGACTCCCCTAAGTCCTTCTTGGCAGGGCTGCTCTTGATCTCTTCATCCCTCAGCCTCTACTGATACTGGGGGTTGCCCCAGCCCAAGTACAGGACCTTGCACTTGGCCTTGTTGAACACAGGCCCACTTCTAGAGCTTGTCGAGGTCCCTCTGGGTGGTATCCCATCCCCCAGGCACGTCAACTGCAACACTGAGCTTGGTGCCGCCAGCAAACTTGCTGAGGGTGCACACGATCCCACTGTCTATGGCATTGATGAAGATATTGAACAGTACTGGTCCTAATGCAAACCCCTAAGGGACACCACTTGTCACTGGTCTCTATCTGGACACTGAGCTATTGACCACTATGTTCTGGAATGCAACCATACAAGCAATTCCTCATCCACCAAGCAGTCTACCCATCAAATCCATATCTCTCCAGTTTAAGGAGCAGGATTTTGTGGGTTACCATGTCAAAGACCTTAGAGAAGTCCAGGTAGACAGCATCCATAGCTCTTCCCTTATCCACTGATGTAATCACTCCATCATAGGAGGCCACTGAGTTGGACAGGCAGGACTTGCCCTTGGTGAAGCCATGCTGGCTGTCTCGAATCACCTCCCTGTCATCCATGTGCCTTAGCATAGCTTCTAGGAGGATCTGTTCCATGATCTTCCCAGGCACAGAGGTGAGGCTGACAGCAGTAGTTTCCAGGGTCCTTTTCTACCCTTTTTAAAAATGGGTGCGATGTTTCCCTTTTTCCAGTTGCCAGGGACTTCACCTGACTGCCATGACTTTTCAAATATCATGGAGAGTGGCTTGGCAACTACATCAGCCAATTCTCTCAGGACTCTGGGGTGCAACTCATCAGGTCCCATGGACTATCCTCAATGAGAGATCAAGAAATGTATTTTCTGTTCTTGTGCATAGATCAGGATGTGCCAAAGATATATGCAGCCATCTTACAGCAATTTTGGTAAAATATGTGAAATATTTCAGTTCTCATTAACACACTGAGAATCACTAGAATCTTAGCGCTGTGTCTTAATTTATTTGACAAGGCCTCAATATAGTTCCCTAAGAGCAACTTGCCCTGGGATTGGAAAACATCTATCAGTGATGCAGACCAGCAGCAGGAAGTTCAGTCCTTTCCAGCAAATTCCTTCATCAGGGTATTAAACCTGGTATCCTGTCTGTTCCAGTGTGTTTTTTAGGGTGCTGCACCCTGCTGCACCTGGGGAGGAATAACCCCATGCACCAGTACATGGGGTTATTCCACCTGCTGGAGAGCAGCTCGGTGGAAAGAGACCTGGGAGTCCTGGTGGACAACAGGATGACCATGAGCCAGCAATGTGCCCTTGTGGCCAAGAAGGCCAGTGGCACCCTGGGGTGCACCAAGAAGAGTGTGGCCAGCAGGTCGAGGGAGGTCATCCTCCCCCTCTACTCTGCCTTGGTGAGGCCGCATCTGGAGTACTGTGTCCGGTTCTGGGCTCCCCGGTTCAAGAAGGACAGGGAACTGCTGGAGAGGGTGCAGCAAAGGGCTACAAAGATGATTAGGGGACTGGAACATCTCCGTTACGAAAAAAGGCTGAGGGATTTGCATCTTTTCAGTCTAGAAAAAAGGCAGCTGAGGGGAGATCTTGTCAATGCTTATAAATACTTAAAGGGTGGGTGTCAGGAGGATGGGGCCAGGCTCTTTTCAGTGGTGCCCAGTGATAGGACAAGAGGTAACGGGCACAAACTTTAACATAGGAAGTTCCACCTAAACACGAGGAGGAACTTCTTTACTTTGAGGGTGGCAGAGCACTGGAACAGGCTGCCCAGAGAGGTGGTGGAGTCTCTGTCTCTGGAGACATTCATAACCCGCCTGGATGCGTTTCTGTGCCACCTGCTCTGGGTGACCCTGCTCTGGCAGGGGAGTTGGACTAGATGATCTCCAGAGGTCCCTTCCAACCCCTACCATTCTGTGATTTTTCAGCCCTGCTTTACTGATGCATCTCAGTGTGCCAGACTGCCATTAAAAAAAGCAGTTGAATGCCAAATAGGTATTTCTTTTCAAGTGAAGAGTGCATCACTGATCAATCTCAGTCTAAGCTAGCGGTAGTTTGTGGCATATAGTTTGTAATTGCAAAGAAATAGATGGACTTTAAATGTTTGCTGTCCTCACTTTAGTAAAAATGTTTACAAGTGTCCATATCTAAAAATGTTTACAAGTGCCCTTCACTACCATTGTGAAGTTACTGTGGGATGTCAGACGATTTCCCAGGAAATAAATATGGTTCAGTAGCACACATTTATTCACATGGGTCAAATTCTTGATCTCAGAAGAAATTGGATTGGGTGGTACTTCAGCAGTATTTTACAGCAGTCCAATTGTCTTGACCATGTTCTATTTTGCATCTTTGTTTATTGCAAAGAAGTTAAGAGATGTTGCACGCAATTATCTGTTCCCCTCCTTCCTCCACAGAGTATAGTCTGAATACTGTATTGCAGTACTGGTTTCTGCTAGAAATATTGAACAACACTTATTAGGAGCCTTCTACATCTAGTACTTTTATGTACTGACTTTTTTTGTACCTGATTTTCTGAACTGTTCCCTATGAAAACTAAACATATACATTTGAACTTTCTTCGCATCTTTCCTTCCATTCCTTTTGAACACATTGGCCTTTTTTTTCAGAAGTGGAGAGTGAAAACAGAAAACTGCTGGATAGGTAGAGGAGACAGATCTGAGGTAGTGACTTTCAACGAGTTAGAGTACTTAACCTTTGTGTGTGCTGTTTAACAGTTGTCACCTGGTCAGTCAGGATTGCTGGAGTCTCCAGGCTAGCCAGAGAATTTGTGTTTATGTGGAGTGATCTCAAAGAGAAAGGAAAGATGGTTGAGTGTATTTGGACGAACAGACTTTGTGCTTGGGGGAGGAAGGACACATGTCTGTATGAAGCCAGTCTCTACTACTTGTCCTGTTCAGAATAGTGTTTTGGTTGTGTGCAGCCAAATTGGGGGAGTCTTATTTTGTGGCAGGTAACCTGCTCCATGTAGGTAAATCTTGGATGGGGCAGGTTATCTATCTATCTGCTGAAAAATAGATATCTTTGTTCTGTTCTTCATAAAGCATGTAGAAATTTTGGTTTTAGAGAAGTGAAAATATAAAAAGGTTGGGCTGCCCCTGCAGGTTTTTTTCTTTAAATACTGGGAGGATTTTGTAGGTGAACTGTCTTGTGTTTGTGTGTATTTAACACATAAACTGTTTACATGTAAGAAACCACTGTGCTCAGCTAGGAACTGAATAGGTATTGTGTTGGCTTTTCTCCAGAAGTCTTTTGAACAGTTTTCTGCAGTGCTTGCCTGTAAATGTCATAAAAAGC
>VYZM01013375.1:175885-263901 GCA_013398915.1 Dromas ardeola | reverse complement strand
CGTCTCCTTGATCAGAAGAAACTGGCAATGCATATATTCCCATTTAACTTTTAACTGTTATTTATATTTATGTATATATATTTATATTTAACTTATTCCCATTTAACTGTTTTCGTTACAAATCTGTTTGATTTTGTTGCTCTGTAAATCTCTGGTGATTAGACATGATAGGCAAGTGATTGTTATGTCAGTTTGTTCTGACTGTTACTAAAGAATGTTAAAGGCAGAGGGGAACACCACAGAGTATAGGAAGGAAAGAATTGGCTTTTTCAAGTCTTGAGTCCCTAGGTTTTACTTGTTTCTGTTCCCTGCAGCATTCTGTCACAGGGTTCTTAGATTATTTTTAAAAAACATACTTCTCGTGATTTTGCATATAGTGTTGAGGGGGTTATTAACATGGAATCACTTTCAGCTGAAGTAAAACATGCTCTGTTTTGCACCTTGAGAATGCATATTCATCTGTCTTCAAATATCTTCAACATTTTGATTATGCTTTTGATGGCTTTCTTTGACAGGGCTACAATAGAGGAGGCATATTCAAGGTCAATGACAAAACTAGCGAAATCAGCAGGCAATTACACACAACTTGGGTAAGTGTACATAAATAAATAACTGTATACACGTTAAGAATCAAGTTTGATTCTGAATAGTTTATTGATGTTGAAGCTAGCATAAGTTTGCCACGTTTAAAAGTGATTGTTATTTCTTCAGTAACCATGCAAAATATCATGCAGCTATGACAAAGACAGTACAGTTCTTTATTCACGGTTTAAAAAAAAGCAAAGCCCAAACACGGAGGAACTGTCTGTTCCTCTGTGTTTAAGGTTGAGTTCTTTTCAGACATAATAGAGAATGTGGCTTTCTATTCTGTGCTCCCAAGCCTATGGTAATTATTTAGAAGAGAGAACATATGGTCTGCAAATGTGGCAGCAAATTTATTTATTTCTATTATTTCTGCTTTCTGGAGTGTTATCTCTCTCCTCAGAGATGTTAAGAATGAGACTTTCCAATAGATTTATTCCATAGTTTAATGAAAGTTTTGTACATGGGGGTATGTTTTTAAAAACTGGAAGGATTATTGGATGTTTCTTCAGTGGAAAGATTATGCCAATGAGCACTCAGACTTTTCAGATGATACTAGATTTTTTTTTTACTTGTAGTAATCACAGCTAAAAATCTGTGGAGCTTTTGTCAGTGGATAATTTGATACCATTTGTTGTTGCTTTTCAAAGATTCTGTATCTGCATGTTAGTTTGAACATCAGTGCTTTAAAGGCTATATATAGTATTGATTTTTCAGCAGCATTAGCCAGGAAACGGAGGTAGGAGTGTATCTTTAGAATAGAAGGAGAAGTCCATTCAGTATAGAAATCTGAACGTGAGGAACGACCTGTCCCCCACCTTCCTTTGCCGTATGGTTAATCTCTGTTAATCAGTAAATCCCTTTTAGCAGCAGACCATCTTTGCTGGTATATTTTTTCCTGCATCGTGTGGCTGTAATGATGTAAGACAACTAGAAACTTAACTAACCAAGTAATTTCTGATTTGTTCATACTATTCAAGTATACACGTAAAAATACTTTTACATCTTAAATTATTTTGAGCTGCTCTTGCATCATCTTTAGGAATATCACTTGGCATTACTGTGTGCTGATGATAGGAAAGATTAAGTGACCTTTGCTGTGTTTTACTCATTAGAGTCAATACAGGTAAAACATAAAACATGGAAAAGTTAGTAGATAGGATTCCAAGTACATTTGAAACACATTTAATAAGAATTTATAGCATTTGTTGGGGTTTTTGTTTGTTTCAGTTTTAGGACTGGAAGTGAACTTCTGTAAGCTTATCGGTTATACTTTAGCACTATTTAAAAAAAAAAATCATAGTAAAAGTAAAAAAGTAGTAAAGTAAAAAGTAAAAAAAGTAAAAAATCCAGATGAACATTAAATAATATTTTCTTCAATTTAGGACATTTGCACCAGTTTGGGATGTTTTCAAAACCTCAACAGAAAAACTAGCAAGCTGTCACTTGGATCTTGTGCGGAGATTACAAGAGTTAATAAAAGAAGTTCACAAGTATGGAGATGAACAAATCAAAGTTTATAAAAAGGTTATTTATTTTTTTCTTATGCATGTCCAATGATTTGTTAACATTAAAATTAAAATGGTTTGGTTTTGACAACCATGTGATATTCGGCAGACTAAAGAAGACGTTTCAGGAACATTGGAAGCAGTGCAAAATATTCAAAGTATCACTCAGGCCTTACAGAAATCAAAGGAAAACTACAATGCAAAGTGTGTCGAACAAGAACGTTTGAAAAAGGAAGGAGCAACACAAAGAGAAGTTGATAAGGTAGTTCTGTGACATCTTACTTTAATACATTGTGTTGTCAACCAGTAACGCATTCACCTTATATTCGTAAGTGAAATGCTCAGAAAGGGCTAAAAGTAGTTAATATGGCTATTTCATAATGTGTGTGATACTTTGAATACCTAGTTATATTTTGTTTACACTTACTTCCTTATCTGTTCTAGGTGCACTGGAGTTCTAATTTTTTTTTTGTAAATACCTGCATCATCTAATAATTTAGTGGCTTTTACAGAAATTGCATATAGTTGTTTCAGAATCTATTATGTTTTCGGATAAATTTCCTTAGGTAAAGACACAAACACTCAATGCTCTTGTTATTGAATTAAGAAGTAGGAGGTTTTGTGTTGTCCCTTCAATGAGACAAAGTATCTAATTAAACGAGTATTTGAGTATTTGCTCCATTGAGAAGAAAAACAAGTTAGCATTACTTTCAGTGCTAATTTGAAAGGTTCCAATTTCATGGACCAAAAACCCAAAGGATGAGTATCTTGATGTTGTATTTAGTACTTTCTTAGATTGTGGGGAAGTTTGATCCATTCACAGAATCACAAAATGGCTGATGTTGGAAGACACCTTTGGAGGTCATCCTGTCCAACCCTGCTGCTTAAGCAGGACCACCTTGAGCCAGTTGCCCAGGACCATGTCCAGACAACTTCTGAGTATCTCCAAGGATGGAGGTTCTGCAACCTCTTTGGGCAACCTGTGCCAGGGCTCAGTTACCGTCACATTAAAAAAAGTGTTTCCTGATGTTCAGAGGGAACCTTCTGTATTTCAGTTGGTGCCCATTGCCTCTGGTCCTGTCACTGGGCACCACTTGAAAAAGCCTGGCTTTTCTATGTACCCTCCCTTCAGGTATTTACATCTATTGAAAAGATCCTCCCTGAGCATTCTCCAGGCTGAACAGTCCCAGCTCTCTCAGCCTTTCCTCATAGGAGAGATGCTCCAGTCCCTTCATCAGCTTTGTCACCCTTAGCTGGTCTCTCTCCAGTATGTCCTTGTCTCTCTTGCAACAGACAACCCAGAACTGGACACAGCACTCCAGGTGTGGCCTCACCAGTGCTGTGTAGAGGGGAAGGATCACCTCCCTCAGCCCGCTGGCATCACTGAAGCTTTTTCCTGTTTTCAGAAAACTTAAGTAGTAGAGGAAAAAGGTCACGTTTCCCTGTCTCTAACTATGTCTTCTCTTTTTAAATCTTGATACCGCTGCCTATTTCCGTTTTGATTCCCTAATCTGTATAGGACTCTGTTCTTGTTAGAATGATCTTAGTGCCTTTTATACTGCTGTCTTCATGGAGCAGATAGAGTTGGTTATTGTCTTTTCACCGATGACAAAAGTGATCCTGTTGACCATGTTCTGGTTGTTTTATCTTTGATATATATATAGCTTTTTTTCCTAGCTTCTGTCTCAAATGACAGTCAATGTTGGATTCTAGACATGAATCAGAAGTATGTGGGTTGGCAGATGTTTTCCTGCCAGTCTATTCAAAGTATATTTTTTATGAAAATTGCAGAATAACTACTTTATCAGAAAATAGGGGATCTGCACCAATATGCTAAGAGTTTATTACAAAGCCAGAGATTTAGATTTATTGAAGAACCTGAGGAGGTATCTAAGGCCTTGCAATTTTCGTTGCAGCTGAAAGTTAGTGTTAACTTGTGTAATAATTTCCTGTTGTTCTCTGACATGTGAACTTCTCTATTTATAGTGACTTGACAAAAAATTCTTGACTGATCCTTATTCTTTCACTTACTCTAAATCTGCTAAATAAAGTTCTAGCAATTGCTGCACCTGAGAATAGACACATCCTGTTTTCAGAAGAGATTACTAGTTAATCATACAATGTTCACGTGTTTTATCATTTTTTCTGTCCTGCTGAGTAGCTGGTTTTTGTAGATGCTTTTCAGCACATAACACTGAGATTCTGCTAATCATTAAATATGATTACAAGAGACAGAGAATGTTTTGATTTTGTCAAATTCCCATGCATATGGGTTTCAGTTACCCAATGCCTTACAAAAAACCCTATTTTTTAAGTCTTTTAACTTGGCATTTCCTTCCTTTTCAATGGTTAACTTCGGAATCATTTTATTGCAAAGCAGTCCTAATTATTTTTAAAAGCAAGCGTTCATAGAGCACCTTGTACTTTCAGCATAGTAAATGGCATTTGGGAAACAAGATATGACTGTTTTCTTCTTGGTAATTCCCCTGTGCAAGATGAGAATCGTGAAGTAAAATTCAGGACAAGTAACCGATGGGTTTGATGCAGCCTGTCATGCTCTCCGTTTTATGCCTGACGGATCCATATTCTTCATACAGTAGAGTATTTTCAGCCTCTGTTATGCTGGATTTAGAAGACTACGTGACTAAGATCTGTTTAAGCTTTCTTTGTATTGGAAATATAGAACTGTAGCTTTGGTTCCTCTTCCTTTGAAGTCGTGGTTGATGTTTCACCAGGTGAACAAGTGCTGATGCTATACTGTTACTCATGAGTTTCAGTTATTTTTGTCTTGGAAGTTGCAGAATATAGCTCTCTTTTCCCAGAGGGCATATTTGTATTATTTCATTTGAAAGTTATAGGTAGTGGTCAGCTTTACAAGTCATTGCAAGTCAGAAATAGTTTCTGATTTTGCTATGGGACAGATGAAATTAATTTGAGGGAGGGAAGGAGCGCTATTCAGAACTAGAACAAGTCATAAGTACACAGCTGTCTTTACTGATGTCATTAACAATTCAGGAATACTTTTGAGTTAGAACTGATGGGAAATTTCAATGAGCTAAAGTAGGCATGTTGAACAAAGCAGCTAGAAAAAAAGCTGGTGTTTGAGATGATTTTTATTTTCATTGGCTTTCAACTTAGAAATAGCAAGAATATCAAAGGTTTGAAAAACTTCATCACATGTGTGTTATTCTATAAACTTTGAAAATAACTTTTTCTCTACCACAAACAATCACTTAATTCAGTTTTGTTCTCCATGAAATATTGGGATTCTCCTGTATTTTGTTTTGTCTTTTAAGAATATTAGACCCAGAAAGATGATTTTGGTTTATTAGCAACAAATAATGAGGAAAAAAAAATCAATAAATTATAAAGCCAAAAAGGACTATTAAATATGACCATCAGTATGTTTTGCATTAACTTCATTTTCAAATATTTCTTAGTCTTAAAATTTCCATTGATGTAATACCTGTGCTTTTGAATTTCTTCCTTCGTTTCTAACAGAGGACTACGCCTTTTTTTTTACCGTGGGCTCTTTCAGAATTGCACAAATAACTGCTTGCTCTGTATTCCAACCCTGCTTTCTTCCTGTTTTCTGTTGCAGATCTAAATATTTGACAAGAGCTAATTAGTTAGCTTCAGCAATACAAATTTGATTTCAAAATCAGTATATTATAAACTTGTCAATGCTGATAAGGGGAAGGGAGTAAATGAAGTAATTGCTTTGTTACTTTTTTATGTGGTTTACATATATAGCCTTAGGTAGAAATCTCTAATGGCTTGAATCAGAGTTATTTGGTGGTGAAATTTTGTTATGATGCTTCACTGTTTTGATATGCCCCTTTCTTTATAGATCATCCTAGGCTTTCTTTTAATAGTGACTTTAAAAACCTTGGATCAGATTGTATGTGCGACATTTGACACTTTTTTGTACTGACCTACAGGCAGCAGTTAAATCAAAAAAAGCTACAGATACTTATAAACTATATGTGGAGAAATATGCTGCATTTAAATCTGATTTTGAACAGAAAATGACAGAAACTGCACAGGTAAGTGTTATATTAAATGAGTTACCTTTAAAATAGATTGATATATGCTATTTCATCTCTGAAGACATCTGAAATCAAAGCTTTTGAAAAATCGGTTCAAGATAGAATGATCTTTGGAAATTGATATGAACAATCACATCAGAATATGTTTGAAGAGAAACACTGACCATGTGTGTTGTGTAGGCACTGTCCTTGAATGACACAGTTGAGCACTAGCACTCTAGAAAGACTTTTTGGAGAAATTTTTAAGAAGAAACCAAAATGAACTTCTGGAAGTATTGTAGATGCATTGTGATAATGTGGGGAATCCTGTGAATTGCTGGATAGCCAGTACTCATTCATACGAGTTTTAATATTGGGATCCGTCATGGTTTTTTCATTATCATTCCAGCAAAACTCTTTAGTTACAGCTTGTTAAAGTATCCTCCCAGGGTTTACATGAGGTTGAGAAAAGATCTTACATCTGTTCAAGTTACTGGGTTTTTTTAAAGACTGTCAATCTCTATTCCAGCAGATACCAAGTTCTCTGTATCATTGCATGTGCTGCTTCTTGTTACATTTTAAAGTTTCTTCTTCAAATCTGTTGACAGCAAACTTTTTTCCACTGCTGCTGATTTCAGAGAGCAAACTTCATCGTTTCTGCTTTTAATAGTTAGTTGAGTAGTGGTTGGCATATCTACTTTGTATGTTTCTTGGTTTAGTAAAGTTTTTATAAGATAGGAATTTTCTTTTTGGTTGAAATTTTTTTTCTCTTTTCATTAGGTTCAAAGATTAATTTTTAGGCATAGATGGAATTATTAGGGAGATTCAGTCGTGCTTGTATTTTTAAGATATAAGTGGGAAGGTGTTAGGGTTTTCCTTAACTCCTTGGAAAGTAAGATTTCACAGCATGGGGATGTGTAGACTGACATGTAAAAAGCTGCCCTGGCCCAAACTTTAAACTGCTTTCCTACTTTGAGAACTTCATTAGAATTTGATCGAGTTCATCTCTGAATAGATACTCAAGACAGCTGTTAGAGAAAAGATACCATATATATCACATACCAGCACTCTTTCCTCCCACCCCCCATTCCAGACATTTGCAACAGAGAAGTGCTCAGGCATGTTGCTTGCAAAATTCTGCTTTTAACATGACTGTTACATTAGGAGTCTTGACAGTCTTTCCTTGAAGAGTTTGCAGAAGTCATCTTTTTGTGCAGTAACCTGACCCGGTTCTGGTTGAAGGATCTGTACTCCCTACGCTTTTTTTTTTTTTTCAGTTTGAGTTAAATTTGGTTATGTGCATTATTTTTTTGCTTCTTTTAAAAATCTATGACTTTTAATGTTTTCTGGGTTTTTGGGTTTTTTTTATTGTGGACTATAAAACAGTGATGATTGCAGATACTCAGTGGTATAAAAAGGCTTTATTAAGAATACAGGTTCAACAAGAAAATTCATGGATACCATTGTGAAGACCATAAGGCCTGTTGTACTTCTCTCTCATCTCTGATGTGTGAAGCTATGTTTTCAATATATGTTTTAAGTTAGTATTGCTGTCAAAAGTAGCAATTGTCCTCTTTCCATGCTTCTTCCGTTGTTTTTTCCTTTTATTTTTGCAAGGAACTACCTTGTAGAACTAATCCAGCTAAAACTAATGTATGAAGGAAGGTTGGCTTTAACCCAGAGAAGACCTGCGGTCTGGTTCACTAGGAGATCACACAAGCATTTGTGCTGGCACAAAGTCAGAGGCAATGTGGTACCCAGGGCAAAGAATGGCATCTTGAAGCTGATTTAACATGTGACACTGGCCTGGACTCACTTGCATATGTGTCCAGCTTACACATTTACATCTGTTGCCTTAGCATTTTGTGGCTCTCACTGTAACTTAAAATATTTGCATATCAGTTATCCCTGGGATAAGGATTGGAATTGGCATCTGTGATTACAATCACTTGAGTATTTTGGGACTAGCTAACCTTTTTAAACTTAACTAATTATGTATATTGAAACAATTCTTGGAAACAAGTATAATAAATAGCAACAAAAGAATCATGGAAGTGTAACATTCCTCCTGGAGAGTTTCCAGAAATAAGAGCAGGTGGAATCAAACTGACATGTGAACACATACTGCTGCTACCCAAAATGGTAACTTTTTGTTACATGAAGAATATTTGAAATGGATTTTGTTGGTGTTGAATTAGTGAAGGAAAAGGTAGGGGCATTTCATCAAGCAAACTAGCTGAGCTTTTCATTACGTACTAAAAAATAATAAAAAAAAATCCATTTGAATAATCCACTACAACAAAATAATGAGAAAAGTAACAGATTATTTTGTATCAATAGACAGAATAAGAAGGTGCTCTTTGTTCAGCTCTCTTATTTGTGTTATTAGGTAGGTATTACATATTTAAAGCAGGCTGAGATGTAGAGAGAGAAAAAAAATCTTTTTACTATATCAGATGTTACAGCTGGGAAAACGTCACCATGCTTTTGGCCTCCTTTGGGTTTTGGTGGTTTTTTGGGGGGAGGTGGACAGAGGACGGACAGTTAGGATCTTGTTGAGTTGGGTTGGGTTTTTTCCCCGTACAAAAAAGTGACAAAGTTACCTCTCACCACAAACCACACTTGCCTTTAGTTCCTTAACTGCAGCAACTCTTTTACTTAAAATTTAAATCTTCACTTAACGTGATAATGGACACCTGGAAACATCCCACACCTGTTCACATTGGAAATGAAAATTGCAATTCTGCTAGTGTAAGTCATATCTGTAAGAATGTGTTTTAAGTATAATGGTGTAGCTGCATCTAGAGTTTGGTTGCAGGAGGGCTACTTTAAAGATGATGCAACAGGAAAAATAACAACACCCATGACTGTGTGGAAACCCACTTCTCTTGAAGCACGTCCAAGATTATTAGTTTAGAATGCATTTTACTTGAAATACACTAGTTCTGAAAACAAAATCAATGAAGAGTGTGAGCATTCTCAGCTTTTTCAGTGCAAAATAAATTGGCTTATCTTCAATCTATCTGATACTGTTCACATACTGTTTTTCTGAGGACAAACATCTTGAATTGCTATGGCATTATTCTAGGTAATCATATAGTAATGTCCTCACTTTTAGCTGTCCCCTTTTCTTAGTTGAACACCACCAATCTTGCTGTGTAAATTTTACGTATTTTTCCTCTTTTGTCATTTCCTACCTTACCTGCAGTTATCAAAGTGAAGTGACTCATGATACGTGATTTTCAGAGGTTGAATTTTGAAACATATGGTCTTCCTAATCTTGAATTGCAAGTTATGGTTTTTGCTGTGATAAACATGGAATGTTTTATTGGGATTACAGAAGCAGGAATATATAGTTCAATGTTGTTTAGAAATTAGATTTGACAGAAATTCCTCATGTTGAAAGATTTTTCTGAGTAAAGCTATAGTTGTATTATGCAATTGCTATGCTGTTGCTAAGGAGACATGATATCCTATTTGCCAGATTTTCCACCTTGGTAGAAGCTTTTTTTTTATATCATGTATCACAGTAAATTATTGGAAAGGATCAAATAACTGAAAGTGTGAAATTATTCTTTAAAAGTCTTTGTCTTATCTAGAACTGAGTAGAGTTGAGTTAGGATGATTTTGCTGTCGAGCAGTCTATGTATAAATAAAGAGTGAGTAATAATTCATTTTTAAAAAACATTGGAAAACTTACGGGAAAACATACCTGTTTATAAAAAGGAGTCATGCTTACTTAAACTGTGTATATTGAGTTGAACAGGTAAAGGTTCTGTTGATGATTTTTATTTGTATTGTAGCTTAAAACTCTAAGAAGTGGCTTGCATTTATTGGTCATTAGCATTACAGATTAATTTCAGGGCATCTTTTTTAATGGTCTGACCTTTCAAAAGTGAAAGTAAATCATTTGGTTAATGATTATGTCTGTGATGTGAATTATGTGGTTGTATTATTGTACCTAGCTTTATTCTTTGATCAGAGCCTCTTTATATTATGTACTGCAGAAGGCTGAGAAGGCTCTACTTCAAAGACATTAAATCTTAAGTATAAAACAATAAACAAGAAATAAGGAAACAATTGGGGGAGGGGTATGCTTCCCAGTGACATAGGGGACAAAAAACTCTCTGAATGGCCAAGTGTTTTGATACTTATTATAGAGAAGAGTTTAAAGGAGACTGGTAAAATAATTTTAATCTGCTTGATTGATGGCTAGAAACGTGTGTGATTATGGCAAAAGAAAGATCGGGAGTTCAGAAGTTAGAGATATTTGACTTGTTTGTATGTAGTTGTTTGTGAATTGGAGTAGCAGGAGGTGTGAAATGTGGAGAGATGGTCTCCAGAGAAGCCTGTGCAAATTGGAGAGAGTATTAAGTGGTGCTCCAAAGTTTGGACGCACTTGAAAGGGCAGTTACAGAAATAGGAAGAGAACTAGGAAAGAGCAGGAGTAAACAAAGATTTCAACACAATTATGGTTGAGTATTGGGGAGAATGAGGGCATTTTTAGTTTTGATCTTTGGCTAGGAAGGGGTCATTGAAAACATTGGAAGTGATTTTAAAATGGCTGTCAGATGGAAGTCTGGGTAAAATGGAGCAAACTGCAAAGATTATATATCATGAGTTTAAAAATCAAACAAATGAATCATATTTAAAGAAGCAAAGGATATACATAGATTTAGCTAGAAAAAGAGAAAGCATGTGTATATTGTGAGCAGAAGGAGAGGGTGCTAATAAGGAAGTGCAAAACAGATCCAGAAATTAGATTTCTGGGTTTGAATGAAAAAATGAGACTCTTCAGTAATTGAGAAAAGAGATTTTTAAAAACGCCCTCTAACCCTATTTTCTTCTGGTAGAAAGAGGTCAGATTTTTTGAAAAAGCAAGACAGATAAAAGTTTAGAGAGTACGTGAAAAAATTAGGTAATGGTTCTAAAAGGATATATTTTAAAATACATTATTTAATAACTCTGTGAATTCTGGACCTTCCTTGAACATTGTAGTTACCATGATCAAAATATTTCCATTTTTTTTTCCATTTTGTGTATTTAATTATTAAAATTTAACATTTAGTATTTTAAGAAATATTTTCATTATAATTAATTTCTTGTATTGGTTTACAGAAATTTCAAGACATTGAAGAAACACACCTTCTTCGTATGAAAGAAATTATAGAATCATTGTCAAATACCATAAAAGAAATTCACTTACAAATAGGAGAGGTAATTTTTATATTATCATTTCTTTGTTTGGATTATGTTACATATTTTTCTTAACTATTTAATGGGACATTTCTTACTGTGTTTGTGGTTATTACAAGATCATATATTTCGAATGATGGTAAATTCAACATAAGCTCAAATTTTTATGGCTTTGTGTTGCATGTTTAAATTCACTATTGCAAAATTTACCAAGTATGTCTAAATAAATTTTGTCCTCACAGAAAACAAATTATTTTGACAATTTGAAGAATTTTTATTGTATTTCAAAGTTCTGTTCCCTAGATACTAAATTAGCCCTCACTTCACACATAATTGGGATACTTGTGCTTTTCTTTGCCTAAAACTTGAAATTATATCACTCTGAAAAGTTTCCAGATTTTTCATATGCTTTGGGTTTTATGAGCAAAAGATCTTCAGTAACAGAAGCTTTTATAGGATCTTTTCTTTAGATGTAAGTTTTTTTAATTAATAATCCTTATAAGTAGTTCTTAATTTTTAGGTGTTTTGAAGTGTAGTTTTTTTTGCATACACTTAAAGTCACTATTTTCTGCACTTTTCAGGCTTTCTGCTTATGAATGATGATCGCAAGGGTCATGCTATCTATTCCTAAAGCAAATACACACTGCCTTGTTGGAAAAACTTAACAACACGTGGTTGTTCCTTTGTCAGACCAAAAACATTACAACAGTAATGCTTTTACTCAAGCAGGTGGGAGCTGTGATAATACAGTAGTAACAGTTCACACCCTTAACTGGTGCTTGCTTAAGAGACTGCTTGTCTTCCTGACGTTGTACTGGGACGTGTTGCTGAAATATTCAGAAAATGATACATACACAAGTCATTTAGATGGAAGAAATTGAAGTGAATCCTAGACCCATCATCAAGCTGTATTCTTTCATTCCTAATTTGTATTTGTATTGTACATGCAGTTGCTAAGACTAAAGCAAAGAGGGGATTTCCTTGGTAAAATGTCTGTTTTCTGGAACTCCTGCAATATATTTTAGAGGGTAGTATTTTCAACCTTAACTCCAGCGAAAACCACTTCTTAAAGTTAATTACATTCTTTCAATTACTGGTTTGTAATTTCATTTTGTGTGTGGTGTGGTTTTTTTGAAGGTGCACGAGGAGTTTATTAATAACATGACAAATACTACAGTTGAGAGTTTAATACAGAAATTTGCTGAGTCAAAAGGAACTGGCAAGGAAAGACCTGGTAAGAGATTAAAAATAACAGAGTAGGAAATGTTAATTTTAAAACTGTAGATTTCCACTCCTAGTAAAAGATCAAACCCCCTGTTTGTTAATATGTTACATTTTTAATGTACTTACAGTTTCAAATTCTCAGAATTCATTAGCTTTGATATTAAATGATTCATAGACATTGATAACACATAATTTATTATATACATGTAGTATTTGTGTTCATAAAGTGTGGTAATTTGTAGCTCTGAGTTCCTCTATGTAGACCTTAAAGGAAGATTTTAAACTATACTGTTCCATGGTACATCAGTGAAGTTTGTCAAGAAAATGAAGTTCCTTGCACAAACTATGTGTTTTCTGCTATGTATTTCTGCATAAATTATATTTCACAGGTTTATTTAATATAAATTTACGGATATATTCAGAACAGATGTCTACGAAGCTGCTTATTGAACTGTTGGAAAAGTTGCAGCGGTTTATTTGGTTAGCTTGCAAAATTATCCCTTTTAATAGATTGTATGTAGATTGTTTCTTTACTAAGCAGCCAATTGAGTAGTACTTTCTGAAAGTACTGCTTGTTGGGTGTGGTGTATAAGACTTTCCTGGACTGGCGTAAAAAGACAATCTCACAGTACTGTGTATCTAGCATTACAGGAAAAATAAAGAGTTCACTTTAATGTTTGGGCATAGATACACAGTCACTATGTGTGTGAATACAGGAATCCAGTACTACTGTTTTCTGTTTTCTTCAGCACTGAGTGTCCTGAATAGCATCTCTGTCTTCTAGTATAGAAGCACAAAGTTTTTTTTCAGAGCATGGATGTACATAACAGAGTAGATCTTGAGAATTAATATTAAAATGGTAAATATGATTATTAGGTATCTTAAAATACCTCTGTGAAGTGTTTGTAACATAACATTGTTTCATATTCTTTCTGTGATTCACTAATGCGGATATCTGAGTGGGCTGACCCACTCAGATATGGAACAATTTTCAAATGTTTTCTGTGTATTTTGCAATTTTTCAGTAAGGATTGAGAAATAAAAAGTATGAACTTCAGGGGTTGAAGTTCATTTGGTCTGACATAGACAGGTGAAAATTCAGTGTTCAGACTGCTTTGACTAGCTATACTGAGATGTTGTGTCTAGGGATCTCCATCTTGCATTTAGGATCCTGACTCCCTGGGTTACAAAGACCCTTGCTAAAGTATCTTAGAGCACTGTGCACTTCAAGTCATCCGTGTTATTAATGTGGTTTTTTGCTAGACAGCATAGTAATCCTAAGAAAAGTAATACTTGACTGTTTAATTTAATGAGAGAAGTTACACATGCTCAGTACTTATCTGCTGCTTTACAGAGTTCTTCAAATCCAATTTGTATACTCTGGGGTCAAATAAAAGCTTTTGCCATAGCACATTTCATTTCTTCAACTCTTTTAATAGCAAAGCATTCTGAGGAAAGATAGCGTGTTTAGTGTGGAAATGTGCACCTTGAATTTTCTTTTACAGTGGTAATTATTGTCTTGATATCAACTTTGTAAAACAGTCATGGTACAGAGGGAAATCACGGGTAAATTCAGCAGTAAAAGCACACAAATCTGCAGGAAGTTGTGGACTATCAAAGACTAGAAATGCTGACCACTACTGATGTTAATTATGGTTACTGCTTCTGTTATATTCATTTTATTAACTTAGAGTCATACAGCTTTGACAATTACAAAAATTTGAAAGGCAAAGTGAGGTATCAGGCTTCTAAGAATGAAATGGAAACGTGTAGTGTGGTAAGGACTGCATTTTCTTCAATTAAAAATACTTCTCTGCATTTGAGAACTGTTCTTAATAGAAAGGTATTTTAACTCACGGAGCAAATGTTGGAAGTCTTTCTCTGTGTGATGTATTTATTAATTAGGCTGGAAAAGGCTCCTCAGATAAATTTAAATATTCAATATAAAAATTATACTAACTTGACATAAAAACAAATGTACAAAAATGCCTTGTGGATGTCATTGTTTCTTAAGATCCCAGGCCTAAATCTGTTTGAAGGAAATACTTCAAAATTCCCCAGGACTATGTAGGTATTCTCCCTTCCATATTATTTGTGGGCTAGTGTACTAAGTCAGATGGTGGGCTGCTTTCTGAAATACTGAATTTTGATAACAAAATAAACTAAAAAGGTAATGCATAACAAAGTATTTTAGTTTATTTCAGTATGTTCTAGCTATAGTTATAGTTCTTCATAGTAGGTTTTGTTGCTTTTACTTATATCTGTAAAAATAAGAATGAATCTGAAATCAAGTACTGAGGAAGTCTGTTCTGTTAAGTGGACTATAAACAATTTACAGTAAAGTTTTCTACATAGAAGCAATTATTTTCTTAAACTCTCGCATGCATATCTGAAATTTCTCTTTGTACAGCGATGTTCTTTGTACCAGATTATGTGGGCTCCCTCTGGTGGCTAATTTCTGTCACCAGGAGTCATGATATGCAGGGACTTCTAGAGTTTAACAATTTCTCTAGTACAAATGATGTTTCTATCAAGCTGTAATGCTTTCTGAGGTTTTTAATTTCATTTATGGGTTTCTTTACAATGGCTCTTTTTCAACTGCCTCCTAAATAACTTATTTAGTCAACTTTATTACCTACTTCTTACTGAATTTACTTTAAATATTTTTTTAACTTTAGTTTAGTTTTAGTTTATAATTTTTAGTAATACAGTATTTGAAGAAGTTGTATTAATTACTTGTTTTCTCACTTCCATTAAGTGTAAAAAAAAAAAGCCATGTACATCCAGTTGCAAGTCTTTTAATTTTAACTGAAAAAACTCCATCACTTACTGTAAAACATTGAAAAACAGGCAGGACCGAATAACCAGTAAGGCTTCAGGTCACTATTTAATGTGTTGTCTGAACCATTTCTAACATTCAGAGGGACCTGGACAAGCTCTACAAGTGGGCCCATGTGAACCTCATGAGGTTCAACAAGCCAAATGCAAGGTCCTGCACCTGAGTCGAGGCAACCCCCAGTATCAATACAGAGTGGGGGATGAAGGGATTGAGAGCAGCCCTGAGGAGAAGGACTTGGGGGCTCTGGTGGATGAAAAGCTGGACACGAGCCAGCAATGTGTGCTTGCAGCCCAGAAAGTCAACTGTATCCTGGGCTGCATCAAAAGCAGCATGGCCAGCAGGTCAAGGGAGGTGATTCTGTCCCTCTACTTGGCTCTGGTGACACCCCACCTGGAGTACTGTGTCCAGCTCTGGGCCCCCCACCATAAGAAGGACATGGACCAGTTGGAGCGGGCCCAGAGAAGGACCATAAAGATGATCAGAGGAATGGAACACCTCTCCTATTAGGACAGGCTTAGAGAGTTGGGATTGTTCAGCCTGGAGAAGAGAAAGCTCCAGGGAGACCTTATTGCAGCCTTTCAATACTTCAAGGGGGCTCGTAAGAGAGATGGCGACAAGAAATTAGGCCCTGTTGTGATAGGACAAGGAGTAATGGTTTTAAACTAAAAGAGGGTAGATATAGACTAGCTATAAGGAAAAAAAATTTTTATGATGAGGGTGGTGAGGCACTGGAACAGGTTGCCCAGGGAAGTTGTGGATGACCCGTCCCTGGAAACATTCAAGGTCAGGTTGGACGGCGCTCTGAGCAACCTGATCTGGTTGCTTGAAGATGCAGGGCAGTTGGAGACTTAGATGACCTTTAAAGGTCCCTTCCAACCCAAACTATGCTATGAATCTATGATATGTTCCTGCTGTTAGGTCTAACAGCAGGTTTGATACTATTGGTTGGAAGGTGCTTTTGTCACTCACATGGTCCTGCAGTGTTCTTCAAAAATTGTTGGCTACTTCTGATGAATCATTTTTCTGTTTGTGGCAGGCTTTTGCTCCCTGTTCTGTGGAAAATTCATTTATTGCATGGCAGAAAATGTCTGTTTTTCTTCTACCCAAAGTATATGTTAAGTCAATAATGGAGATGATGGCTATTGCAGATTAATGACTGTCCAACATATCAATGAATTCTAGCTTTATTTACTTAATCTTATAATAATCTATTAAAAAATTGGTTTGTTCCAGTATGAAAAGTTGATGTCACATGAAACAGAAACTGATAAGTAGTATAGTGTCACGTTCTTCCTAGATCTTATCTCTGAAATTGTCGGGATAATATCTAATGTGTTTGAAGAGGTTAGTGAATGCCTATATAGCTGTAGTTGGTCATGAATGTTTTTTAATTTTTAGCTACTGAATTACTGTGCTTTCTTCTTATATGTGGGGAACTAACTGCGTGTGTTTGTCCTGGTATTAGTTTTTGACCACTACACAGTTTACTTGGAAGGTACCTTGAAGGCCAAATGAAAAGACTCAGCTGTCTGCATTGTCCAAAAAACAGGGATAAAAGATGATTTGTTTTCATTAATTTGTTCTGGTGTCATTGTTAGTGGCTGATAGTAATTTATTAAATTATACCTCTTATTTTTGCATTTTTTTCTTAAAAATTTAATAAAGAGGAAATCAATTTTTTTTATTGTAATACAGACAAAATTGGAAAGCTGTAATCTTTGCTGGCTCCTTAGCCCTCCAATAAAACAATGATATGCAGACAGCAATTATTACATGTGCTGTGCCATTATTCAGTGTGAGAGAGGTGCTGGGTTATCTCTTAACAACGATAAAAAGATTCATTGGTTTTGTGCTATCTTGATCCATCTTTCACAATCTGAATAAGCCAGAACATGATTTACAGCTCCAACACACAAGTAGGCAGAGAAGATCAGGCAAAGAGGAGTAGTCACATGCAAGTTGTCTTCTAAGTGTACCAGTAAAAGCATCTACAATTTGGGCTGTGGAAAACACAGGCCCTTAAAAATACTTCTTTTCTCCTTTCATTATCTGTTCAATAAATTTGAACTTTATGGAGGGGCTAGTAGTAGTTTGCAGTTTTTAAAACATGGCAAAAATTAGTGCCTGCAATCCAACAGCTCTTTGGATTAAATGATAACAAAAGTACTTTACAATGTTTATTATCCATGGTTGCTGTTGATTGTCTCTTGCACTTATAGTAAATTGTCCCCCTTGTCCTTCTAGATATTAGGAATAATAGTGTAAGTCCTTTTAATCAAATGCCGTTTCCACAGATAGCAAAATTTAGAAAAGGACAGACGTAAAATTCCTGCTCTGTTTCCTCCCTCCACTAAATTCAGAAACTGGCAATTTAGTCAGTAATTGGTCAGTAATGCTGGTTAAAAAAATGTTTGGGCTGTTGCTTTTTGGAGCTGCTGAAACCTATTTTGCTTTATTTGCCCACGCAGAAAAAATTGTCTCAAGGCTCCTAGTAACTCCAGTCATGGGAGAGTTTAAGGTCATGGCTGTAAAATGGAGACATTGATTCAGAGTTGTTTTTTTTATTGTTTTGAAATTCTTTCTGGGGAGGCTATAAAGTAGTCTAGAGTTGAGAAATTTATCAGTGACTTGGGACAACTATAATGTCAACATCTCCACTGCCTCACAAGGTAGCGCATATCAGAAAAAAATATCCTGCATTCTTGTCAGTGTGCTGGTGATCCTTGTCTATTCCAAGGGAACACACTTGGGAGCTCTCTTTCTGGAGAGCTAACACATTTTGTATTTTGAAGTCTTAAAAAATAATGGTGTATTTTTGTATGGCATTCCTGCTGAAAGCAATGTGGATTTTTCACAGGCTGCAAAACTGTTGATAAACCATAATGTTTACTATTTGGATGGCAACAAAAGCAATTTAATTTGGATTCCTTACAAGTTCATTAATGCTGCAAGCATTGCCTGTTACCAGAATCATAAAGCATTAAAGCTTCAATTCAGTAAACATTTAAAAAACAAATGTTACCTAGGCTTTAATTCAACTACTTTCTATTCAGTGAACCCAACTGAGATCTTGGTTATTTGATTAGAATAATGTTTTATGTGGCTGTCTGTTGGTGGTGATGGGGGAGTTAGTGCAAAGTCTGGTGTGAATTTATGACGTGCTATCAGGTCTTTTCTAATTGCTTATGTATGCATTTTAGTCCTAAATGCCTGTGGAGTGTACTGCTTATGTGTTTTTTCCAAAGTGAATGCATGAGCATTAGAGAGATCTGTAGCACAACTGGTAAGCTAGTGCAAACACTGTAAATGCACAGTTGTGCTCACTCTATATTAATACTCATATTTAGTTAGTGTGTTATGTTAAACTACATGCTTTCTATCTAATGAAGATGTACAAGATGAACAGGATAAAGTAGGAAAAAAAGAGTTAAGAATAACTGTATTACTCCTAAGAAGTTTTAGAAACAAGTTAGTCCTTTCCCAGAGATTGAGAGGAAAAACAAGGTCCATGGAGTATTGAAGCTTGCTTTGATTAAAGCTGCTAGCTTTTTATGTACTCGAATAATGAACTTTGCTTTGAGAGAAAGACTTGAAACAATGCTGGGTGTGGCATTTATTTTTTCTATGGGTTTGTTTGATAACATAATAGTTTATAGCATTTAGAAAAATGCTTTGCCAGGACACTAAACAGCAACAAAGTAGATGGAAATAAACACTGAAAATGGTTAATACTGGTTTTTGAACAGCTCTGCATGACATCTTTGAGCTTCTTTTGTACAAGGAAGTGTAACAAAGCAAGTATTTATTTTATGTTCTTATAAATTATTTTCTTTATATTTTCAGTAAATATAGTGAATATTTTAATGCTGCCAACGTTTGTGATTAGGTACATAAATAGCCTGAAGTGTCACAGTTTCTCAAAGCCTGTGCCCACACATAATTCTACACAGAGACTGAGGAACGAGTTTAGTTTATCAACACTGACAGTATCCAAGGAATTCAGAAAAGTATTCTTTGTAAAGGAAGGCAGATCATTGCTGTATTTCAATGGAAGAAATTAAGTGTGGATATCTTTGAGGATTTTTATGAGAAACTGGGCTTGAGGCAGGTAAAAAAGTATTTAAGGGTCCTGTGCTGTAGAGCTGTTTTCGATGAGGAGCTACAAGCTCAAGAGCTGTACCTACAAATGTGTCTTAATTCCTCTCCTAGATGTCTGTTTTATTTTGCCTGCAAAATTTGGGTCCCTTCATAAACAACAAACCTGCCAAAGCTGATGTGAATTTTAGGAAGTCTCATCTGCCAGCATAGATTTTTAATAATTACATATACCTAAGTAGCAAACTTGTTTTGGATTGTGATTTATTTCTTTTTAATGTTTTGGAGACCTATAACTGTACAGGGTTTTTTTTTTTCAAACGTCTCAATGCAAGTGGAAGACTAGTAGCATTGATGAAAATACTTTAGACAACATCTGTAGGTACAACAGGGCAAAAGCTGGATTTTTGAATGATCTTGGACACTCAGTAAGATGAAGGACTGTTGGGTCCTCTTGAATTTTCTTGCTGCAAACAAATAAAAACAGTTGCAGCCTGAGGCAAGTAATTTTTCAGGGCTATGGGAGCAAAGCAATGTCCATTTCAGTAACTTCAGTAAGAAAAAGATATTGATTAGGTGATAGTCATAAGAAAATGCAGTAGTATGCAGGATAGGTGCTACAGTGATAGTAACAAAAATTACTGAAGAGCTTTTAAACACCTGAGAATAGAAATAATATACTGAGACATGTTTTATGCTAATAAAGTAAATTAAGACCTGTACTTTAGTTACATAAAGTAACATAACCTTATATGGAATTAATATTGAGGGAAAGGTTTGGCGGGTTTAATTTATTTTTCTTCTAAGATAGGAAACATTCTTTGGACAGAATTAACTAGCCATTAACTAAATGGTCTTTCAAACATTAAATTTTCACAGGAAGTGTACTTAGCAAAATTAGAAGGAAGAAGTGTATTCTTTTCTCTCTTTTATTTTTTTCTACCAGGAGATAAAGCTTACAAGAAATGAAATTCTCTGCAATCTGGAGAGATTTGGGAACCTATTTATAAACATCTGTACATGTAGTTCATTCTTAGTAGAGTGCAATGTTAGAGAAGAGCAGTGGCTTAAGTCTTGTGACACAAGTTTTTTGACAAAAAATGTGGTTTTAAACTAGGGAAACAAACACAGGAAGGTAAAGTTGGACTTTAAAACAAACTCAAACCCACCTATCTTGTCTGATATTCTATCTTCCTAATAAAAATGAAATAAATCCTAAACTGTGCATATAATAGTCTCTCTAGCATTAGTGGTCACCAAGTTGTGTTGCACAGGGTCTTGCTTCTGATTAGCTCAGAATTTCATTGACAATAATACTGCAACATGGTAGTACATCATATCAGGACAAACTACCATTGGACAACTTCTGCATTGAATTGACTATCTGATCAACTAGGTCTGTATGTCATACTCTTTCTAGAATACCAATATTTATTCTGACATTTAAAAATGAATTCTCACTTGACTTGTATTTGACCTTGTGTTTCCATGGTGGTTCTCAGGAAGTGCAGGATCTTTTCTGCTTTGTCTTCATTATCTTTTTATTGTTGTCTTAATTGTTACAGATCACCTGGGTGGCTTTCTGTGTCAGTAATTCCATTTTATGTGTTGGATATTGATTTGTCAGCATTTTGACAACGTAAGGTACAGTGGAGTACCCCTTGACCTGTTGCCTGAATAGTATGAGAGTAGGAAAAAAGAAAATGTCTAAGCAGTAGCTAATCGAGCTAGCTGCCCAGACCTAAGCCCAGGTTTAGCCATAACAATAAAATTTCAAATTCCTATCTTTTATTAATAGTGTTGGTAATTTAAATTCTTTATTTAGTGTTGAAATGAATTTGTTTTGAAGAGTTTTCTTTATTGGTTGCTCTTTTCAGGGGAAAGGGAATATCTAGAAAAACAGTATAAGAATTGCTGTTACTATCATTAAACTTCTTCCTAAGCCTTGGGAATTTAGTTTCAGAGAGTCCCTCTCTGGTTCACTGTCATAGCTGTTACAATCCTTCAGAGGATTGTGTGGTTCTGTGTCATATTTGATAGCCTGGTTCAAGAAGAACAGACAGAAGTGGAAAAACCAGGGTCTTGTCACATGCATTTGTCCTCTTTGCAACCACTGACTTGGATGCTATTATGGATAATATTGGATAATAGTATGCATATTTTGTGTCTTTAAATGCTGAGACATATTTCAAAGTGAAACCTGTACTGTCTTGGTCTCCAAGTAGCTATTTGGGCATAAATATGGGGAAGGGAGATTTTGTGGTAATCAATAATATGTCTCTCAATGTTATTCCTGTGGTTTCGACTTTCTTCCCCACAAAGAAGTGTCTTGTACTTGCCATAAGATGCAGAAAAAGCACACTAGGAAGAATTTCACATTGACATTCTTTGCTTATTGATGCCGCATGTGTGGAAACTGTCATACGCTAATTAATACTTCCCATTTTACAGTTGGGGTGGTGAGGTGATTAAGCACGTATAGTTTTCTTCCTTTCCCACAAAATTAATCTTCTGTACAAGTAAATAGGAAAACACTTTCAAAGGACTACAAAGCAGGAAAATGTTCCCATGGAGAGGATTTTGTCTAACTGAAAAAATATTTTTCTGTCTGAGAAATTCTGGTTACTATAAATTGTATTATCCTCCTTTTTCTTTTTAGGAAACAGGTCCTATTAAACATCTTAACCTCTGATGATTTCATGGGTTTTAAGTTCAGAACTTCATTGAGAAACCATACCCTCTTGGTTTATGGGGACGATGTGTGACTGTTTACAAAGACATGATTCTTTGAAGCAGTTTTTAAAGATGAGTGCTATAATTTAACATATTTACATTGTCTAGTGTTCCAAAATCTTAGCTGACTCTTCTTTAAGAAGAAAACTACTTGAATGTGACTGTGCATTTCTTTCACCACTGCACACTTGCACGGTCTGCCTTCAGCAGGTGAATCATGCACTGTGCAGTCAGCCAGAGCCATTTGTTACAGATAATTATATTTATAGATTAGACTTACACAGTTCTGCTTCTCCTTAGTATTTTTCCCTACATACCCATATAGCTTTCAGAAGACTTTCAACCCAATTTGATGGCAAAGTAGAAGTTTCAAAGACTTTATAAAAAGTGAGGAGTTGGGTAGAGAAGAAGGACCCAAACTAGTCATGCCATGTAAGGGAAGGGCAGTTGTAATGATGTAGGTTACTCATTTGGAGACCCAACAGACAGCTGAGTGTGTGTTTGTATGTGTGTGTGTATGTTGGCCAGCTGCTTAGCTGGTGGATAGTTCAAAACTAGCCACATCCTGTTGTTTATGAACCAGAAAGGAAATACAAGGTGAAGCTGAAGTGTAAAGCAGGAGAAGAGTAGAAAAGGATGAGAAAAGGGGCTGGGAGCAGTGTGGAGAATGGGACTTGGGGAATGTAGCGTTCTGCAGATTGGTGTCTTAGCTGACGTTAATTTTGTTGCTCACAGACCTCATGCTTTCATAAATTGCAGCTGAAACTTCCGGTGTTGTCATATTCAGGTGTTGCAGGCTAGTTGGATCTCCAACTTGAAACGTTGGCTTAGGTATTTGTTTAATGTCTCTTGGTGAAACTTCTTGTGTTATCTGAACAATAAAAAGTATTTTCTTTGTAGCTGAAGACATTTGCTACCTTTTTAGTTTAGAGTAAAAAAAAAAAATCTTCTCTCTCCTTGCTGCTGATAAACATCTTATTTGATAATAGTTATTTTAAAGCTACTCAGGCTATGATCCTTTACTGCTTTGTTTTTGCTCTGCAAGCCACATGGAAGTGCTGCCCCTTGAGAGTAGTGTGCTTGCTGTATTCACAGAGCTTGTACCTACAGTACCAGAAGAGCCTGAATAATGTTTCCTTTGATCTGGTGAACTGAGTGCAGGGCTGGAAGCCTAGTAACAGAATCAGGGTTAGAATTGTTTGCTTTTTAGTAGGTTCTTCATTGTATGTTAAATTTTTCCTCTAAAAAGAGGTTTTCCTTGGAAGTACTACATACATTGCTGCCTCTATCAACTCTTTCTTTTCTTTTTCAAAAGGAGTACTTATCACCATGCTATAGTTTTCTTTTTTTCAACATTTTTTTTTTTTAAAAAGGAGGGTTCAGTCAAGTCTTTAGCCTCTCTAGAGGCTGTATATCAGCTGGAGGATTTAACAAAAAGTAGTCTGAAGTACAGTGATTATTGTGGTAGCATCTTATATTTGTAGAATTAGATTAAAGGATACAGTTTTACCAGTATTATTTCAATATTTTCCTGCAGATTGGCCTACTAACAGACCAGTTATGTTCTCTGTCCCTTCTCCTCTTTTTGGCAAAGTAGAGCTCACCCAGTCCACGAACTGTTTGCTTGCAGCAGACTGGTAATAAATACATAATTTGTGATAAATGTATCACAAATATGTTATTTACCTTAAAGATGGTGACAGCCATTCATATTTAGTTTGCATTCAAATAATTAAGCTTTGCTTGAATTTGGTTTTGTTTCTTCTTTTTTTAAAGCTACAGTAAGAAGTCCTTTTCCAGGGAAAAATAAAATTCTCCTTATCTTTTTATGAAATCACTTCTCTTTTTTGGACAGGCAATAAAAATAAGGTTAGTGTTAGAAACAGTAATGTTGAGAAAATACATTTTGGCTTCCTGTCTTCTAAATTTGAAAGCTTGAAATTTTTTTGACAAACATGTCACAGGATCAGATGATAGCAAGAAAAAGATTGCTTGTATGTTTGTGTACATACAAAATTGACCTTTGTGATGCAGCTTAACATCTAAACACTAAAAGCAGTCATTTGTTTTGACAGCAGAATTAATTGAGGCTAAAACAGTCGAAATTCCACTTGTATCAAGCTGTTCATTAGGAATTGCTGTCTGGCTTTAGTGCTGTCAGAAAAATAACCTGTTCTGCTATGATTAAATAGCAGAATGATGGTCGGTCCACTGAATTTGAGAGAGAGGTTGAATAAACTTTCTACTGCGGAAACAATTCAGAAGTGACACGCTGCAAGGGGGGTCAGAATGTGCATTGATATCCAGCTGAGCTGTCAACTGGCACTGAGCCAGGCACGCAAAGCTTTGCCATTTGAAGCAGCATGTGAAGCATATGCAGTTTAAAAAAAAAATTGTCCTCCTTTCATGCGTGATTTACACTCAAAGAGACAAACTTTTGTTTTTATCAAAAACAAGAATATGGTTTGTTATTGTATTTGTAACTACAAGTACAGATTTACTTAGTTTTTTTAAAAGCTTTTGCTTGAAACAGATACGTTAATGTTTATATGCGTGCATGCGTGTGTGTAAACTGATTCCTCAGGGTGGGGGAAGGGCAGATTTTTTTTTTTTGAGTGTCTGAGTGTTTGCAGTTACTGAAATTTAAACGTAGTTAATAAAAATATATGCTTGGGTGGGATAATGTTTCTTTCTGTTACGCATACCTCCCTTAAGCTAGAAAGGAGACAGTTACCAAAAGCAAATGCAAACATAAAGCAGGTTTTAGTTGATTTGTTGGCTTCTTGATTTGTTTACCTTTTTAGCTCCGCAGGATTTTCCAGTTCATTGATATACTTGCTGGGGGCTCTTTTTCAGGGTATGCCATAATATTATGTTTTCCTTCCTAGTAATTGTAGTTGGATTTTGTATTTGCCTTGTTTGTTTAAGAATCCAAACAGTAAAACTTTATTTTCCCCTCTGTTGAGGGAAGTGTAAATTATTTTATTGTTTTGACCTTAGCAAAACATTCTCCCAGTTTTCTCCCTCACAGAGGTTTTATGTTAGAGATATACAGATAGGTTAGAAAATCTACCTCTAGGGTTTTGTGGAGATAGGTTTGTAACTCTTTTCAAGGCAGTTGACACCAAACTTGACAGTCTTCACGATAATTACTGTCACTTTGTAGATAAATTAAGTAGCAGGTGTAAGGTTGTTATTTATAAACTCTCTTCTGTAGTTGCCGTATGTATACTCTGAAAATACTGTTCCCATAGATATGGGCTAAATACGGAGTAGATACTGTAATATAATTTACCGTGCAATTATGTTTTCTTCATTCATCTTTGAATACGATCAGTATCTCCTTATTGCTAGCCATCCTCTTTGCCTCTTAGTATCATGAAAGTCCACATACTCACGTGCCTCTTGTAACAAGAAAAACAGTACATGTATTTTCTAAACAGTCTAGATGCATCCTGAGCTGCAGACTCACTGGTGCTTAATTTATGCCAGTATCACTTATTGTAAGTTACTAGATTAATTAAACTAAAAATCTTCCTTTTATTCAAATTACCTTTTGCCTTTTCTGTTCTAGCAAACCAAAGCTCTCTCATTTTCAGGAGCCTAAGAACTGACCCATTCCTGATCTATTTGCTTCAGTCTCTTGTCAAATAGCAGCTGTCCGCTTCCATGTGTCTGTAAAACCATTTGCCTTTTCTTCATGTCCATGTCTGTCCTGGCTGGTAGAACGCTGTGACCTGCAGCAGCTTGCCTTGGAAAATGCTTTAGGATGAGGCTTGGTGGGAATGTTTACATACAGTTAGAGGAGCTTACTGATTTTTGATGCATGGTCCCTTTGTAGAATACTAAATTCTCATTAGCATCCTGATAGCTAGGTATGTATCCTTAAGTTACTGAAATCACACTAGATACTCATATCTCTTTCTGTTTTGAAGGCTAACCTTCATTTGTGCACTGTATTGTTTTTTTTCTGTTCTGTGTGTGTACAGTAGAAATACTTTCCAGTCTCCGTACAGGTATTTGGGATGTTTAAGCCATAGTTACCATTCTATGGATCAATGTAACAACAGGCCTACCAGACTGTAAAAGAGTTCTATTGAGCCTGAAACTATCCATGCTTAACCCAACAGAACATTTATTCAGAGACTTTTGCAAGGGTTGGACTAGATCTCAGCTATAACTTTTTACTTACCCCGATAAGTATCTTAAAATGTATTTTTGATTTGTACAGCACTGCTTTAATTCTAGCATTTGCTTTTATTTTGTGTTCATGTTAATGCTTGAGAATAAGCTTCCATCTCAATTCACATTGTTGTCTGGTCTTGTTATGAGGAAGAGAACAAAGGAAATCTCAAAGCTTTGACTGCAGTACAGCAGAATATCATTACTTTCATCATTATTATCATCATTATTGCAGTATGGCAACATCTAGATGTCCCTTTTCAGTGCTTTGGGCTACCATATGGCAGGGACTATAGAGACTGCTTCAGGGAATGACTTCAGTCCCCAACATCAGCAATACTTCTTAAACATGTAACAACTGCTTTTATTTCTTTGGATGTCGCAACAGACGGTTAATCTGTATACTTGCTTCAGAAATTTTGGCCATTATAGTCTTCCAGATTTTGAGCTGAAATCCTTGTTGGTGTTAAGCCTTCATCTATACTTCAACCACTGGGCACAAGTCTGTTCAGAAAACTTTTCTGCCTCATAGAGAAGAGGTAATGCATCCACCTTAAAATCTTTGCGTAGCTGTTACAAGAGTTATTGTGATACCAGCATATGAGTTTGCATGCTTTTACTTGCATCTGTATGTTACATCTGTTTGTCAATCTTCATTGACTCCAACCCACTGGGAGTTTTTGACTATACCATCTAATGATTAAGAAATCGGGAATCAGAAAGATAGATGTTACCATGGTTCAGAGAAGAAAGGTTTTTGAGAGTTTTTTGCAGTGGTAGTGCGGATGCTTTTGTTTCCATATACACAAGTACAGTGGTCAATGCAGGGGAACTTCTTAATAAAGCATCTGAATTCCTTATTGATTCTACGCTCCCATAGCAATGTGTGCCTAAGGCCTTTTGGCTGGCTAGGAGGCTGCAGCTGGTTCTAACAGGAGACAGTGTGGTCACAGTACACACTTGTGGCTGGGGTATAGTATTATTACGTCTTTGGGCATAAAGGCATCTGCCCACAGGAGACTCCAGCTGTTATGTGGGCTACCCAAAGCTCATTACAGCTATCCTGTTTTCTAAATTGGTTTGCCATAGAGCACCACAGAAAATGGCTATTTCTGTAATGTTATTTTGGTTTAAAAATACTACTCCCCAGGCAAAACATGGTACTCTCTACAGCAGGCATATAGGAAGCAGAACTGTTGGGAGAACTGAAGTTACAGAACTAAAGTCTAAGAAAATTAAAAACTGCTACAAATTTCACTCTACTCCTCTCAAAAGGGCAAAATGTACGAATTTGCCTTTGCTGCAAGCAAGTAATGCAGCATGTGTTATATTGGTGGGGACAGGTTAAATACAAATTGTACAAAACCAGCAAACACCTTTGGCCATTGGAGGAAAATGCTTAACTTTATTTTGTGATGTTTGTGAATTCATTAAGGGTAGCCACTGGTGTCTTGAACTTCTGAGATTCCAAAGGATGAAGGGCTCCATAGAAATTTGAGTTAAGTAGGAAAAGTAAGTTAGGATCAAAAGATGCTTTCGAATTGTAACTGATTCACACAATTTGTTGTAAGAAAATGCTGTTTTCATGATTGTTAATTATCTTTACAGCAGTAAAGCAGCTAATAGATGATGGGGAAGGAAAGAAAGTGCGTGGGCAGAGAAGTGACTCCTATGATAACTCTGCCCATTTTGGTGAAGCACAAAATAAGCTAATAGGTATAATTAAGAAGAAAGTGTATTTAAAATTTCGAAGGTAACTTCATAGACCTTAGTAAAAAGTGGGACCTGGTTACTGAATTTTTTTGCTGAGCTTTCATCGCATTACTATCTCAGGCAATTCTTCAGTAACTGAGATTTTTTCAGATTGCATTTTATAGTCTTCCCTATGAGAAATGAATACATTGCTGCAAGAATGAAGTTAATTTTTTGGGGGAGAAGCCAGCTTTTGTTAAATCTAATTGAAGGTGCTAGTCTGATCTTTGTGCATTTCTGTACTAAGCATGAATGTTTGTCTCTGAAAATAAGAAGTTTATCAAACTGTAAAAAAACCCACCTTCAAAGACAAGTGTTATGCAAGTTTAATGGACAAAATACAGAAAATTGGATGTGTTGTTAAAGAAAATCTTTGCTTTCTGCTTGTATTAGAAGTGAAAGTTAAAGGTACTGATCCAAAATAAGGATGAGTTTTACCTGAGACTTGAATATTTATTTTAATCATTAGTGTAAAAGTCTTAAAAGTCTGGGAATCAGTCTTTGTAGCTGGAAAGGGTAAAGAAAAAGATGGTATTCTGAAAAAGCTTGGGTACTGTTTTTCTCTAAAAATATATTTAAGTCTCTTGTTTACAGTTTTTTCCTTCTGTTTTTGTTTTGGGGATGAGTGTTTGCAGTTGGTTTGGCTTTAAGGTTTTTTTCCGGGCCAAATGGGAATATGTATAGAAGCAAGAAACAGAAGTAGTTGAATCCTTAGCAAAGTGATGAAAAATGTATTGTCTGAAGTGTAGTGCTGAAGAAATAATGGATTTGTTCTTCAGCTTCTATGTTTTATGGTATTTTTCTGAATTTCTTGCCCAATATATTTTGAACAATAGAGTTTAAATTCCTAAAATAAAATGTTGATGGAATCAGTGTGGGGATGTAGACATCTACAATTCTCTAAATCTGTTTTTCTGTATTTTTTTTGCTGGTTTTTATTTTGTGAGGTAAACAGATTTGCTGATTTATGGAGCACACTGACTTTGGTTTACTGTGAATTTAGTGGAGAGCAAAGGAGAAGGGATTGGAAAACCATCTTTAAATGCCCATGTATTTACAATATTTAGTAGAATGAGAGCGCTGTTAGGAATTTGTAATTCATCTTGTTATATTGAATAGTTAGACTTGTGTTTGAAATTATTTTATAATTTCAATTTAAAGGGCAGTTAAGACTGTCATGTGAGATTGGTCTTTTGATATTCTGCTCTCAAGAGCTTCATTTGGAGGCCAAACAATTACATTATGATAAATGTGATATTAGTGGGTTATAGTCTCAGATTTTCATCCTGCTGCTAGTTTTACAAACGTGCAGAACTTTTTTTACTGGCAAGGAAAATTTTGCAGACTTGGTCTTAATTACAATAAATACAAGTAATTCCTTTGAGCACACCTTATTTAAAAAAAAAAAAAAAATCATTAGAAGTCTGCAAAATTTCAAAGAAAATATCTGGTGTATTTTACGTAATTTGTCTAAAAGGATTCAGTTTCCTTAACATCAGTGAGTGTTGAGTTACATCATCAGCTTCTCAATTGTCTTTCTATTTGTTTGACATAAGCATGATTTTTTTCATTTGCAGTTTTGAGAAATGGTATCAAAATACAGTGTTTATATTGAGTTGAACACAATTTTGCACTGCAAGAGTTAAATGTATATACTGGGTGTTACATTACAAATAGAACCATTTGAGGTACTTAACTGCATGAATCAAATACAAATTAATCCCAGTTGTGTAATTTACAATGCTAATTCACAGCTAAATTATTTTTTACTTTCATTGTGGCATCTCTAATTGCAGCAGAATGATTTGCTATGCTGTACTATTTAAATCAAACTGGAGCTTGTAGTCTCCATATTTCCTGTATTTGAGATCTGTTTGCATCAGGTATTTATTTTAGGACTAAGAGTATGACATATTCGTTTTAAAGAGAATGCAAGTGAAAATCGTGGAAAATGCTTTCAAGTACACCTTTTGTTTCATGTGAAAACACGCTGAAAATGCACAGCTCTTGGTTTTACAGTGGATGCTCAGGAATAATCATACTAAACTGCATAATAAAGATAAATAAATCAGAACACTTACTAGCAGGTGTGTTTTGTGGCAGGAGTGGAAGTAGTTTCTGTATTTGAGGTTTCCACAATTGCTTTACTTCCAGTTCGTTTTAATCGAAATTTTCAAGATTTTAAACTCACGCTTGAAGTAGTTGCATAAGTGTGAGGGGGGCGGGGGAGGTGGATTTTGGCTGCCTTCAAATATAAAGATGGGAATAGTTTTTTTTTCCTTCTATCTTATCTGTATTGTGCCTATAAACTTGTGTGCACTCCCTTAAAATGATAACAAAAAGGTAAGTAAATAACCCTCTTTCACAGTGCTAGAATGCTAAACTTTTTTTTTTTTTTTTTTCTTCTGTGGATACAGTTGCAAGCTACTGTTCCAAACAGGGGCCAAAAGGCTCATTCTTAGTATGGACTGAAAGTAATGGTGCTTGCCTGTACGTGCTCTCTGTTTGTTTTGCACTTCCACAAGTGGTGGTGTGATTCTGCCATTCCCTGAAAAGGGTCCTACAGAAAATCACCGGGTTTTTTGCACATTTGCACCCTAAAATGGCTCATAGTGGGGTTAAATAAATTCTAGGCCTGGACAGATTGAAGGAACGAGGGTTAGGACTTCACTTTGCAATGACAGTTGTCTGTTACCGTGTGTCAACTGTAATAAAAAGCCATAATAATGAATGTATTTAGATACAGCACTTAAGTAGTGTTCTCTACTTTTTTTTGTTCTGTTCAGTCTCAACAATGTTTTAAAGGTTTTTTATCTTCTTTATTGCTATGTTTAAGATTCTAAGTGCCACTTTTAACTGTCTAGGTAATTGGCTATGAAGAGGAAACAGAAGAACTAACAATACGGAGTTAGCAAAAGTGTGATTCTCAAAATTAGGGCTATAGCTGTGCTTTTTTTCCTTTTTGATTTTTCGTTATATAGCTCTTGTTCATTAAAAGAAGATAAATTGAAACTTTACACTGATACTATATTATAAATGCAATTTTGAATGAAAAGAGGACACCAATTAGAGACGTTTCATGTGGGTGTAATAACATAGGCAGCTGGATTGTATTTAGACAGTGTGCAGTAGTATTTTAATTTTTCAGTATGAAAGAGTGAAAATAGTTAATCATTTGCTCTATGTGTATGATTTTGCAATCTGTTGGACCATTGGCGGGGTAATTGTGCTAAGTTTATAATTAGATTATCTAGTATTTTCAGGAAATGTTAATAGTCGTTAAAATATCTTAGATTAAATTTGACCTAATGTTTATCTGTACTGTCATTTCTTTAAGGCCCTATTGAATTTGAAGAATGTAACACATCCAGTGCAGTTGAAGGTGAGTTGTTGTAGCATAGTTATTTATGTATGAATGCTGTGGATAAGGACCTGAAACTGTGGAGTGAAGGGTATTCAGTAAGTGGATCTGTATAACTTTAAAGTACTCCAGTAGACTAAAAAGCAGTTTTCATTTTGAAAAACAAACTTCAACAAAAATAAGACCTACAATACTTTATAAGCCTAAACCAGAAAGGTCAGAAAATTTTAGTGTGTCTTATAAATATACTTTGGCTAAGACCCTGTCTTTGCAGAGGTTTGGATTTGGTTCATTTATGACTGTGTTGTAACTTAATTTACAAGTGTAAAAACATGGCCCAGGCTCTTTCCATTGTTACCATGTTAGTTACACCAAGTCTAATGCAGTGTTATGGACACAAAGCCTTTCTTTGTTGGCATGGCTTATTTTGCTTAGGGGATTGTTTTAAGTGGTTAAGAACGGCTTTATTTGCATAAACTATGTATTTACTTTTGGGACAGAGGAGTTGACAGTATAGCTATAGCAGCCGACAACTTTTAAGTTGCCAAGAGTGCAGCTGAGATTTAAAATCTTTTTTGACTGAAGCAGAGATGATCCATGTTCAGAAACTACTCTCATAGGCTATTTGTCATTGTTTTGGACTGCAGAAGGCAGAGAAAGAAAACAAAGCCCAGACTAGCATTTAAAAATAATTTTGGAGCAAATTCTGTCTCTAATAAAATGTAAGACAGGCTGAGTTTACAGCTACCTGATTTGAGAAGTTTTAAGTTATTTAACCCTGAAAATTTCTAAGTGTGGAGAGATTCCTTATGTGCTGTGTAATGTATTTCTGTAAAGGGAAATATAATGATTTTTTTAAATTATGTGATTGAATTGTCAGTTGTTAAGTTTTGGAAACCAAATTATTTCCACCATTTTGCTCAAAAGCATGCTGTTGGTAGTATCGTACATCAAAACAAAATTATAGACTAGTTGGATCAGATGCTTGCACTTAGTCATTTTGTTTGGCAGCCTACTTTGCTTCACCAAAAACTGGGGAGAGAAGCAGACGTGACAGTAAGTCTGATGCAATATTTAAATGTATTTTAATTTTGGTACATTAAACAGGTATGAATGCAAACTGTGTTTCTGTACCACAGTACAGAGTTCTAAAACAGAGTAGAAACGACAGAGGGGAGGCATGGTTCCAGACTCAGAGAGAGCCAGCCTTAGAGCTGGCTACAGCACAGGGAAATCATGAACTCAGCATCAGTGGGAAAGCCAAGAGACATGCTCTTTTTTTACAGGACCAAGATCCTACTTCTTAGGAGAGACAGGGCCTTGTAGCTACTGGGAACATGCAAGGCAATAACAACAGGGTGTTGAACTGCGGTAGCTGGGAGGAGCAGGGTTCAGTTTCTCATGCAAGTGCATTGACTGTTCAGGATCAGCTGGAGCAATAGCTCCTTTTGAGTTTCTGTGATCAGAGTCCCTTTCCTCAAAACTGGCAGTGCACCCATTTTCTATTTAAAAAAAAAAAGTAGCAGTCTGAATATCCAGCTTGAACAGTTGGATGTACAATGCAGATCAGTTTTCTAAGGACTTATTAACATGTTGAACTGTATTTTAATGTAATTTTTTGATTGGTATGTTACTTAACAACAGTTTGCAATAATGTATCCTTAGTTTGTCTCCATACCTATCTCCACTGTTAGATTTCTGTAACACTTGTGGCAGCATTTAAAATGTACTGGCATTGGTATGGACCTGTGTTTGACATAGCTAAATACATACTTATCTCTTCAATCTTTAAGTGAAAAGTGTTTGTTCCATAGGGATAAAACCACGGAAGAGGAAGCCTTTTGGTTTATCAGGAATAATGAAAAAAGAAAAAGATACTGAATCCGTGTAAGTATATTTCCATCTTGAAGCTTTGTCTTGTATGAAAACTAGTAAAAGTATGGGGATAAACATTAGATGATGTTTAACAAAAAAATGGGTTTATAACAGACGTTTAGAGGAATGCTATGAATATGAAAACATCACAGCTTCTTAAGGTTTTTGTAACTAAGGATTTAAGGAAATAACAGTCTCCCAGGAGTTAAAACTCTCCACAAAGTGACTTTGAGTAAAAGTTCTTAGATGGATTGGTCGCAGTCTACGTATTAGTAGTTATGGTCACTATATTCCAATGTATTTTTTTCATAATTTCTAGATGTGTTTTCTCATTATAAGTATTTGATTTAACAGAAAATAGCTTGCAATTTGACAAACTTAGCAATGCAGAAATATTTTCAGAGGCAACATCTGCATACATACTTGTTAAAATGACTTTTGAAGAATATTTTACCAGCCTTGGTTTTTAATATAATGCTGAAAAATTAATGAAGTAAGAACTGCGAGTGCTAATTATTTGCACATAAAAAGTACCTTATAGCTATGTAGTGATAGGATGAGGGGTAATGGCTTCAAACTGGAAGAGGGGAGATTTAGATTGGCTATTAGGAAGAAATTCTTTACTGTGAGGGTGGTGAGACACTGGAACAGGTTGCCCAAAGAAGCTGTGGCAGCCTCATCCCTGGAAGTGTTCAAGGCCAGGCTGGATGGGGCATTGAGCAGCCTGGTCTAGTGGGAGGTGTCCCTGCCCATGGCAGGGGGGTTGGAATAAGATGATCTTTAAGGTCCCTTCCAACCTAAACCATTCTATGATTCTGTTTTGCTTTTGGTGATTAATTTTAATAGTGATACACTTCTGAACCCTGCTTTTTCTTTTCTCTGTCGTGATGCCTTTAGGGGTCCAAGGTGTTGTTTTTTAAAGTCATTCCTCTATATTTCTGTTCTTTCTGTGATTTATTCTTTCCCCCCAGCCTCTCTTCTGTACTTTATTAAGCTGGACTAAATAGTGAGAGAGGTGCTGTATATAGAGTGATTTTGGTCAGTAGTAATCTGAGTTACAAAGAATTAGTTTTTCTGATAAAAGTTTAGTTTAAAACAATTAAATTAAAATGTTATTTAAAAATTATGTGCTAGGTGAACCTGCTCTGGCAGGGGGGTTGGACTAGATGATCTCCAGAGGTCCCTTCCAACCCCTACCATTCTGTGATTCTGTGATCATTTGCCTTTTGTGTCTTGCATTTACTTAGTTCCGAAGTAGTGATTTTGATAGTGTTGTTGCATGATTGAATTCTGTAGCTGTCAGCTTTTATTGTCCAACAAGATAATTATTTTGCTACCACATGGGTTGTTACTCAAGCTAATCTCATGTCATGTATGTTATAAACCTCCTTGCTATCCAGGTATCACCTTCCATTTAGGCAGATGATGAAATGTAATCTGGCCCCAGCAAAGATCTAGGGCACTTAACAGTAGTTTTCTGGAGCCAGTAAATGCCTGGAAGCTCCAAATTAACTCTTCCCAGTTGTATGACTCAATGTATCCTTACTCAGAGATCATGTTTGCTTTGACCTGTAACAGAAAGAAAATATTCTTAGGCACTGAGGGCTGAAAAAACTGGCTTCTACACATTCTACCTTTCTATGCTTATCTATTGTAGTATCTGAATACTTTTCTAAAAGCTGCTTTTTCCCAAAGACATTTTATTTAATGTTGCAAGAAAGATAATATAGGTATCTCTTTCTAGAAAAAATTTTGGTTTTCATGACACAATGATGTCATCAGAAAATATAAATCAGTTCAGCTACTCTGAAATGGGAAAAGAATTTGCCTTGGTTTCAACAAGTTGGACTGAAATTTGATTTATATTATTTTATTTATTTCTATATTTACACACAATACAAAAATGAATAGATTCTGAGGTCAGAAAGAAAGATGACGGCATGATATTGACCTCCTATGTAACTCATGCCATAGGCTTTTACAGAGATTCTTGCATTAATCCATGACTTCTAAATGAACTAGAACATCAGAAATAAATAACAGAGGATTCATTATGTGCTAAAGTAAAACATTCTAATAGTTATTTATGATATCTTTAAAAAATTTTATTGCTAGTCTAAATTTTGTCTGATTTAATTTTCAGCTGATGATCCTGTTGTAGACTGTACATGGTAAAACTCTGGATCATCAGTAACTTTTCTGCACATAGAGGTCAAGTCCTGTCTCAATCTCTTGTTAAATTAGGCTGTAAACTTGTTTAATTTGTGTAGAGCATGCTTTTCACATATAGAAAAACTCACACGGTTTGTAGCCTTTTCAGTTTATCAATAGAGTTTTTAAACCTAAACTGGATGTTGTGTCTAGTAATGGTTTTACACAGGGAAATACCATACACGGTGTATTCTATTATGTATTACTATACAGGTTAGTCAAGGATTTCACTTTAGTTTACTTTTTCTAACCATTGCTTTGCATGATTTGGTTGTTTTGTTAATTTTTATCTACAATCCTTAAATTCCCTTACAGAATTCCTATTTGCTGAAATGTTACCTTATACTAGAACACAACCTAGTTCTTTAGTCTTTAGAGAAAGATCATGCATCTAGTGATGTAAAAGCACATCTGTCTAAAAACTGTTGTCCTCATTTTCCACCTCACCAGCATTTGCAAACTATTGAATTTTCCTTTGTATCTCAAGAATCGGATCCTGGGAGATGCCATTGGAGCTCCTTAGCTCCTCTGAATTATACTAGATCTGCTGTTATTTTTTGAGATCTATTAGCTTGATAATTTTGAAAATCTTCATTATGGGCTGAATTACTTTCATTGTAGTTTGCCTCATATCTTTTATATTTCTTAACTTTTATGGACTTCAGGCTATCTTGGTTGAGTACAGACACTTTTTAAAACCAGAATGTCAGAAAATCTTTTTGTTAATATCTTTTGAGAGAAGTCTAATTACTACTTTGTCTCTTCGACCTGTAAAATAGCTTCTAAAATAGCTCTTTGTATTGCTATGAATTCAGTTTAGCCAGCAGAGGGAGATAACACTAAGTCGATTAGAAACTTAGTCACATATGTTTTCTTTTGTGTGAGGCCTTTCAAAGGAAATGCCATCCTTCGTCTCACTGTCAATTCCTTAACAGGCTGTGCTGAATTTCATATTAATGTTTCCATGTTAGCAAGTTTTCATACCTGTTCTTAAAGACACAGTAGTTTTTACATTTAGCCCATTTGGCCTTTCAGAGAAGATGATTTAGATTGCAGTATTTTTTTTTCCCCTCTTTTTTTCTATAAGTGCATGTTTAGTATGTTTAGTTTGGTTATATAAAAATACTGTTGTTTGGTAGCACTTACGGCTTTATTTTTCAGGATGTAAATTAGAGACGTCTTGTATGCTACACAAGTATTCCCACATTCTGTAAATGTAATTGCTTCTGTTTTTTGCAGACATCAAAAACAATCAGTGTCATTCATTTTTTTAAGTAATATTGCTTAAATCAAAGTTATAGTGGAAAAATATAACACTTGTGAATAATGTCCTTGTAATCACTGCCTTTCTGCTGATGACTTCTTTTATTTGTTTGTTTTTAAAGTGCTTTTTAGGAGGGTATTCTGTTATTTTTTCCAGCATCTTCTAGTGCTTGACTGCAACTGTGCTTGACAAGCACAACTAAAGAATGAAATTCCAAAAGAGGGAAGCTCTGAATTCCTCTAAGAATAGTCTTAATTTCTTTGAGAACTGGTTTTATTGTCCAAAATGTTTTGCAATTGCATGTGGACTATTTCATTAGGATTGTTGACTTCTACTTATTGTGCATATCAGTGACAGAGGCCTGACTCTTAAAAGCATATTCATCCAGAATACAGCATGGTATTCCTGGCTTCCCTTGATTTTTTATATTTTTTAAAATTTTTTCACTATGATGTGAATTTGCTTTTTCAGCATTTCTTTTGAGTTTTTCTACTGCAGTGTTTTGAGCATAAACTTTCAGCTTTTATTTAAATCTCATTCATTTGACTGTGGATTATTTATAGTGAAAATTTTAACAGAGTCTGAGAGGCAAATGCAGCATTTCAAATTAATTGTAAATATTAAAGAAAGTACCAGAATTGTATGAATAAAATAACTTATGCATTTTGTAATTGTATATTTTCTTTCTTCTTTTTTTTTCAATAGGGAGTGTCCAGATGTAGACTCAGTTGTAAGTAGACTTCTTTCCAAAACAAATTCATATGGTAATATTGTTAAGCACTACAATCTGATGAAACTTATATACAGACCCTATATAGTCCCTGCAATGCATTATTTATCTGATAGAGGATTTAGTACTTTGATAACAAAGTTGAAGGGTTCCTTTTGCTCATTACATAATCTTTAGCAGTATATGAAATACGTTTCAGTAATGCATTTACGTTTCCTAACAATTTTACGTTTTAAACAAGGTGTTTTTACTGCAAATATTTGCTATGTTATTTTTCAAGTTACCAGTTTAAATTTTTTGGCTAATAGATTCTAAGGTTCAGTTTATCGTGGATTCAGCTTTGCATCATCGTGTTTCTCTGCTTACTACTGTTTCTTTCGAGAAATCATTCTAATATCAATGGGGTTCTGCTTTATTACTGTCAATAGACTGTAAGAATATACTTTTTAAAATACGGCTTTAAATTGAGTATCTCTAGATGCACTTTATTAATAGCGTGTTTTTCATTGCTGTCAGTTTGATCTGTGGTATCTCTTACAATTTCATTTATAAAATTCAAATAAGTGACAGTTGCAAATTAAATTGGTATCTTAATGCTTTTTTATTTCCTTAATTAGCCTTTTTATTTAAACATGTATATTGTCTTGAATTATATGTAACAGAGATTGCAGCTCCCTATAGCTATAGTAGGGAATAATTTACAGAATTATTTAAGAGATTTTCTGTAGACTGATTTGATTTTCAATTCATTTATTTAGATGCTAATTATGTTGAAAAATTTAAGTATCCAACTTCACCAGTTTTGTGGATTTTCTTCTTTGCATTTAATATCTAGGAGTTTTAGTAACTAGTATTAAAACTTCTTTTGAGAAACTTGGTTTAAAAAATTCTAGTAGAACCATTCTTCTAAATAAGGAAAAGTAAGTTTTGCCCCATAATAGAACTGTATGTGTAAGAACAGCCTTGTGAGCATTATCAAGACAGTTATTTTATCCTGAGCAAAGTCATCTTGATTAGAGCAAATTTATTTTCTGGGCTACATTTAAAGTAAAATAACTTTAGAGCTATCCCTATAATTATCAGACTTTTCATAGAAATAATCTCTTTTGACAGTTCAGGTTGAGTCAGTGGAGTGAACTACAACTAAGTTTGACTTGCAATTTTTATTTTCTTATCTTGGTCTCTACATTTTTAAAAAATAATTAGTTCAAAAAATTCAACTGTAAGTGTGTGTGTCATTCTTTCTGGCTGCATGAGGCACACCATATGATCATCTAAGTTAATTGTTCTGTCTAGATGTAATTTATATTTGGTTAAAAAAAAACATCCAACTTTCACAGTGTCTAACAACGAAACTGATACTTTTGTTGCATTCTCCTTTTTTATGGCCAACGTTTTATGGCTGCATTTGGAATTTTAAATTTCTTTTATAATTTCTTCTTGCTTTTCACAAGCAACAGTATTATTCTGAATGGTAGAATGCTTAATAGGAGAAACCATTACTGTCATTCTCATGAAAAATGATGTAGCGTACCATGGATGAGATTCATTTCACCCTTTACAAACAAGAACCTCAAACTGTTTATACATTTTAAGGCTGGTGTCCTTTTCTGGAAGGTCCCATTTCAAATGTTTTTCATTTTTTTTCTCTTTTACTTCAAGATTTCTTTTCTGTTTAATTTTTCAAACTTGATATAAATAGTTATAGCCACCTATATCGTTATCACTCTGAGGATTTGTTTTGTATAGATCTTTGCAATAAATTACACATTTCAATAAATTTAACTTGGAAAAGTATTACTGAAAAAAAAATTTGAAAGCAATTATCATTTCTGTTTGGTTGCTAGAAAATACTGAGGACCAGCCCTCAGAAAATTCCACTTATTTAAGGTGTCTTAGTAATTATTTAGGTCAGCTTTGGTCACTCACAGAAAATCTCTGGCTTTTATATTATTAACATGATCTTTTTTTAAAAGGTGGCTTTTGTTTATTTGTCAAGAATTTTAATCGTGTGAAAGGAATGTAAGAGATACTAATGCTACAATTATTTATAACTATAAAGACTAAGGTAAATATATTGAAATCTTAGAAGTTAAGGATCCAGTAAGAATTTACTTCATACTTTATCTACCAGTTCTATATGATATCATGGATCTCTGAACATACAGTGGGTAGTCAACACCTTTCAGGCCTTCTCGCTAGTCCAAAATGTATAATGGAGTGTGTTTGAACTTGTATTCTGTGTTTCCAGGAAATAAAGTTGTGAGCTGACCCTAAAACACATCTTTTGTACCAAAATGGAAGTTCTCAAATTTATCTGTGGCAAGCCAGCTGCTTATGCTCATCCTTTTTGTAGCTGCTAGATTACATATATTGCAAAATGTGATGCATTTGAATGAATTGTTACTTCCTATAAATAATTTTTTGTAACTGCTATAAGAGGTTTTTATGCGCTCATGAAGGGGAAGGCAGCTGTGAACTGTGAACTGGTCTTTGTTAAAAAGGTTGACCACTTCAGTAAGCAGTCTCTGTTTAAATATAGATGACAGTATGTCATGAGATTCAAAATTCCTGTGTTGTTACATGTCAAGTCTACACATGTAACTTCCTTGAGCTAAGCCTTGGTAATTAAGAAAAGCAGAAAGTTATGTGTGTGTACACTAGAAAGAGATAGCAACTGAAGTCTGGGTCCGTGTATGTTTATTACCTTGAAAGTTTTTTCTAAAGGCAGAACCAATTGTCTTGTTTCCCATGAGTTAGCCATATCTCTAGGAAGATGCGAGCTCTAGTAGGAATTTTTCTTTTGGGGAAGCATTCCACTTATGTCCAGAAGGTCCCACTTATGTCCAGTAAGATCTGAATTTGGATTGCAACCCTTCCCTTGGCTGGGATACTTGCAGATCCCCTTCTTCTACTTGACTGCCTATTTTCATGAAGACTGTAGTAATGTAATTATCTTTGAGTCCTCTGTTCTGTCTGTCAAATCCATTTGAAATTGTCCAGTAAGTTCAAAAGTAATTAAGAAGGGAGACACAGATGCACTGAACATAATGCTGGAACTTTTTTCCATAGGAAACTGGAATGCAAACAAATATATCAAAGCATCCAAAACTTTTCATTAACCTCTTTACGTATGAGTGTAGCACAATTACGGTTGTATAGAATTATACATCATTTTTATTGCTGGCAACTGATTGAATTTTGAACCACCAAACTCAAATTAGTGGAACACAAGTGTAGCCTTATATTTAGTGAAATCCAGTTTATTTTTTTTGTTTACGTTTTGTAATGTTTAGTTCTGGCATATTCTGAATAGCTGCTATTGATACAGGGTACGAGGCTTTGTAGTCACAGCACAAGACAGGGGCACTTTGAATACTTGTCTTTTTTTTTTCTTTCTGCATCTCTGGCAATGGAAGAAACTGACAGGATGCTCTCTTTTTTCTGTGTCATTTGGGCTAATAGGCAACCAAAGGAGAGGAGGCTGATAATATGTAATAACTCTGTCTTAACCTAAGGGTATACCCGAGTCAAATTTACATCTCAAATACGTCAAAAGTGGAGAGGCTCTTTTTTCTCTTATTCCAGGCTATGAGCTCCAACTGCTTACTTTTGAGTTTGCTTTGGTCCTCATCTGGATTACAGGAAGTCAGTCCAGTTCAGTAAAATGGGAGAAAGTTCATCTGGCAGAAAAAGAAACAGTGAGCTGTATCTTGAAGCATACCCTGAGAAAAAGTTGATAAGGTGCTCTCGTAACCACTGTAGACATCCCAGGAGAAGAGAAAATAGACAGAAATCAATCTGAAGTGAATGCTCTTTGCATCTTGACCGATGACCAACCTGTAAGCAGTGCTAATGTTGCTGAGGAGGGGACAAATGAAGAAGCTAGACTGCAATATGCTCTACGTGTTCCTCTCTTTTCCTTTGTATGTAGCCCAGAGGAACTAATGGCATGGTAATGGTGTGGCTTCTTCCATTGCTTTTGTATGACAGATGGGACAGAGCAAGGAAACTGAGAGAAAGTATTCACCAAAACTCAAAAAATAGGTTTTGGCAGGAGAATGCTTAGTCCTCATGCTTTTTGTACAGGCAGTTTTACTTTGTTACTTGTTATGTCCTTATGTTTTATTTCTTTAAAAAATTATTCACCCGAGAAAGTTTGTAGAACGTACTAATGCAAAGACAGAGTTATAAGCCCTCAATTTTTAATGTATATTTAAAACTGCTTAATACTTTATTTAGTAATGTGTTGTATTACGTCTGCAAATACAGGGAAAACTGTGGGTTTTATAGCTATATGTTTAATCGCTTAACAGAGCATGTGAAACCTTCTTTCAAGGAAGTGCACCTTTCCAATTACTTCCACAGAGTTCAATTCACATCCAGATTGAGCTTACTATAAAATAATAAGTTTGGATAGGGGGACTAGACAAGACCTACGTCCCCATTGTATTAATAACAACTTCTTAAAGAAACCCAAAGTTTGCAAAGATCATCTTCCTCTGTGCTGAAGTCCAAAAATGCACATGTATGCATGACGTTTGTAGGTTTTTCCTGTGATCAGCATGGTAGGCAAATCAGGTCTTGTCTGTATTGTGTGACTGATACGTAAGCACTGTTTTCCACAACTGTAACTGTAGCAGTGTGGAGAAGGGAGTAAGAATTAGTCAAGTAAATGTAAATGCCTTCATTAATATCAGATTTGTGAATATGCATCTCTCTCAACATGCTGTATCCTCTACCACTGTTACAAAATTCAGACTAGTAAATAAAGTTATGATCTTTCAGAAAGTAGAATCGTTCACCTGTTCAACCATTCAAAATACTGAAAACAATATTTTGAAATTATTGCTTAACTTGTAAGTAAGATTTTGAGATACCATTTTGCTTGTATGTGACACAATTTGTCTTTGTCAATACAAGGGTACATTAAGTATCTCACCCTTTTCTTCTATTGTTTTACACAAAAATATAATTTCGGTATCTCATTAATGAAAGCAGAAGGTGTTTCAAGAATGATCATAAATTGGTACAAGATCAATATGAATCATTTACAAAGCTGGAAATACAAAGCAGATGATTTCTGACTCTGTATACACTGTGTAGATCAGATGTTTTAAATTACATGTATTTAAATTTTAGAAATAGGAAAAAAAGTACAAATTAAGTTTTCTGCACAGTATTAGAAAAAAGTGGCAGTGTAGGCCAGCTGAAGAAGAAGCAAGGAATTTTTCAGTTCCTGTGTTCAGAACTTAAGCTGTAAAGCATCCATCTCTGTTACGTATGTATTAACTTTGACTTTGTATCTGAAGTTATGAATACATGCTACATGGTAAAGTGCCATTGCTGAGGAATACATGATTCAAATTTCTTTGCAAGATCAGAAATAATTAACACGAAAATGTTAAGAAAGAAATGTAATACTTTAAGAACTTTAAGATTTTAGTGGTTTCTAAGGATTTACTTTATCCTAGAGATTATTTAGTAAATTGAAAATAATGCAATGAAAATAACTTCTGCAAACTAAATTCTTTCCCAATTTTATATCAAAATAGATTTGCCAGCTATGTTGTGCATGCTGTATGTGCCCAGCAATAATATCTTTTACATATATGGCCCAGCTAGAAGAAAAACTAAATGTTGTATATTTAAAGATTTTTTTTGGTTTCAATTAATCTTAACCATGAACGATTCTGATCTATTGAAAATTTGCCTCATGTGACAACTAAAATAATTTCAGAATTCAGAAGTTGTAGTATTGTAGGAAAATGTACCTACCCTCTAGCTATATGTTTTTGTTCTGTTTACTTTGATGTCAAGTTTCATTAGTGTTTTTTGGTATATAAACAAGGTCGGCCTGAGGTCAAGCGTAGCTAAGAACCCTGATTTGAGCAAGTAGAGCTAAGGTACTGGACCGTGTGATCCTACTCTTACTACTTTTTTTTTCCGTTCAGTTCTTTTTCTTCTCTCTCTCTCTCTTTTTTTTTAATCAAATAGCAGTGAAGTCCAGAGCTTACAAGTATTTCAAGAAATTGCATCTATATGTTCCATATTTTAAGGTTTGAGTTTAAAGACAGTTTTTTGGCCTTAATTTGATGCACTATTTAATTGGGTACAGTATTGCATCTCCTATACAGGTTTGTATTTCTTACTCTTTTTAGCAGAAAGTTTGATCTATGTTTAAATTCATTCCATTTAATTCAGAAGTGCTAGATTTAGAGAGCTGTACAGAGGAGAATTTTTCTTATTAAAGCATCAGGCATCCCATTTGAGATATCTGTAAAATGAATAGAGGGACGACTGCATTTTTATGTTTATCTTCCTCTGTAATTCAAAAGCTATTCAAAGTGAATATATCTTTAAATTTGGCTTCAAATTTTAGGTGAAGTCAAGTGGTTGTTGCTAGTCCACTTGAAGTCTCCAGTGTAAGTCATCTTGTGACTTGTAACAGTAAGGTACATTTTGGCCATACTGTATATATCTCTATTAGTTAAACTGCCTTCTAGTACCTACGTTCTGGTAGAATAAACTGATTGGTACACTGGAATAAATAACTTTTTAATATTAATCTTGTCATATTTATAAGACATTGATAACTGATAAAACCACTACATTTTGAAGGCACTTGGGTTGTGGGTTTTTTAAATAAACTTACTGAGGCATTTGAGCAGTTCACATAGAGTCACTATGCATACGTAGTCGTGAGTGGGCTCTTCTGTTCTGAATGTGGAAAGTATCTGTGTATCCAAGTTTATCCCTTTATGTATAATATACACGAGTGTGGTTTTTCGTTCATTTTTAAAATTTTTATTATTATGTTAGAGGTGCTTCTCTCTGCCTCAAAGCTGTGTTATGAAACTAAATGCTTAGCTAAGCATTCAAAATTATTTTAACATAATTATCTTCAATTTTTTTTTAATTGCCTGCAAGAACTGAAAAACAGAACTAACCTGAAGTTCCCAGATGCTTTGAAAATCCAGGATGGTGTTGGAGATGTGTAAAGGAAAACTTCGGAACCCAACTTTGAGCACTTGTATTTAAGTTTCATCTGTGCCTTTTAATTGATGTGAATATTCTTTGCTAAAGCAACAGTGCAGGCTTGCTGCCTTTTCAAGGCGGGAGAGGAAGCGGCAACCTGTAGCCTGCTTTTCCTCACATATTAAAGTATTGGCTGGTACTTAGGAAAGGTTTTGCTCCTGCACCATCAGTGTGTCCTGTGACTTAGCTGAGAGACTTAGAAGTAGAAATCAGGAAAATATTTGGGGCTGAGAGAATTGTAGGCTTATTTAACCCTCAGTAGTAAAGCTAAAATGCTTTTTTGATAGAGTACCAATAAAAGCATGTGCCTACGAATTCACCGGTTTTCATAGGAAATTTGGAGTTGTTTTGTTGTATCCTGTTCCTGAGGTATCTTGTCATGCTACTTCTGATCTACAGATCATAACTTGAGATAACTGTAATACCTAACGGTGAAAAACAATGACTTTCATGATCTACCATAATCAAATTTTAATTTGCCAATTATATAAAATTCAGTCTGATGTAAGAACAACATTTTTTTTAGTTATTTGTCAATATCATAATTTTTGTTGTTGTTTTTAGAACATTCCTGATGTAGATGATGAAGGATACAGCATTAAACCAGAAGCAACACAGGATATCCTTTTCAATATTATCGTGCTAAGTTATTTGATGTTATTACAATTCTTTGGAGAGGGGAAGTACTGATTAAAGTGCTAACTAAAGGAAGATGAATGACATTCATGCTTACGTTGCAACCTTGCATTCTTATGTTCATAGCTTTTGCAAAATCACACAATGTTGTCTGTATTAGGTTTTGTGTGTGTGCAAATGTTAAAGATTAGACTAGATGTCTTGGGAACTTCAAGAGGATGATTTTTGTCTGATGCTAAAAAAACAATGTAAAAGAAAAAAAGCCTGAACAAAAGCTTTAAGGTGACCATGCAGATCTTTCTCCTTGTAAAGATCTCACAGAATTTGTAAACTGAAGTTTGTAAACTTTTTTAAGTATACGGAGTGGTTACCTGTTCTATATCTGCACACTCCCACTTTTTTTTAACACCATTAAAAAGATTGGGAGCTCCAGCCATCTAGAAATAGAATTTCTGTTACTTAATGAAGTCATTACACCACATGCTGTTTCTAGCTGGTACTTCTAGATTTTATTGTCTTTTTAATAATAGCTTTGATATGCAGAATATATTTTTGTTATGAGTCATTTTTTATGGACCCTCATGATTTTTCTCTGCTTTTCCTTTGAAGGAAAAAATTCTTGTCTTTATTTTTCTTCCCATCAGAAAGAGAGGGAAGCTCTACTTAAGAGCTGGGAATAATTGCTGTAGATCTAAGCAAGCCTAATATGTTAGCAAGATAGCTCATTTTTAGAAATGTATTCACTGGGTACTGCAGATAAAAGGTAAACTTACACTTTGCAATTACCTTAAATTGTGAAAACTTCTAGGCAGTTGACAGCACCTTAAAGTGGGACAGTCCATCATCACAGCTTCTCTGTTTTCATCAACTTGGCTGGGGCTTTCTTTAGCTTTGTTTGAAAGGCTTTGTACATTTTTCATATGTGTGTTAGAATCCCTGGTTGAGTGTTACAAATCATACATTTAACACACAGAAGTGTTGCTACTGTAGAATCTTTAATTTATCCTGATGCCTTCAAATACGCAGTTGTTCAGTTAAATGACAGGTATTGCAGTTGTTCGATTATATGACATAGTGCCTTTCAGAACAGAGTACTGTTATGAAGATGAATGGAATATAAAAACTAAATTTTAACTCTGAGTTGTGAATTTTGGACAGTGGATATATTTGAAGTATCTGTATAAGCGCACGAAGAAGTTAGACAGCATTGTTCATGCATTTTATAGAGCGTAATTATGAAATGGATTAAGCAGATGAATTTGAAGTATTTCCACCTTAACTGAAAAAAACATACCAAAGAGAACGATTTCAGTTCATCCAGTGATTCTGACTCTGAAGATGATGAACCGAGGAGGTTCCATGTAGAAATAAAACCTGTTCAGCCAAACAATAGCTCCATGCCTTCGTTGGATGAATTAAAATTATCTATAGGGAACATCACTCTTTCTCCAGCAATATCTGTAGGTTATTTTGTTCCTTGTCTTTTTAATACATAGAAGCGAAAAGCAGTAAAGGATCTTTAGTGTAAACATATATTTTACTGTTCAGAATTTATTCTAGGTTTAAGTTCAATGATTCATTTTTTCTTGTGCATTGGGTCATCTTTGGTACGCTTTATTGCAGTGTAATGTTAAGTAACTCTCCCTTCTCAGATTTTAACTTTCCTTTGAGTCTTGGGAGTACTCAGTCAGTTTCTGCTGTTGCCACCACAAGACATGGCTTTTAACATAGTTTTCTAATTAGTATTCAGTGATAATGTGGATACATGTAACATTTTCACTGCAGCTTTATTGATGTATTCTGCCAATCCATAGAATGATCCTTTATACCATGAGATGATACTACAAATAAATTGTATTAAAGTATGCTAGTACAATATTCAGATCTGAATAAGAACAGCTCTGATTTTAAGGAAAATATTGTGCATAACATATTAAAATGATAATGATAATTTTTCTCTCTTTCCCCCCCACATTTTGAAAGCAGAGGCACAGTCCTGTAAGTACAGCGTGGCTTTTTATTCACATTTTTAGATTAAAACCAAGTCAGTGTATTATGTGAGGGGAGAACCTTCGGAATGTTGCTTTTCATATGTACCATGTGATATATAAGCTGTTTAATTTTACTGCTCCAGCCTGTAAAGAGATTTAGTAATACTGCTCCCTTTGTCAGCTCTACAGTGTTCATTCCTGCTTTTTCTTTCTGGTGTGGGTGTACACTGGTTGCTCTGTCCTGGCTCATGTTCTGGTTTCTGCAAGCTCAGACTGTTTTGCGTGGCATTGAAAGGAAAGTATCTCATAGAAAGTTGAGTGGAAATAAGAACCCTGGGACTATTAAGCGCTTTATTTGACAGTTGATGAAATAATTTGTTCCTTTTTTTTTTTCCCCGTTTCAGGCACAAATGAATCGAAATTCATCCAGTAAGTGTGAATCTTTAACTAAGTGTGAATCTTTAACTTTTAGTATATTTATGGTAGTTTTTTAACATAGCATGAAAATAGATATTTTTTTTGTTAATGTCGAAGAAATAAATTTCTTAAGTATCTGTATTTTAAACAGAAAAAAATCTTTCACGTGTCATTTCTAGATATCTCTTCTTTTTCTGTATACTCGGCTGTTCCCTGTTCTGGGAAACAGATGAGGCTTTCTGTGACAGTGATGAGGAACACATCCAAGAGCCAAAGGGCGGACCCCATGGGAAAGACTCCTGTGCAAGTTCTTAAAACCCTTCCACCCGTTCAAGTTTAGTATGATCCACAAACCAGCAAAGCGCACTCTCTCTGTTTTTTAGTCAAACACATAAAATGTGTCCATGGAGATAGAGATCAGACCATGAGTCTCTATCCTGTAGGGTTTTTTTTCAGTGGAAAACCAAGCCAGATTTGCTGAAGAATAATATTGATGTAAACAGCATAATTTAAGGAAGACATTTCAAGTGAACAACATTTCCTCCTGAAATGCATTGCTCTCTGTAGTCCTCAGGAGTATCTAAATTTATATTATCAGAAATAATGCATTTTCTCTTTTCCATGTTAAGAATTCAAGTTTAGTTTGCGACTGCAACCATTAATATTTACTGTCTTTTTATAATGAAGCTGAAATTTTTATTTTGGAGTGTCACAGCTTTGTTGATAATACTGTGTCTTTTGCTTAGATGAAGAGTTAACAAAATCAAAGCTTTCTGCTCCAACTAACGAGTAAGTTCAAATTTAAAATCCTATCAAATGCAATTTTGTGGCAATTGGTTGTATTTTGATCTAATAGTTGGAAACTCATTCAAAATATCAGCTGACTTCTATTTTAAGTTGGGCATCTATTGCATCATAAGAGTTAAGGAGTAATTATGTAAGAATGGAGATTTTTATTCATTTATTTTCCTCTTCTAATGCATTTCCTTCATTGTGATCCTTTTCAATTGATATTTATAATTACATGATTACAAAATACTGCATTTTATTAAAATCTCAAGTTCTAAATAAGACAGGTTTAGTTTCTATCCTGTAGTGTTCCATGGTAAAGTGTTTAAGATTACAAACCCCAGATTTGGACAGATCTGTGTACATTGCTTATATATGTATATACTGAAATAAATGGATTTGAAGGTATATGTCTCCTTGAAAATGACATTTGTTTAAGTGACATTATGAAGTATGTCCACACACAAACTTGCCCCAAAGTGTCTGTTCAAATAGTCTCCTTAAGTGTAAATCAGTTTATTGACCTGCAATTCCTAAGTACTTTTTTATTTTTAGATGCAAAGACTAACTAATAAAGAAGAATTTAGCAAATTTATTTACCATATTATTATATTTATTATATTATCAAACTAATACTGAAGTTATCATTTGAATTTTATGAATATATACATCTTTCATTTATATTCCAATTGTAACTCTCAACATAGAAAGGGGAACAGTGACCTCCTGGCATGGGATCCACTCTTCAGCAGTTCTCCTGAATCTTCTTCTTCAGCCTCCTTGGCATCCTCATCCTCCTCGGGTAAAATATTTGACAGCAGAAAATGTTTTCTCTATATGCTTCAGAATGTTCTGTTGTTGCTTTTCTAGTTATTGCAAAGGGATGTGCTTTGACGATTGAAATGAAATAATTTCGTAAAGCAGTACACTATCTTACAAGTAACACCCAACTGCAGGTGCAGTTTACCAGGCTTTCAAGCTAGGGAGCAAGGGGCAAGGGGAAACACTAGAAACCTTAGCAAAATTCTGTCTTGCTTCTGCCTTTTTTTATCACCTTCTCTCACTTTCCAAAAAAAAATAACAGTATCTAGAATATAATCCTATTTTTTCAGCTGGTAGGCCTGGCAGATTAAATGGAGGTTGTTGCAACAACTGTTAGACAAGCTGAGCTTGCACTGTGACTAGGGGTGGGTTTCTTCTTTCCAGTTTCTTCTTTACTCTTCTTTCTTTGAGCTTTGTAGCACGAAGGCACTACCGAGCTTTGCTGTGAGGGTCTTGCTTCCTGTATGGAATTATGATTCTGTTAAGAGATGTGTATGCATAATCCAAGCGGAGCCAGATAAAAATGGCAGGACTAAGACTAGAATTAAGGGGGAGCTCTTGGCACCACCAGAGAGCGGGGGTATTGGGAGAAAAAGTGTGGTCTGAGGAGTATGGGAGAGGGAGGGCAGATGTTGCATGGGAATTTTGAGGTGCAGGATTCTGGAGGATGTTAGTGTGGGCAGGATACTGGCAGGGTTTCCTGAAACCTAGTCTTTGGGGGGAAAAAGAATATCACAAAAATAGGCAATTTTGATTGTTACATTGAAAAGGCAGAGAAGGAGACAGAGGCAAATTGGCACATGAGGGGGTATGCGTGTTGAAAGGCTGAGAGCAGAGATGTTGAGAAACCAGTTCAGAAAAAGGAAGGGGAGACGGAAACAAAAACAGATACTATAGCTATGTTAGGATCTGCTTACTAAAAGTATTGTTTTAAATTATTTGTTATTTATGTTGATTTTCCCAGGGGATTCAAAGCAGAATATACTATTTACTAACAGTAGCAGATACGCTGTTTCCATAGTTCTTCTCAGACTACCTACTGTGTATCTATTTTCCAACCCCTTCTGTCTTAATATAGAGAGTCTTCTCCTCCTGCAAGCCTAAGAAAGGAAGTGTTCACTGTTTCTTTTGGAATATATATTCATATTCAAAAAATGACAGTAGACCTAACTTCTTTGTTCACAGTCATGGCTCTCTACCTGTTTTCGTCTGTGCTTGATCATACAGATTGAAGAACAGTAAGGAAGAGTACATGTATCGATAGGGGAACTCTGCACAAGTAGTGTTAATTCTTCTTGGTCCTAGTAATGTCTTTTTAGCAGCAACCAGCATTGCTATGTAACCCTTTGGGTTTTAAGTGGAACTTATTCTGTCACAACAAATTCGTGTTCCTTAAAAGTTACGGGTTTTAAAAAATCTAGCTTGCGGAAATCATTAGAATGTCTCTTCCTCACTTAGGTAGCCAGTCAAGAATATGGGTAGTCGATCCAAATTTGTTACATATTTATGGATAAATTATATAGATATATATTACTGGAGTATGCTGAAAAGAAGTGGTGCTTTCTCAAAATAATCTGTTTTGCTAGCTTTGGTCTGGTGTTGGAGTCTGTAGAAGGCGGCAGAGGATACTTAATTTGTTGTGCTGGTTGTTGTTACTCTGTCCAGTTTTTTATTGTTACGCCTGGATGGGAAGTCAAAGCAGGTTAGAAAATGTTCATACAGTCCCTCCTGACAGGAGAACTGTGGAGAATGCAGTCCCTGGCTGATAAGTAGTGACAGGTAATTGGAATCTGTAACATCGTCTGTAGACATATCTGGGGGCAGTCATCTAGCCGAGCCCTCATACCCGAAAGAGGCTTATGCACAGATCCCTGCATTTCATTGACATTGGTAGAATATAGTGTCCTGTGGGCATAAGTCAATTTTAGATATAAGACATCTGTGCCTTGGCAAACTTTATCTGTCAAATAGTTATTTAAAGGATTGTTGTTCTAGGAGTTAACTAAGGTATTTACACTTGTCAAATGATCCATGGAGTTGAGTAGAAAGCGAGCATTCTGAAGTATAACAAATTACTAATACATTTGGGGGAAAAAAAAACCCTGGATCCATGGAGATCTAATTGTTGTTTAAATCAAGTTCTGATGCTCACTAACCTGAAGCTTAGTTCTGATGACTTTAAAAAATACACAACTTTGATCTGATCATATTCTCCTTGAAATCAGTGTTCAACTTGAAGTTTAATATAGGTAAGCTGATGTTTAAAGCTTTTGAAAATCTCAATCCAAAACTTAAATTACATAAATTAATTGTTTTGTATACAGCATATCTGCATATCATGATGTAGCATGTCCCACAAATTACTTTTTTCTTTTTACTGTTAAAACATTTCTTTAGATGCTGTTTTGTAACTCTGTGTTAATCATTGAACACTTAAACTACCATGGTATTTGAGCAGACAGTGGTTTATGTAGCACAGAAGTAAACTTTAGTTATCCATGAATAATCCTGCTTTATTAGAAGCTTAAGCTAACTTTGTTATCTTGAACAAACACAGCAGGCATTTTTTAGCCAGCTATTGATACTGTAAAAATGCTTCTTTTTATTTATCTTCCTCATTTTTATCCATACTTATTTTTAAAATAGTTTTGAGCATTTCCATATTGCTTTTTGAATAGGATTTATAGTAGTATTTTAAAGACTTTGAATTATATTTAAAATATCTGTTAGAAAGGACAGCTGTTTTAAAACTCTATTTATGTGAGCTTAGAGAATGTACTGGTTCATGGCAAAAGGACTACTGTAGGGAGGACACCTGTACTTTTGATCTGAACTTTTAAAGGTCTTGGTCTCTTTGTTGATTCTGTATGTCACTCTGCTGTTGCTCCTAGCTTTGCCAATCTGCAGGATGTTGAGAATTGACTAACCTTGCATCTTCTGGTTCTGTTGGCATCTACTGCAACAGCTAAGTGCAGGGAATACTTGTGGAAAACTCCTGTTTTCCAGCAGCCTGAAGACTATAGGATGAGAGAGGGAATAAAATGGGGCGGATGATGCCTCATACATATAGCTAGTTGCTCACTAGATATGGGTTGATACAGACAGAACAATATCAAACAGGATCTCATGACTCTATTGTCTTCATTCATTCGCCAGACAGCCCTTTATATTGGCCTTCCCTTTACAAATGTTAAGGGTAACAGGAAAAAATGTTTGCAAGGAACAGGACAGAATAGGTTTGATTAAATAACTGAAAGAAATGAAAAGCAGAAAGCTATGGAGAGAAAACAAAAATAGAGTAGGACACAAGAAGGAAAAGACAAAGATGAGAGGAAGTTAAAGCATGACAGTGAGGAAGTTAGAGGAATAAGGAAGTCATGAGGAGTAGGGCCTTAAGTGGAGAGAAACACAATAAATTACTTTTTGGCTTGCTTACCTAAAAAATGGAAAGTGACATAGTTGGCACTATGAGGGAAGTACATGTGAATGTGGCTGTTGGGTTTTTTTTCTTTTATTTGTAAGTGGTGGGATTTTTAGTAGAGCAGTTATTTTTCATGCCGGCTAGTGATCCTCATGCAGTGGATATTGAATACTTTTTTGAATATTGAAATTTTTATCTTTTCAGTGTTGGTCCTAGTTTCAATTCTTCCCTTTTCCTTCAGCTACATTAAAAGAGCACAATAGGAGCTCCTCCTCATCTACCACTGATTTGCCTGGGCGTAGAGTATCTCAGTCTTTGCTTGGACACCAGACAGATTCTGGGTCTACAAGCCCATCCTCACCAGACTTTACCATTAGCACTTTGTGCAAATCTGGTGTTACAGCAGCGCCATCAGGGAGCACCAGTACTTTATCCTGTGTTTCATGGTCTCAGAGTCAGTGGATTTCCTTTGCTGATGAACTTCTTACAAACAGAAACACAAGCACAGAAAAGGAGCCCCAAAGATTGCATTTTAAAACTGAAAATGCCTGCCTTGCCTCTTCTGCTTTGCTTGGGAAGTCTTCCAACAGCTGTGCTTCTGAGGATCAAAGTGACCTTTTCAATAATACTATATGCCATGAACAATTATTCATTGAAGAAACTGGCATTGCTGCTGAAATTTCTTCTGCATCATCTTCAGCGCTACTGGACTATAGTTTAGTGTCTTCTTGTGCTCATACAAATAAGGGTATGGGAAGCATGCATTGTGAACTGCTCTTTGCTAATAACTGACTCCAAAAAGCGAGCTTTGGACTCATTTTTCTTTTTGTTGTTACTGCTCACCTGATGTTAAAATTAACTCATCTTCTTACTTAGAATGTACTAAACTGCTTGTTAGCACCAACTTCCTTGAAGGTTAGGACAATGAAGTAAGTATTCAGCTTGAAATAAGAAGAAAAATTCAAATTATTAATTTAAAGGCTTTGCTTTCTCTTAACTGTGCAAAGCTTTGCTTTTCTAGAAATAGGAATGTATTTTTGTGGGATGTCAGACAGCAGCGAGATCTCAAAGTGATCAAATTTGCAAAAACAATTCCATTCCTATAATGGCTTTGTATAGATATTTTCAGATGAAATAAAGTTAAATAACTTGGATTTAAAACTGTTCCTTTTTACCACTGAGTACTTTGAAGCATGGATGATATTACAGTAATGCTACATGCTAAGAGGGCAAAGGAAAAATGCATTTGGACAAGTCTGCCATGACTCACTGAATGCCTGTGGTACTCTTAATGTAAATGCTGAATGCTTGAGAAAACTCCATTCTTAAAAGTTGTATTTTAAATAGCATTAACTGATTTAATTAAAAAAAAAACAATCCAGAATAATTTGAGGAAGATAATAGGATGTGCTGCAACAAAATAGTTATATATTAGGATTTCAGTCGATTTTGAAGTTAATTTTAGATCTGGCGTTCTCATTGGATGGCATCTAACACTTATTTTGAAATACAGTTCTATTCGTTCTATTCAGAAAAGTGACTTTTACAAAGTGGCATCTTTGTACTGCTGCCACCATCTGTTAGTTGTTTCTGTTAGGTTTAGAAGGATGCGGGGGCAGTATCGTTTTTTACTGCTTTTTACTTTTGATAGCTGGCCTAAGAGATAAGGAGTTAGTGTGTTCTTAACAATCAACAGAGTAATTTATGTGTTACACTGGTGTATACTTATTGAAGACAATGGGATTTCGGTGGACAAAATTTAGTGTAAAGAGTCATGCCATTGTCAGACAGGACCAAATATGAATTTCCATTGAATTTTCCATTTGTGGCGGGACAAGAAAGACCTATATTCTGAATCCATATAGACTATACACAAAAGAAAACTTGGGTAAAACCATCTTTTTATGTACAAACCTCCAAGAACAGTTGGTATAAACTCATTTGAGAGCAATGAGAAAGTCCATGATGCCATTTTTAGGGTCACTTTTCAGGGTATCATATGGCCCTATTTTAAAAGTATTTATGATTAATGGTAAATCTTACAAAATGGAGCTTGTAAAATAGGAACTTTTAATAGAAACATAACTTCTAGTTATTCTATTCAAGTACGTACGTATTTATGTTCAGTGTGACCTTTCTAATATTTATTTCCTTAAATTTGCTTTCTTTCAGCAAGACCCACAACTCCTCTTTCTGTAGGCACCATTGTACCCCCTCCAAGGCCTGCTTCAAGACCAAAACTGTCTACCGGCAAACTTAGTGGGATTAATGAAATAGTATGTATTGTTTGATTTTTTATTTCTCCATTGCAACTTGATTTCAGATACACCATTCATTTACACTAGTACCATGGAGTTACATTCCACCCAATGTTCAAGGAATCACATAAGCATATTTTCACTATTGACAGATAGGCATGGAAGTTGTTCATGATAACTAAATTACTATAATAAAATAATTCATAACAGAACTACAAAGGTCCAAACCATAATTTTTGCATTGAACAAATCAATAATTTGATAACGAAAGGATAGCATGCGTATGAGATTGAAGTTTTCAAAATGTAAAATACTATCGAAGTTATTAACAAAGCTCCATTGATTTTGGGATATCACCGAGGCTTTGGGGAATGAATGGTATTAAGTAGATCTTTATCAATCATGTGTTGACACAAGTAGCCCTGCTGTGACTTCTCCCTGCCCTTGGTGCTGGTTGGTGGAGGAGGGAGGTGGCAGATGGCAGCAGCTGCCCGTCCGGATAGTGAGAGGTTGCACGCTGCCTGCATCTCTGCGCACAGCCTGCAGTGCAGGTCCACCTGCCGATAAGGAATGTGGCAAAGAATGCAAATTCCCAGACAGCGTATCAGACCAAGCCATGCATAATCTCCTCTGTGAATATTAGGATTCTTTGGGTTTCGTTTGACTTACTGACTTGGAAAAATGTTACTGTGGTAAGATCCTCTTACTGTGTTTCAAAGTAGCAAGATATTTTCACTATATTCATGTTAGGAACAAAATTCTTTGAGAAAACTGAAACATTTTCAAACTATTTTGCATCTCCATAAGGTCAGAATAAGGTTCATCTTGAGATCCTTTTTTCATTCCAATATAAAATTGTAGTAATTGCTCTAAGACCAAGGAATCTCTTCTTCATGTCATCATAATTAAAGAGAAGAATTTAGCTGGTCCTGTTCTGTTATAAAGTATGTTTTTGCACAAAGATATGTTCATTTTATACTGTTATTTTAGAAGTCAGCTATTATATGGATATGAGTGGAAGATTCTCCGTTGTCCTCATTATATATCAATTCCTTTTACAATTCCCTTAGTCTGTATAAAAGCCACATACCCAGCAACAAGTATGATAGAACGAAAATAAAAAAAAATAGCCAGCCAAAATAGATGCTTCAGGAGTTCCAGTACCTTTTAGATAGGTTAATCCCAAAATGATCATTAGTTAGTTTAATATCTTAACAGTTAAGTGAATCGTAAAACCATCTAGAGATTTGGGATGGAAGGGACTTTTGAAGATCTCTAGGCCAACCTCCTGCTCAAAGAATGGCTGACTTGAAAATTGCATCAGGTTGCTCAGGGACATGCTGAGTTTTGAAAATCTACAGAGAGGGAGCTCTTACAATCTCTTTGGGCAGCCTGTCCCAGGGTTTAACCACGAGGTTACAAGAAGGAATTTTTTCCCTAAATTCAGCTGAAGTTTCCTTTGCTGTAGTTCTTGCATCTCTGAGAAGAGGCTCACTCCACCTTCTTTGTGCTCCCTTTTAGCCAGTAAAAGACTGCTAATAGATCTCTCATCAGGCTTCTGTTCTCCAGGCTGAACAAACCCATGTCCTTCAGCCTGTCCCTCTCTTTCATGTACTCCAATCCCAACTATTTTAGTTGTCCTCTGCTGGACTCTTTGTTAGTAGCTCTTCTTTAGCCCTGTAAATACACATTTGCTGCACACATACATAGGGCTGTAGGCTTAGGTTCTGCTACTGTGTTATAGCACAGTTCCTGACAGGCTGCTACATAATCGAATATATTAGACTTAACTACTCAGGCGAAAAATTAATAATGATAATCTATGCAGTAATGGAATTATTGATTCCAATGGAAAATGTGGGTTCTCTGTTTTACACTAAAAACTAGGGTAGATAAAATATTAAAGGAACTAAGTTGAGAAACACTATGAAATTGATTGGGGCATAAAATGAAGAGTTCTTCTATTTACAGTCTTTTTTTCATCTCTGTAAAACCACTTTATGTAATAATCTTGTAATCTCTTTTGCTCAGCCAAGGCCATTCAGCCCTCCATTGACCTCTAACTCAAGTCCACCTCCTGCAGCTCCCTTGGCACGTGCAGAGAGCATTTCCTCAATATCCTCTTCTGCTTCCCTCAGTGCAGCAAACACACCTACAGTTGGTAAGTTAAATTAACTATTTTAACTTATTTTAGAAATAGCATAATACTGCCTCTAGGTTCCACCTGTTAGGAAAACTATTTGTTGCAGTTAGTTGTTCCATATGCAAGTCCAGTCTAGGTACTTCAAGCGTCCTTTGCAATACCTGTTTCTAAATGATCTAATGATACTGAGAGACAGAACAGTGGATTTAATTATATTCAACCATAGTTCTGATTATGGCATTTTCTTTAGGGAAATATTTTTCAAAATTATTGTTCCATGAATTCTTATTTGGTATGCTTGTATATCCATTCATCAAGCACGACTTGTTATCATGTATTTGTTCAGAAGATGTTATTGTATAGGTGCAGAAATATTTTGGGATACTGCTACATTTGAATTAATATCAATGTTCACGAAATTGAGTTCTTTTATATTCTTTTCATTTTGCTTGTTATTCTGTAATTACAGTTTCCAAAAAAATGAAACTAATACATCTTTTTCTTCAAGTTAGTGAAGTATATAAGCTAAACAGAAGTGTTTGGTAAAAGCAAAACAAACAACCAAACAAAAAAGATGAAGATGAAAAGCAAATTTGTCTCCATGTGCTGCCACTAATTTAAGAAGGTTTTCTCATGTCTTTAAAGGAAAGTCCTCCAGTTTTGATAGTTGGTTATAACAAATGAAAAGGAGATTTATTTTTGGGGGTTGCTGGTTTTTCGTTTGGTTAGTGGTTTTTTTTAAAGACATTTTAACTTGTTTCTGTAGCAGAATTCAGGTGTTTAATTCCTGAACACTATTACCACTTTAGTCCCAAATTAAGTCAGACTCTTGAGTAAACACTCAGTTATCTGTGAATGTTACTGATGCCAAGGAATCCTTGCCCAGGCTCAGCAGCTCAGGAGAGCATCTGCACAGCTTCTAGTGGGAGTTATGCACTGAAAGAAGTGCAGCTGTTTCCACCCTGTGCAGCATCAAAGCTAGTAAGGTCTACTCAGCCTTAGCTGCTACAGTTCAGTGTCCACCAGTTTCCCAAGTGCTGAGAAGCATCACAAAAAGATAACTAATATTTTGGTTGCCAAAGTCCACCCAGGCTCACATCCTCAGGCCTCAGCACTGGTGCCAAGGAACCAAAAGTTGGTGGCAGCAGCATCGATAGCCCCAGCTCTGAGTGTGTGTGTGGCTGGAGACAGTGACAGAGTGAAGTCATGAGGTGAGGTAGGAGGTAAGGACGTGTGTGCTGACACCAAGGTTTGACACAGTTATTAACCTGGCCCAGCAAAAATAAACAAGGCCAGTTCCATCTGCATGGACTGTATGAATTAAATAGTCCTGGAGAGCTGGGAAGGACAGTGCAGACAGCTAAATGACTCTGGGGCATGAGGATATAGTCTGTACTACTGTATGTATTCTTCTGACTTTTCCACAACCCAGTGTTTCCCATACCCCATTTGTTCTGAATAATGGAGAGTTGACTTTAATTCAAGCAAGTTTTAAGGCATGCATAATTGAATGTTTCTTTTATGCTTTAGCCTTATTTTAATTTGCAAACTATTTTTATACATATTAAATTTTTAACATCTCTTTTTGCTTGAAATATTTTGTTTTCTTGCAATTTTTTGTTTCATTTAAATGTAATAGAGGGTGATCTTTTGATTGGAAATCTTCCTACAATTGAAAAGCTTTGTGAGACACCACCAGGTATTGTACTCAAAGCAGATTTACATGTTAACTAATCTTCCTAATACGCTACGCATAAAATTGTATTCCTTTTGAAACAAGTTTCTCCAGCTATTTCTAGTACCTGGCAGATACAAGTAGCTTGAAAGCTCGACTGCTTAACAAGTTATATGTTCCTGAAATCACCAAAACTTGGTATAACTGCTTTTATGTAACGTAATCTTCTGTCTATTCCCCACTGTCCCCAAACAAGCTGAAACTTGGTCATGCGTCTTCAGTTTGTCATTACTACTTTCTTTCAAGTAAAATGAATACATTTTTACTTTGACTGTCCTTATTTTCATAAGACAAGTAGGTAAAAATATGTCTATATTTACATATAATACAAATCTTTGAAGATACACATAATAAAGATAATCTTTTTTTTTTAAAAACAGTTTTATTTTCATGACAGCCATTAGCCAATATTAAAATTGTCTGAATCTTTTTGCCTAAACAGAACTAAAACCACTTGGTCAGGTTTATTTTTTCACCCTTTCTGGTGGCCAGTGATGCAGTCTTTTATTCTGCAGTTCAGCAACCTCCTTGAGTGTGTCGGTGCAACTGTTTGCATGGTTGTGTCACAGCTCAGGGGCTGTTCACGGTGGTCGGGGCTGAGGCAGGTGACAGGGCATCAAAGCCATAGATTTTTATGAATCAAAGGGTGACGAACAGTGAGGGCAGAGCAAATAAGAAAGAAGCTATCTCATTTGTAGTCTTTCAAATACATCTCAGAGAAATGTATGTACATATATATATTTGCTTTGGTGTTCCCCCAAAAAAGTAAAAATAGTGGTTTTACTCCTAGTAAGTTTCACCCTTCAGCCAAGAAATCAGTATTTCTGTTTTACTGATAGGAATATCATTTAGATATTTGCATTACTCTGCAGGATTTTCAAATATCAATACAAAAATATACACAAGGCCATTATAAGTAAAATATTTTAAAATAATTTATACACCTGCAAACAATCTGGTGTTAATTAATACAGGGTAACCACCTCCTGTCTGCTCTGCAATTGTTTGGTGTTTTTTAGTAAACTGAGGGAAAAAGACAGTAAAACACCCCAGCAACTGTAGTGCCACGTCCATTGAGTGCATTTTTTGGCTTCAGTGGAGGATACTTCTGGAGTTCAGTATTTCACCAAACAGAATTTCTGGTTGTTGTTAACTCATTATTTTATTGCACATTTGCTTCTTGAAATCATGATTTCTGGATTCCTGAGACTACTGAGAATCACAGTTTTTATTGGTAGTTTTCCAGGGAGCAAAAGAAGACTTTGTGGACACATGGCCCATGTATTGTCTGAAAGAATAAAAGCAACCTACTGTTCATATTGAAAAAAAATAAACAAATCAGTATTTTGTAGCCAGCATCATAATATTTCATTCATCTAAGAATTTTTTGTTTTGAACACTTGTGACTAGAGTATCACTTTCAATCTAAGGAGGCCTAAATGTTGCACTAAGAATTTTTTCACGGTGCTGAGAAGTATTCTGAACATTTTACTGCCTTAGGCAAGAAATCATTATGGAGAGCGAGGTATGAGGTAGCAGAAGGAGACCAGCTCCTCTCTTTTACTCTCTCGTTGTTACTACTTTTTTCATTTATCTCCGAATTTCGAATTTAAGGTCTGGTATCTCATATTAGACCTTCTGTGAAGAACAAAGTCCCAACTGCCTTTTTTCTTCTGAAAGACCTCAGAAGGCACAGCATCTGCCTTGTGATGCAGAGCATCTCTGTTGGCACAGGCATCTGTGAAGGCTTCTCCAACAATTTCTGCTTCAGAATAGTAATCTTTATTGGCTGAAATAGTTATAAGAATGTTCAATGCTTCACTTATATGGGGTAATATTAATGTATTTGCATTTAAGTTCATGCATATTGTAAGTGAATTCTTTGCATTTCTGTGACCATTTTATCATACTTTTTTCCATACAATAAGCATACAGTAGGGGTTTATTTTTTTTTTTACGTATTCTGGTCAATGTCTAATTTCCTTTGGATCTGGTGACTTCACTTTCATCAGTAGCATTTTAATGCAGTGTTTCTCTGTCTCATGTGTATTTCCTTGTGTCTGTCCATTTCCATGATGTCATACTGATAGTCCTGTTTTCTTAGGCTGCGAAGCAGTGTTTTGATGGTGCAAATGTACTGTACTATGTTAATGGTTTTGTACACACTTTTCAAGTAATGCTTCCGACGCTACTGTGACCTTGATGGCGGTAACCTCTTGTGAAAATTACAGATGTGGTCAACCATTCTGAAACCTATTGCTAAGCTTTTTGAAAATTAAACCTATACGCTGTATGTATTCTAGGTGTTTCACGTGGTCCCAGCCCTGTCAGCCTTGGAAACCAGGACACCTTGCCTGTTGCAGTAGCCCTTACTGAATCTGTTAACGCCTACTTTAAAGGAGCAGATCCCACAAAGTTAGTTAAATAGTGAATTGTTTTGAATGTAATAAGTTACAGTAAGAAAACACACTGGTTTTTCTTTTAAGAGTTGGGGGGGGAAATGTATATACATTAGGAGGGGGAATCAAAGGGGTTTTTTCCCTGGTGTAAGTGACAGCAGTGGCTTATTGCTCTATTGGCCTGCATCCCGCTAGGAGTTCATACATCCCTGCTTTACAAAAACGTGTTCAGTGAGAACACTGAAAACGATAAGGATTTTTATCATAGTCAGGTAGGTGCTACATGTAAATTTGGGTAGCTAAAAGCACCTTATTCCCTCTGTCACATCCCTTGCTATGCTACGTAGGCCTTGCCTAAGCATAGCTGTGCCATGTTTTCAAAGCCTGAAAAATATCCACCAAGACTACTGTATGCTTAATCAGCTAAACTTTTTTCTTTTCTTATTTCATCTGACTTCCAAGTTGAAAGCGATAGTACGTTGTCACAGTGCCACATTTCCCTCATTTGAAATTGATTTTCTGTTTTTAATTGAGTTCATCAGATTGTGAAAGTACAGTGATTGCTTTAAAATTGGTATTGAAACTAGGCAGTTAATGAGTTGCAATGAAACTGATGTTTGCATTCTCTTCTAGATGTATTGTGAAGATTACTGGTGATATGACAGTATCATTCCCAAGTGGGATTATTAAAGTCTTCACCAGCAACCCATCTCCAGCTGTGCTCTGCTTCAGGGTAAAAAACACAAGCAAACTAGAGCAGATTCTTCCAAATGCACAACTTGTATACAGGTTTTGTATTTTTTTTAATATAATAGTAAACTACATGATTTGTAAAATGTGAGTTGTTTTATATATAAATCAGAATTCTATACAGTCTTGTTGATTTCATTATACATAATTTAATTTCTTGAATTAATCTTGTTCAGGTCAGTTGTCTCCACTGCCACCATTAAAAATGTCAGTGATTACTGGACTTGAAACTTGTGCTGAGTATAACGGGAGCCATAAAAAATAGTTTGTAAATGTAGCTGTGATTTTACATGCATTTTATAAATTATTTCTTTATACAGTAGTAACAATGGTAAGATTAAATGATGAAACAGTAGCCTTATATGGAAAACAAGTAGTAGGATCTACTCCTTATCTCATTTGTCACTTACTAGTGTATTTTTAAGCTGCATCATTTCTACAGTAAAACAGATCCGTTACATAGCTGTATCTCTCAGGTGTGTAGCAGCATGCTTGGGAGAATACTTAAGAAAAAGGGCTACTGTTTTCAGTAGAAGAATTGTTGAAATCACAGCATTTGGAGATCTTAAAAAATCCAACAATTATAAAAGCTGTAAATATTTAGCAGAGATCTGCTTCAGCTGAGCAGTTTCTATTTAATTTATTGGATAAATCTGAAAATTTGTTAAATGCTTTTAAATGCTACATTTTTTAAAATACTGAAATAAAGAATGAACCAAACCATATGCATCCATTCTTTTGTATTTAATTTAATTATTATCATTCATACTTAATGTAATGAATGATTCATACAAAAGTAAATTTAATCGTTTTTTGACATGACGGTTTATAACTGAAATGTTAGCAGAGCTGTATCTGACAGAATGGATTATACTGAAAAACTGTATTTTGCAAAAAATGTGAAAATGTCTAGTATTCTTATCTGAGTGCTGTAGCACTTCACCTCTAATTAGAAAGGATGCATGTAATGGATATTGACAAAGTTAAACACATATGGTAATAATTTGACATTTCATCAAATACTGCAAAGGGTGTAATTTGCTTGGTATTTATAAAGACTAAAGTTTTTAATGAGAGTGATATTTGTGGTGATGTCAGAATTTCTGATTTGAATTGCACTTGGTTGTGGGGCAGCAGAAAGATTTTACTACTGGTTTCATTTATTTAAGTTGTGGAAGGCCTCTGTAGTGATAAGTAAGTGTTTACCTATATATTTTACTGAAAATGGAAATTTTATGAATCACAATGGTATATTGAGAACCAAATTCTAAGTAAATTGGGCAGACTACAGCTACGCAAGTCACTGTTCTAGGACGTTTAACCCACTGCTGCAATATTTACTGTGTTCCAGGTGCTCATCATCAGCTTTCACTCTGCGGGCACACTCTGCACTCCTCCTTAGGGATGTGTGCAGTTCCTCACTGTACCCACAGACATTGTGATTTGCACTTTGTTTTTGAATCAGTTTTCTTAAAAGCTTCATCCTTATTCAAGATAAACCTAATGTAACCAAAGCTGAAAGTATTCTTGGCCTGCAGAACACCGTGCTCCAGTAGCTCCCAAAGAGGATTTTGCTTTTGCAGTCATGTGCACTCTTACCAACATATAGAAGTGATACAATAAATTGTTACTAAGATTGAATTGCAACTATAAGTATCTGAGAAACAATTGTTTATAATGATTTGAAAATCACTTTTAATTGAAAATATTTTGAAATGTTTTGAAAGCTTACAAATACAAATACAGTAACACATACAGCACCAATCTTAATTCAGTGTATTAGTGAAGCTATGTCATAACAAAACTAATTATGATTTTAGGATTTATTCCAAATTGGATAACGTTCTTTTTCAGATACCACTTTCATCCCCACCTCCCACACCTAATTGCATTAAAATTGTGGTTTATTAAATGTAAAATACAAATTCAGCATTAACTCCATCTTGTGACACAGATCATCAATGGTGGAAACTCACTGCTCCACAACCTGGAAAGAGAATTTTTACCAGCTACAACAAGCAGTTATTTGTCTTAATATTTAGGAAGGTACAATTATGTGTTATGAAGCATTAGAACAAATTCTTCCTTGAAATAGTGAAGGGGAAAGGTCTGATCTTAATTTTTAGACATCCAAAATAATAAAACTCAGTGTTGCCTTCTGGCTTTTTCTTTCTAGTGATCAGTCACAAAGTGACTCCAGTACTAAGGATTTTTGGATGAACATGCAAGCTATAACTGTCTACCTCAAGAAATTATCAGAACAGAATCCATCTGCATCCTATTACAATGTGGATGTTTTAAAGTATCAGGTAAACACCTTTTTCCCTTTGAAATTTTTTAAGGAACTCTGACAGATTTCATATCTACATAGAAATTAAAAGAATTGTTCTTTGCCTACTAGCATGCAGATGAACTGTCATCCCTCATCTAGACCAGTTCTGGGTATATGTCACTGTTTACAGTGCATAGGCTCTGCCCATGCTTAGTGCATGCCTACTATGCTTCATTGTATTCATGACCTGTTTCAACTTGCACACACTTCACTCCAATTCATGTATGCAAGCCTCAAACACTGCTTCTTTAGGTATTTGTTAGCAAAGCCAAATTTTCCTTGAATTTAGGGGATTTGGTGGGGGCTTGTTTGAGAGCATCTGTCGTTCGTCTCAGTAGCCAATTTGGCCCAAATCATGACAAGCTTGTAGTTGTACTGTCTTTGATTTTGTAATTGCATAAGTCTTGGATGCTGTAGCTGATGCATTGTAATATATGAGAACGTATGACGTTCTCACCTCTCACAATATAATGGAACATCTCATCCTGGAAACCATTTACAGGCACACGAAGGACAAGAAGGTCATGAGGAGCAGTAAGCATGGATTTAGCAAGGGAAAGTCGTGCTTGACCAACTTGATAAAATTCTATGATGAAATGACTGTCCTGATGAGAGATGAGGGGAGATGAGTGGATATTGTCTACTTAGACTTCAGGAAGGCTTTTGACACTGTCTCTCATAGCATCCTTATAGAGAGGCTGATGAAGTACAGGCTGGATGAGCAGACACTGGGGTGGATTGAAAACTGGTTAAGGCCCAGAGGATGGTGGTCAGTGCTATGAAGTCTAGTTGGAGGCCGGTAACTAGCAGTATGTCCCAGGGGTCAATACTGAGTTTACAGTCCTGTTTAACATCTTAATTAATTATCTGAATGGTGGGGCAGAGTGTACCCTCAGGAAGTTTGCTGATGACACTGAACTGGGAAGACCCTCTGGGTACATCAGAGGGTCATTCTGCTCTCCAGAGGGACCTCAACAGGCTGGAGAAATGGGCTGATAGGAACCTCATGAAGTTCAACAAGGGAAAGTGCACCTGGGGAGGAACAACCCCATGCACTGATATATGCTGGGGGCCACCCAGCTGGAAATCAGCTTGGCAGAAAAGAACCTGGAGGTCCTGGGGCACACTGTGTTGAACATGAGCCAACAATGCACCCTTGCTGCAAAGGCTGCAAATGGTCTCCTGGGCTGCATTAGGACGAGCATTGCCAGCAGGTCAAGGGAGGTGATCCTTGCCCCCCCGACTCAGCACTGGTGAGGCCACACCTGGAATACTGTGTCCAGTGCTGGGTTGTCCATTGCAAGAGGGACATGGACGTACTGGAGAGAGACCAGCAAAGGGCCAAAAAGATGAAGGGCCTGAAGCATCTCTCCTATGAGGAAAAGCTGAGAGAGCTGGGACTGTTCAGCCTGGAGAAGGGAAGGCTCGGGGTAGGGGGTGGGGGGGCAGTTTACCAATGTATACGAATACCTGAAGGGAGGGTGGAAGAAGGATGAAGCCAGGCTTTTTCCAGTGGTGCCCAGTAACAGGATCAGAGGCAATGGGCACCAAGTGAAACACAGGAGGTTCCCTCTGAACATCAGGAAGCACCTTTTTCCTTTGAGGGTGACTGGGCAGTGGAACAGTTTGCCCAGAGAGGTGGTGGAGTCTCCATCCTTGGAGATATTCAGAAACCATCTGGACATGATCCTGGGCAATTGGTTCAAGGTGGCCCTCCTTGAGCAGGGGAGTTGGACCAAATGTACTCTGGAGATCCCTTCCAACCTCAACTATTCTGTGAATCTGTGAGAAGATGTTTTGTCTGTCAATTTTCATGAAAACTCAAGACAGACAGAATCACCTCAAAGGGAAAACAGGGATTTGCTAGACCTGCATTGAAATGGTTGAACATCTGAGACAAATCTTCACATACTGAATCTACAAAAAGCACGTTAGGTACACAGAATTACTGAGAAAGATGGAAGGAACAAAACATTTCTTTGGATTGCAGAAATGATTACTGTGGAAGAATAATATCTATTGAAGATCTTGAGTGTCGGGGAAAAATAAGGCATTGGCCTCATTGCCGGAAGCGCTGGCAGATAGAACAGGTTCTGGGCTGCCAAGTAAAGGCAAGAGAGGGCACCAGGACATAGAAGGTTCCTCAAGTAGACTAGGAATGTGGTATATAAGCAACAGGGCAGTAGCACAAGCTCAGCTACAGAAGCAGCAGCATCCAGCCCACCTGCAGAAGGAAAATAATGTTTTGAATAGGTAAGAACTGCTTTGCTGGCTGCTTCTCCCATAATGACAGGTATTGGCCTCTGCTTCTGCCTGCTTGGGCAGCTGAATTAGTATGTCACACAACTGCTAAGGATGAAGTCATTTTGCCACAAGCATGCTTCTTGTGTGAGGCAGAACACAAGACTGAAACAAAACTATTTTGACTTATAAAAGCCAGAACAGGAAGAAGCCTTGTGGGCCAGAGGAGTTTGAATCTTTTCTTTAATTAATTTAAAATTATAAAAACAGAAGTTACTTTAGGCTGCAATGGTCTTCAGAATTCTGTGATTAAGGACTCAGAAGTCAATTGTTCTCTTGATCTTTTGTTCAGGATTTAGAGTTACGTTTGTTGCCGTCACTCCTTAATTCTGTCCAAAAGGGGAATATTTTAATTAAGCTGCTTTCAATGGTTTCTTCTTTTACAGGTATCTTCAAATGGCATCCAGTCCACTCCCTTGAATCTTGCAACTTACTGGAAATGTAATGCTAGCACTACTGATGTACGAGTGGACTATAAATACAATCCAGAGTCTATGAATGTGCCTAGTATGCTGTCTAATGTCCAGGTTATGGTACCAGTAGATGGAGGAGTAACAAACATGCAATCGCTTCCACCTGCAAAATGGTAATATTAATACTTTTCTTTTTATTATTTCAGATTCACCTCCATGTATTCATTAGTGTCATAGACATTCTGAAAACTTTCACTGGAAGAAACAGCTAATTTTTTCTGTCGTGATAAAATGCGTAGTATCAGATGTTTAGGACATTCTCTGGTTGGAAACAGGTCATGTGCAGCCAATTCACATAAACTAAAATGAGACAATATGCACCCATTCCAATAGTCTAATAATACAAGCCTTTATGAAATTTCCAATGTTTGCTTTCTTTTTGCTAATGGACAAAATAGACATTTCAAATATAGTAATTTGAAACCAAAATCTCTTAATGGTTAAAAAACATTTTGTATGTGTGTGTATATAAATATACCCATATATATGGATTATATAGAGAGAGTAGAAGAAATGCAGTTCTTAAAAATATAATTGAAATTATTTTAAAACAAACCTCAGTAACTGAGGAGCTCTTCATAAGGCAGGTAGCATTGTCTCTCACTCCAAGTGTCACGCAGATTACTATCTGACTAGCAGCTACCTGCCACCACCTTCTAAGCCTGCATTTACAGTCGCACCTGAAAGTGAGACACAGATCTCAGGTAATTATGTTTCTCCATGTCCGTGAAAATAAGCAGAGGGTAGTAGGACTAGGCAGAGCAGTACATCCCTAGAGCAAAAGGTAAGCAGAATTCAACCACTGTGCCTGTGGTTTGGCAGCACGTTAAGTACTTGCCCAGCTGTAGCGTAATTCCTGGACTGTTTATTTCCAAGAGGGTATTTTTAATGTGAAGAGAGCAAAGAATACCAAGCTGACTTGTACACGTCCCTAGAGAGTGCATCAGGTCGGCAAGTGATTGCCTCTGTACCTCTCAGAAGAGTTGGCTACTACTATCACCCATCGCCTTCTCTTAGTTCACTGGTTGTTACACGGGGAGCAGATGGGGTTGCCTTTCCCAGCTCCAGCGCCTCTCCCGATGCAGTGGGTCTTCCCTCTTCAGTCTGCAGAGCAGTGACACAGTTCTGCGAGGTCACCTCAGCTTCAGGGGAAGTCTCTTCCTCTGCTGGTCCTTGCCATCACAATCTGCCATTCTTCCGTGTTACTGACCCCCCTCCCTTCTGTACGTGCCAGCGTGAAGTAAACAAAGCAGTAATACAGTATCATTTTAAGTGGAAAAAAACCTGGCAAGACTGAATCTTTCTTGACTTGGTATTTCAAGGTCGCAATACTTTTAACTAAGTCACCTTAAGCTTATTCTGGGCAAGGGCAGGTTCAGTATCCTGCCTGAACATGACTAGAACATCTGGTGAAGCCAGTCTCCCAGCCCAGGCTTCTTCCACAAAACCCTCTGTAATGAAGCGTGAGTGAGAGCAGAAACACCCGCCCAGAACACGTAGTGTTAGCTAGGAAGACTCAAATCTTAGTGATAGTTTCATCGCAGACTCATCAGATTAAAGGATTTGAGCCCAGATTTTTTCTCTTTCACTTAGGCAACTACCCAAGGCCAGAATTTTGAGCCTGGAAAGCTGACCAAAAATAATAAAAATATAGTCATGTCCCAGGCAGCTCTAGTATTTGTGTTGTGCAACCTGTTTGGTCTAGTGGATTTGGTGGTGGATTTTTTGTTTTTTTAAAAACAAACATTTTATAACTTGCCCTCCTGCAAGTACCCACTACCATCTGTGCTACCTGTGTAAACATTTCACTCCTGCCACACCAATGCCAAAAGCAATTTCAAGCCTTCCTGCTGCTCACAGCTTTAAGTTGTTGACTTTCCTTTGGTGAAACTACTGCAAAGTGCTCCAGGAGTTAAAATGCCCCGTCAGCTTAGAGACTTTGGCGCTTGTTGCCCTTTTCTGCCCCTGTACAGCATCGGAAGTTAGCTTAAACCCCGTGTCGCTTACGGCAACTAGTTTTACTAGAATGGAAATGGAATAAAATACACGGAGGCAGGAGTCTCACACAGGGGAGAGCAATCCATGTAGCTCTCCCTCATACCATCGTCATGAAGTGTAAAGACGTAGAAACTGCTTCCAGGGCGTTTGGCCTGTCCTCACCCTTGGAGACTACAGAGGGGTTTGAGCTGTGGAGCCATAGCCAGGGCATAGGACAGCGTTGGTCCCATAAAAAGGTGGTGTGTTCTGAGCTCTGCTGCTCTGGGGCAACACGGACACACTCATCACTTCTCCTGTTTGCTTTGTATGGTTTTCCACAAGCTTACCTTAAAATGATCAGGTGTTTTTATAAACCTCCATTTAGAGCGGTCTGTAACATACCGGTGTAAATCTAGGGAAATAATAGGCTAAAACCAGTGCTTATAACTAACCTACCATTCTCTTACAGGAATGCAGACCAGATGAAAGCGTATTGGAAAATATCTAGCATTTCAGAGAAGTCTGAGAATGGAGGCAAGTTGCATTATTTTGTTTTGTTTTCTTGTACAGAAAAATTGTAACAGTAAAAAGGTAAACGTTTTAGCCTCTACGCCCTCATGCGTGTTTACACGTCTTCTCATGCTGTGTCCTGTTTACCAGTTCACCTTCTTCTCAATTAATTTCCTTCTGAGAGATTCCACCAACGGTGTGATGGCAAAATATAAACTTATTAATTAGCTATAAAAGGAAAAATAGTGAAGCCCCCTGAAAGCAGTTAGTATCTCTAAAATAGTTCAGACTGGGTAGAAAATTATTACATCGATGCAATTTCAAAATGAGCAGTTATTCAAAGGAAAATATGTTTAATATCTGTGTCTTTCCACACACTGACGATTGAAATAAAGTAGAAAGAGGTAAGTGGAAGAATTGAGGAAAGAAAAAAAAAAGATCCAAAGGTGCTGTGCTGAGACAGACTCAACAATAGATCGTTCTTGACCAATGTTCTGAGGGTCTTTGCTTTGATCATATACAACTCCAGGAAAAAAATGAATCTACGCACATCTGCTCAGAGTGGTAATTTATATAGCATTGTGTCAGGCACCAACAGTTGTCTTCTGCCCAGCTGTGTTTCCCCGAGGTCCGGTTGATGTCACAGCCCTTGCAGCCTCTGCAGCTGCAATGTTTTTCTGAAGCAGAAAAACAGGAGCTGAAGGGAGGCACCTCATCCTCAATGCCTCTGTGGAGAAATGAACTCACGGAGCGAAGGAAAGGCCTTTGGCCCTGTTAGGAATTTAGTGAAGGGCATTATGAAAGCACAGATTTGCTTGTAAATACAACTGGTTTCACATAGAAACCACAAGGCTGGAAAGGGAAGACCTCTTCTGTTCCCGCAAGAGCTGCAAAGTTGTGGTCATCACTCAAACAAGATCAGAGGGAATTTTGTCTGACAGAAGTTGTTGGTGTGGTCTGATGTACTTTGTCATTCACTGACCTCACAGTTCATTGCTTTCTGTCTCCCTTTACGGTTACATAAGAATAGACCTCTTTTTTTTTCCCCCCTTTTCCAAACTGTGGAGCTTCTTTTAAAAGAAAAAATGACACTAAACCACAAATGCAGCCAGATGAAGAGCTGCTGTACACCTGCGGAGCAGCACAAAATGGGCTGCCAGCGATGCAGATTGCATGTTGTGTGTTTTCAGCAGACCCGCACATATCCTACTGCTTCTGCTGTATTCACTTCTCTTCTCAGTATCCTTCTTCCCCTTCCCTTTGAGTATAAACATGTATAAATACAATTCAGTGTTTTAACAGGAAGTAATACTATGCTGGTCTTACGGAAACAAACGGAGCAGTTGCGCAAACGCTGTTAATGTCTTGAAGCCTCCTTTATTTTGGTGTACAGGGTGGTAACATGTTTTGGGGTTTTGTATGGTCCAACACATTCTGCGAGCTGTCAGTTGCAGACAGAGATTAAACACAGACCGAACTTTCAAAGCACTTGAATATGCAAGTTTCCATGCTTACAGCGGAAAGAAGTTCCAATTTACCCAAACTATGACAGACCTACTGAAGAAATTATATGGACCTGACGCCAAATTTATTAAGAACAAGCCATTGCATAAAACAATTTCATTCATTAATTCTCACTTTTACCCCAGTAACATTTCAATTACTAACTTTCCCCATTATTTCATAGTTCCTATTGATTAGGCATAGCTAGTTGTTTTAAAGAAGTAAAAATACTTGACTTTCATTATTCCATTATTAGTTATTTAAATCTTTTTTTTCCCCAGCATATTTTACAAGAACAAGAAAAGACTTGTTTAAGAACTAGAAAAATAGATTAATAACAATGTTGTGGGGTTTTTTTAAATGCCATGCATTGACTACAGAAATGTACTTAAAAGTAATTTTGAACTATTACCGCCTTACAATAGCATCAAGGTGATGACACTTCACCACTGTCTCTGAAAAATCAACTGAAATTTGTGGGGAAAAGTATTTAATCAGACCTTGTCTTTATTAGAAAAATGAGAATTTCTTTCCTCTGGGTACATTACTGTATAGCTGTATTTATTCCAATGGTTGTGTTCCTGTACATTCATCCAGACAGATCGTGACATTTAAATATTCTGATGTACTTTCAAATCTGCTAATGAAAAGTAGTACATACGAGATAGGTGGCATTAAGTACTTACAGACCAGCAAGCACAAAAGATGATTATAGGGACCAATCAGACGTTTCAAGTAATGCGAGATTACCAGGCTGTCTGATACCCACATTCTGTATGATCTCGCAGAGATGTGTATCATTTCTCTTTAAATCACTCACTAGTCATTGTCTTAAACACAGTATTGGAAAAAACAGACTTGTATGCTCATCTCTCTTGAAAATTGATGTAGGACTGCCGCTAGGAGTTAGTTTCACTTCTTACTACTAAAAATTTTGGGAGATCATCTTATTCTTGCAAAACAACCAGCTTTTCAGTTTTGGGTTTTTTTTTTGTTTGTTTGTTTGTTTGTTTTTATAGGTTCTGGATCCCTCAGGGCAAAATTTGAGCTTTCAGAAGGACCCAGTAAACCAGCAACACTGGCAGTGCAATTCATTAGTGAAGGAAGCACCCTTTCAGGAGTAGATGTAGAGCTCGCAGGCGCTGGCTATCGGCTCTCCCTCCTTAAGAAGCGATTTGCCACTGGTAAGACTCTGACATGCTTACATACTCCAATTAACATTATATACTCTCTAAATTATACAATATCAAACTGTTAAGTAAGTGATGCGTAAATAGTTACTTTTCATTAAAACATGGCTGAAAACTGTTTCACAGGGGTTTTGTTTTTCCGTAGTTAACTGAAACCGCTGCAGGAAAATACTGACAAAACCTGTTCTGTCTACTGACTGCAAAAAACCTACCTTTATTTTTCAGGACGGTATATGGCAGACTGCTGATGTACCTGTGAAAAGTCATTGGATCAAAGGAGTGGAAGAAGCTGTCTCTGCCCTCTCTACTTTTCAAACACTATTTTAACGTGCATTAATTTTTTCAAAATGTTGACCTACTTTGAGGCTGAACTACAGAACAGAAAATGCACTTTTAAAAGTCATTTTGCAAACTTTTTATTACTTTATAATAGCACTGAAGTCAACTTCAACACTGTCTGTAAATGATCAACTGCAATATTTGGGAAAATTTGTTGAAATTTTAGTAAATTTATATAGATGAAGTCAAAATAGTAATCCATAGTTGTAATGAAATTAAGAAATTGTATGTTATACTGTAAACATTAAACCTAAAAATGTAGGAGAGCAAGTAAGAAATATTTGCGCTTTCTATAAGTAATATTCATTTTTCAGATTTTTACATTGCCAGTTCTTAAAGAAAGCAGAGGCAAAGTCTCACGTAGTCCTTCTGTCCACTTACGCTACAAAACCGTCTGAGTTGGGGATGTGTAAAAGAAACGTAACTTGATGTTCTTGTATCATATATTATTAACATGTAAGTTGTTTTATATAGGGTTTTTTTCCTAAGTGCAATGTGTTACAAAATTGCAAAAGACAGCAGAGGTTTACTTCTGCAGTTAGTAAATTTTATGGGCGTTGTGATTGTTTTCATTAATGCTGTAGATTTTATTTATTTTTATATGAATTGCATAACATTTGTGCCTTTAAAAAAAAGCCTGTGCCTATCCAATTTATCATTCACGTGCCTCACTTCCTTTTTCAAAGTTTGGCTCTTCATCAAGAAAGCACAGTGTTTGTATAATACACACAACTTTATAAAAATTCCCAATGACTGGGATTGATTTAGAAGGCAGATTTGCAAAAACTGGGGATTATTTTAAGACGTTTAAAATACTGGATTACTTCCTCATGGGGTAATTGCAATAAATGCGGCTGTAGTAAAGGGAGATGCATCATGCAGGACTTGGAAACTTTGAGGTAGTAACTTTAATGTCACCAAAGATGAGAATCCTGAAAAATGACTGGAGATGGTAAAAGCAAACTTTTAAAAGCAAACAGCATTTCCCTTCGCTTTGACTGCAAGTCTTCGGACTTCGAGTGCTTTTGGGTTGTGTGATGTGAATGTAAACATAGTACTTTGGAAGAATAACATTTTTAAAGGATATTTTATGGCAGCAGGATGATATGTACTGCCATTTCTATTAGTTTAAATTTTTTCTATAACCACCAATTTTATTATTTTTATAGTCATCTAATCTGCTTGCCACAGCCTAAGCACAGGGAAGTGACACATTAGTAACATTTTTTTAAAGCAAGTCACTAATTTAGAAAGTCGTCTATGTATTTGTATTATCAAGCGTTTTTTCAATGATGAAATCAAAAGTATTGGGGCAAAATAATTCAATAACCTGCATGTGAGAATTTCATATGACCATTTTCAATACCAATATCTATTTCAAATTCTCTATTAAAACAATAAAACATGCTTGAACTAATTCATGTAAAACCAGTAGTGAATTTATGAATAAAACCAGTAATTAATTTACTTTAAAGCTGAAGCTTTACAGTAAATTAAGGCTACATAATTTTCTAACTTATACTACAACTCTTGCAGACGAGAGTTCCATTGTTAGCACTAAGCACATACTGTACTGCAAATTTGATTGGAAGAGTATATTTGGCTCTTAATTTGCTAATCTTATTGAATGCTAAATTTCTCACTCATAAAATGGTACAGTCTTTTTACTGGAATCTTAATTGTAATCTGCTTTGCAATCAAACCGTGTTTAACATGACAATATTTTATTAATGAAAACCCAGAACTGTATTGCTATTTTTAATCAAGTATTACTTTCATTTCTAAGTTAAATGAAGTAGTTATGTTTCAGCACTTTTTAAACTAGCCTTCATTCAGGTGATTATACCTACATTTGCATTGGGTGCAGGTTACAATTTTGAAGCCATACAAGTTTATATGGACTTTTTCTAAAGAAATTCAAAAACAATGTAAAAAGTACATGTAGCTATCTGATAAAAAAAAACAACCAACATGTAGCAAGCTGGTTCTTGCTTGTGTATACAGCAATATCCGTTGTAGCTGCCTCCTAAGAAAATTAATTTGTAAACACAACTCTAAAGGATCTGAATTTTTATGAATTGTTACTACGTCAAACTGTAAATTAGAGCATACAAGTTTATCTTACAAAAATTGTAAATACTTCTGATTTTTCATAAAATGTAAATTTAAATAAAATTGCACCCGTAATAAACATGTAATATATAATTTAAATACTGATTTATATTGCCTATACTTTTGCAGTTAGTTCCACAGATCTTCTAAGCAATAAGATAATAGAACAAAACCATGCCTGTATTGAACATTTTTAAAGTGTTAATTGATTTTTAAGTGATAAGGGGTAAAGATAGTATATGAACTCTTTTTATATATTTAAAAAACACCACAGAGAATGTGAGTGGAAAGATGACTTCTGTAAAGAGCTGCATCTTTACTAAACTGGAATGCCCGAGATATCTACATTGGCTTATGCCTTACTAAATTTATATGCTTAACTTGGAACTTAGATTAGGCAAAACTGCGGATATGTTTATCAGAAGGATCTCTCTGTAAATAGTGCTAGCAAATGCTGTACATTCCCTAACTTCCTTAATAAGCCTATATTTTGTTGAGTGCACAGGAAAAAAATCAGTGGCAAGATTAAAGTCATTCTTTCTGATTTCTCATGTTCCACCAGTCCAAAAAACTACATGCTTTAAGTACTACCTGAGCAGTCTGAGAATAGTCCTTCTAAGCTGTGAGCACAGAAACAAAAGTTAAAACTGAACAAATGCGTTTGAATCTGTTTCTTTCCTATTAACCCCACAGCCTGTATAAGTTTAGTAAGTAATGACTTACTAAATTGACTTTCTCAGCTGGCTGGATATCATTGCAATAAGCACCATTCTTGTCATGCTGGAAAGCAGTAGTCCAAGGGCTTGATTCTTATCTTCTGCTGGAAGGCAGGAGAGAAGAATGCAAGTGCCTGATGGTCAGACCAAATGGTCCACCTAGCCCAGTAGTCTGTCTTCCGCAATGGACGAAGAACAGAGGGAGAGCTCACAAGCCATTTCCTTTCCGCTCCCCCAGCATCCTCAGTTACTGGTTAGGGATGTGAAAGGGTACAGCTCTGATCAGCTCTTCTAGTATTCATGGAACGTGAAGTGTCAGAGATCACTGCTCTTGGCACTTCTGTTAACATTTGACTTTGTTATGGTAAGTCAGTGCCCACGTACTGCTCACAGCTCCTATAAACTGGATTTATACTGCTCAAGCAGGTTTGTTATTATCTGAGTACCTGATCAGGTAGTTTTTCAGGGATAACTGACTACCTCTACCACTGCCAAATAATATTTATGTAGGGTATTTGAAGGAGCTAAGATATTTGATTATCAACTGGAACAGCGTGGGAGTTACAAGTGTTGTAGGTTTTGCTATCTAACTAGAAAGGAAGGTCTTGCATCATGCCAAGAAGGATTATATTTCAAGTCTTGTGTGTTCGAGAATCTTAAGATAGGCATCTTAATATCTGTGTACCTTTTGTTTTCTTGGAATTGATAGATAATTGGTTTCCATTTCAGTTGTCATGAAACGGCAATTTTACTCTACAGCATGCAAGAAAAAACTCAGGAATTCCGCCAAGGATAGAGTAAGCTAAAAACAGTTCAAGGTACTAAAGCAGCAAATAACATATTTACTCTGTGGTGCCCTTGATTGGACTGATTACCAGGCCTCTTAATTGAAAACTTAATGTTTATCTTCAACTCAGCATATTATTACACTATTGAGTGTTCCTTCTCAACTCAGTTTGACCTCCATGTTTACCGACATGCTGATTTTTAAGTTCTCCCTTAGTTCACCCAATAACTAGTAGAAAGCAGACAGTCTTAAATGAATAAAATCATAGAATCATAGAAGGGTTTGAGTTGGAAGGGACCTTAAAGATCATCCAGATCCAACCTCCCTGCCATGGGCAGGGACACCTCCCACTAGGCCTGGTTGCTCAAAATATTCTTAGAAACACAAGACGCCTCTTCTGGATTACTTATTAAACATTTAATACTCAAATTCTGCATTTTCTGTAGCAGCTTTCACTTCCTTTGGAATGCATTCTTTCTGTTTTAAATTTGGGATGGCTATTTTAATTATTATAACCTAAGGTATGATTTTGTTTGCCATTGTCATCACGGCTGTGTTTCTTTTAAAAAGCCTTGCTCTGTAACTTAGCTTTTTATTATTAAAACTCAGCTGATTTTTTTTTTAAAAAAAAGGTTAATGATCACAAATCATAAATCATGCCAACTTCACCATTCTGATTACGATTCAACTTTTCCTCATAGCATCACCCAATCTGCCTTCTTGAAGTTCTCATTTCCTAAGTCATGTTTTCTGCTCCAGAAAGTTAGCAGTGGTAGTTTCTTCAGTTCTTTCTTCATCGTGGTTAAATGAAGCATCCCATTTTTACAACAATTGCTGATTCTCCCCTCCCCTCCAGATGTCCCCTCCTGCTTTGTAACTAGATAAATTCCTTATATAATATCTACAGCCTTCCCTTCCACTTCCCACTACTGTCATGGGTAGGTCATATGAATAGTCATCACTAGTACAGAAATATTAAAGCTGTCCCACTGCTAGTACTGGTAAGACATTGCATCCAGGCAAGATGCACCAATACAACTTGGGAAGGAGAAAAACAAAACAAAACACAACAGACCAAGCTCAAAACCTGTTGTTTACCTTCCACTTGTGTTGCACTTATATCTCTGGAGCCTTACAGGACTCTGGATTTTGAGAGAGAACCAAAGTCTGAACAGACGCAACTTTCAGACCCTGACTAAGCACCTGACCCCATTCTTGAACCCAAGTTTCTCCTCCACACATCAGAATCCCTCAGCGTCTGTGTACAAGTCCCTTCTTGCTTCTGAGCAGTTCCTAGACTGGCAACACACACTAAGTACTTGAGTCTGTGAGCACAGGAAGACTCTCAGTCTGTGATCTGCCATCTCTCCAAAGTCTCACCCGTCTATTCCCATGTACGAGCCAAACGCTGCTGCAGCTTTTCTCCTGCTGAAATCACATGTCCATGTTCAGAGTCACTCAATAACAAACAGTAGGCTGGACGTCCGCTTCTACTGAGAAGATAGAATAAATTTAGTTTTATTTAAGGTCTAACTTACAGGATATTGCTTGATTTTAGAACATTTTGTACGTCGAGGACAAGAAACTTGGCCTCAGACGAACACCGTTACTTTGGCATAACTTCTCTAGGTAATATAGAGCAAACACTACACTCACAGGAGACAGAACAAGGAAATTACATGGAAAAACAAGTGTGGGCTCCAGTGTTCCCTTTAGATTAAGGGGGAGAATATGTATTTGACACAATTTTCCCATAAAGGAGTTGAAAATTTAAAAAAAAAAGTCAAGGTGACGGGCAATTACAGCTATCCTATTAGCATTTTTCAAGATATTTAAGGAGACCTCAACCTTCTTGAAACTGAAGTTGTATCTTTAATACTGTGGGAGAGCGTGCAGGATGTCTCCCCTTGCAAGAAGTGCTGCTCTGTCCATGCAGCTGTGAGCTCGAACTTGGCATTACTGCACTCAGTGCTGACTGAGCCCGGGGAGCACGGTTCACCTAAGCGCCCGCCTTTGCTTCCAGGCAACAATAAGTTTCCTAGAGGGAGAAACGTGGAACCCGTACCCCCATTTCGCTGAGCTATGACCTTTCAGATTGGCAGCACTTTTGCCAGCTGATCCCCAAGAGACACCACAAAAACACACATTAGAATGCAGAGGTTTTGGGGAAATATCATCTTCTAGCCGTTCCTCCAAGGGATTGCCCAGCTTAAAACAGTCCTACAATAACCTGGTTTTGGTCGAAAAGAGTAAAACCATAATTTGTGTTTCAGAGCAGTTCGTCCCCTGTGTAGGCAGCAGCAGTGCAGTCTCCTGCTTTTCATGCTACTCATGGTTAGGAAAAACCAAACCAACAGTTGTCACAAGTTAAAAAGAAGCTTTCAAAAAATGTTGCATCTTTCTTACAGCGGGGCTGAGACACGCATCTAATCTTGGAGACTCCCTTTGGCCCGTCACTTTCCTGAGTTAAGAAATTCTGTGTTCTGATCATTTTGTACAGCAGCTGCTTTCCTCTAGGAGGGTCCTAAACTCTGCAGAAGATCCCACGCTTGCTGTCCATGAGCAGATTATGGGCAATTCATTTATAGTGCCCCAAACTGTACTCAAAACTGGAGGTTGGAGCACGGAAGTTGTGGAAAGAAAGAAAACATGAATGAAACACTCTCTGATGCAGTCACCAAAGAAAGCATCATAAATCATACCTCATCTTAAGCTGCCTGGCTGGACTGCACAACCAAGTATTAGCGGCAATCAAGTCACCTTTACTTGATTGCATTTGTTGTTTATGACCGGGTTCAAACTGTGTGGGCAGGTGGTACTTCAAAAGGTCAACTTTCAGATTTTCTAGATGCTCATAACACAATAATCCAATGATTGAATGCCCACGCTAATTAAAACTAACAAAACTGGCTCAGGCCACAGCTTCATGATGAGTCACTTGAACAGTTCAATGTTGCCTAAAGACAGAGGCCATGCATGATACCTGTTTATGACTGAACTTAACTCACCAACCAGACAAACATGGAACTCGGGGCGGAAAAAAAAAAAAAAAGAGAAAATATTTATGCTAAATTAAGCCAACTGAACCAGCTTGCAGCAGGGTCTGGCAAACACCGGGCACAGGAATTCCTGACCCAAGAGCAGAGGAGGGGTGGGGAATGAGATCTCCCCCTTTTGGCAGCTGCATCTCATCAGCCCAGCTCAGCTGTTCTCTCAACCACTGCCAGAGAGGGGAACTAAAAGCAGCTGGCCGCAGTGACATAATGGAAGACTTCACTTCATAGTGGCTATAAACCCCGAAGTCATAAACTGTAAGAGATTGATAAGAAAAGCAAATAAACACAGGGGGTAGGAGAGCCCATGTAGGTAGTTTAACTGAGGGTGATAGAAAGGAGTTTGTTCCGAAAAACAACAACAAAAATGTTTATCTTCCACTGTGTTACTGGACCCTTACTAACTGGAAATGCCAGAATCAATAAGAACACAAAACAGGGAGAAAGAAAATTGTTCGATAAATATTTTACCACATTTCTTAAAGGATATCTAGATTATGTGGTCACATGGCGAAAATACTTTGCAATCCAACAGTATCTAAAAAGAGATGTTAACACATCATCTACTAAAGCTAAATATTTTTAAACCAGCAGATCAGATAAACAACATCCAAGAATTTAGAAAGCGGAATAAGCCATACTATGGGCCATTAATTTTTATGTCAGTGAATCTTAAAATGCTGGAGAGCATTAGAAGATTAGAACAAACCTAACACTGCACCATTACAAAAAAACAAAAAACAACAAAAAAAAAAAAAAAAAAAAAAAAAAAAAAAAAAAAAAAAAAAAAAAAAAAAAAAAAAAAAAAAAAAAAAAAAAAAAACAAAGAAAAGGTGGCAATCCAAATAACTGTAATATAGAACTTGGTAAGAAAATTAAAATACAGTTAAGATAATTAGTATCAGTCATGGATGTACTGAATAGAGGTCTTAAACTAATTTAGGATTGGGTTGAAAATCTGGATCACAAGAGTAATAGGGTCAAAGAAAAAAAAGATTTATGTAAGATACCTGATTTAGCAGTACAAAACATTTTGGTTTATAACTAGAGCAATGCAAGAACATGATATATTAAAAAATGAGTCTTAAGACGTAACTAAATTGGGAATCAACTTTAAGCACATTGCTGGTGGATTCCTGCAGACTTCACGATATTTAATATTTTTCCAGTTACATGATGTTTAAAAAAAAATGAAGTTTTGCAGATGACAAATGACTTGAAGATAAAAAAAAATAAGCTAGCTCTCATGTATAAACAGTTTTTCCCACTTAATCCTCACACAAAATGGCCGGTAGAGACTTCAGGATCAAATATATAAGGGCAAAATACCCTATCACTTTGGGATAACGAAGGACTTTCCTGAACTATTCCTAAAAGTCATCTTGGGCTAGAACTGCTGACAACAAATCTACAGATCTTCACACGATCACAGAAGAGCTCAGGCTGGAAAGGAACTCTGTAGATCATCTAGCTGTTCCCCCTGCTCAAAGCAGGGGCAAAGACCTGAAGTCTTACCAAACTAATGAACTCTTCAGAGATTAAAATGTGGGCTTTAACAACAAAAAAGTCCAAAAAAGAGTGATTTCTGTGGAACCAAGCATTCCCCCGTTTACCAGTACAGCCTCCTCCAGACAGTATTGGCTTTCTGGACCTTCCATTAGTTCAGTGAACATCAATTTAACTCCTACCTTATTCTTTTCCTTCTTTAATTCACACCCATTTGATTGAAGCTCCGTTCTCAGCATCTTCCTTCGAGTTTTTCTTCTAATGAAGAAACAAGTCCAAGCTCCCTGGAGAAAGGTTGATTTTACCCTCTTGACCTCAATGGAATAGTGAAGTAAGTCTTTGTTCTCATTTACTCACTTCCACCTCGATAAAACTTGGTATCTGGCATCTTTTGCTTCAGCTTGAATGACTGGAAAAGGCCAGTGTGCGAGATCTGCCCATACAAAAGAGTTTTGGAGGCAAGGTTCACTTCAAACTGACCTGAAGTTCCTACCGAAAGGTAATTTCTGAGGTAACCTAGTCCAAATTACCCCTCCCTACATCCTGTCCTAAATCTTGTTCATCCCCAACAGAAGCAACACTCTCTACCCTACATACTAACATGCTTAGATTTTCTTTATTTGGACAGAATGCATTTCTGTTGTTCCTTTCTCCAAGCATCTTCGTGCAATCTCCACCCATCTTTTTCCAGTGTCCGTGTCAGATCCTACCAGGCCCTTGAAGACAATTAAGCTGTCTGATATGATTCAAGCACATATTGTGGGACCAAGTCAAGCATTCTTATCTCTTAAATAAGAGCTCTATGCACAAAGCTGATTTAAATTCTATGCACCACAGTATAGTGAGGGACCTTGCATAGAAGACACAAACCATGGTGGAGCAGTCTTTGAGAAAATTGAAACGAAATTCAAAGATGATTTTCCCCTGTATGAGTGAAACTACCAAAACAAAGCTAAATATCACCCACGGTGCTCAGAACATAAAAGTTGCTTACAAAATTAAAGAACTGATTAGACACCAAAATAGCAAGAATCTAGATAGAAAATGTATAGGCAACTCTAGTAAAAGTAGTAAAAGCTAACAACTTAACAGCCTGGTAACTTCCATCTAAAAAGAAATGAGATTTCATTACAAATATTGAGAAAAAAAATCAAAAAAAGACAGCAGAACTAATCACAATTCATTAAGACTTCCCCTCACCAAGGAAAAAAAATTTCATACTCTGGGAAGTTTGTCCTTCCTTAAATTTCAGTATCACAACATCAAATTGAACACTCTAATTTTTTTTGTCTGATAGATGATTTAGTCTTGCCTAAGAAATGTGTCAAATGCACAGAAAGCCTCCAACACATTATAAATGGTATGTCCTGCACTTTTCATACTACAACACAAAATTTTCCCTTCGCAAATGGTTTTCCAGGCAAAAAAAGCTGTACAGGTATACGTTACAGAGATAAATTTACCTAGTGGAACGGTCAATAAAAATTTCAATGCTCTACTGACAGAAGAAAAAACAAAGTGCAATATGGCCAGATATGAATCACCACTTGAATGTCTGAATGCAAAAAGTATTTTCCAAAACTGTACTCAGAAGGTAATTTTAGTTAATACTAACCAAGAAGCATTCATTAAAGGAGTGCTTAAAATATTTATCAAGCCAATAACATTTGGCACACAACCTGGTAAGGTTTTGCTCTACAACCTTAAAAGAGATATTATTTCCCATTCAACACGTGTCTATCCAAAAGGACTAAGTATAGCATCCTTAGCCCTGATATCACACACTGATGACGTAATGCCACCATATTGATCCTTTCACTAAAATAGATGTAAACCAGCACATTTTGACCACTCAACTCGAGCACTTTTAGCACTGTGAACCTCAAAACAGCAGATCTCATTGTATACTTCCAAATGGATCCTCACTTGCAAATAGCCTCCTAGCTGGGACCTGCCCTTAGTCTGAGAAGTTCAAGGTTTCTCTTCAACTCAAACTCTGCTGTAATTTGGGCAAACACAAAACCAGCACCTACAGCTCTGGAAAATATAATAGGATGGGAGGACACAATCACATGGAAGCAGACCTCTGGCAAACCAAAATACAAGACTCCCAGGCCACAGAAAGTAAACACTCTGACCTTGTAGCCTAGAAATGAACATTCAGCCCTTGGAGTCCTTTCTCCCAGACTGGGGCCGCTTACTCATTTACATTTAAAAGTTGATTGAACTCAGTCAGTGACACACCATTAATGCCCATTTTCTCCTGGTTAAGTGTATACCCAACCTACTGGCCTTGTGTTCCTTTTAAATAAGGGCACTGATGATTTAAGCCACCTGACCTAGTGGGAGGTGTTCCAGCCCCCATGGCAGGGGGTTGGAACTAGATGATCTTTAAGGTGACTTCCAGCCCAAACCGTTCTATGACTCTATGAACTCTTAAACAGAAAATTACAGGTCTTTTAAGACTGCTTTAGAAATGTGCAGCTTACACAGGGAAAGGTTTCCTGAAGTCCAGGCTGGGTCTCTGTGTGCACCGGATGGGAAGAAATGGAAGAGCTTTGCATCCCACTTTGCATCTTTTTTTGCTTCCTTCCCCAGCACGACCGAGCTGCCCTTCTCCAGGCTTCGATTCCTGACGGTGAGAGGCAGCTCAGCCTTCTGCCAGGGACGGGGTGTCTGCAGCAGACCCCTGTACTGAGGGGTGCAGCACGCAGAGCCGCTCACGGGGCTCACCTTCACTTCCTCATCCCCCTGCCTTCACGGTGCAGTGCAACAGGTTAAGGGTTACCAGCGCCACCAGCTGAAGTATCTGTCATGCCTTTCTCTTAAAAATCAAATGCAAGCGTGATAAACAAACCCAACAAATTAAGATGCAGATGTGAGATATGATTCTACCTCTCCTGGCCAAAACAAAGTTATTTGATTTTTATTAGGGTTAATGCATAACCTCTTTGAATGTTATTAATTTTTAATCACTTCTCTCTAAACATCTTAATTTCCTTTCAATACTTAAAGGGGGCTTGTAAGAAAGTTGGGGACAGACGTTTTAGCAGGGCCTGTTGCAATAGGACAAGGGGTAACTGTTTTAAACTGAAAGAGGGAAGATTCAGACTTAAGAATTTTTTTGCAACGAGGGTGGTGAAACACTAGCACAGGTTGCCCAGAGAGGTGGTAGATGCCCCATCCCTGGAAACATTCAAGGTCAGGTTGGACAGTGCTCTGAGCAACCTGATCTAGTTGAAGATGTCCCTGCCCATTGCAGGCGGGTTGGACTAGATGACCTTTAAAGGTCCCTTCCAACCCAAACTATTCTGTGATTCTATGATATCTACTAATAGAAATATTGAACAAGACTCTTGCATTCACACACTCTTTAGAGGGATGGGGGCAAAGGGTGGGAAAGACGATTTATGAAGAGGAGGCAGTGACTGCCAGCTGAGCCACAAACACTCCTGGCATGCCCAGGCCCTGAAGAAACCAGTCATCTTGGTGTTGTTATTGGGTCTTTACCAGTTCCTCCTGGAGGAGGGACCTTCATGGGTCACTAGGGTACGCTGCATGAGTGCAATGCCACAGACCCAGCTGGCTGCTGTGCTGGGGGAGGGCATCAATGCCTGGTTCACCCTCCCTTCCAGTATAGCCAGCATGACACCCTTTTCTGCGGTTCTTTTGTAGCTATCTGCCAAACTGCAAAGAAGAACTATTTCAGGGTTAATTAAGTTTGGTTCAAAAGCTTACTAAATGTTGGCACAATGCCTTTGTCATTTCTGAGCCCAATTAGAATTGACAATTCTAATAAAACAAACATTTTTATATCCCTGAATTTCTAAGTATAGCTCTTTTGAGTCTACCAGAAGTTAAATAAACCAAAACACACAGTTCTTAGCTATTCAGCTGAGCTTTGCAGTTTCTATGCACACCGAGAGCTTGCTGTGAACTGGTTGTACAGAACTTAATGGTGAGTTGGAGAACTGGGTCACTCTTAACCTCTGCGCCACCATCTCATTTGGTCCACACCATCACAGCAAGCAAGTTGCAATTTATAAAGTGAAATTTAACATGCATTACCTCCATATGTTCTTCAGCAGCTCTTGCTTCAAAGTATACTAATAAAAGGTCAGCTCTCATTGAAACAAAGCAAGTAGCACCAGCCTTGACTCTTGTATGATTTCAGAAAAACAGAACAGAAAAGCTTCCAAGTGTGCTGTGAAATACAAACACTAAATATTTCTCTGGTGGTTACATTCTCATCAGGATAGTCTGTATTCTCTGTTTTTTCAAACATCTGAACAGCTTCTGCAGATCATATTTAGTGTTTTGAACTGAAGCACAATCTCAGCACATCCAGTATTTCGCATGTCTAATCTCAAAAGAGAAAAATTACTCTAGCAGCTGTGATTTTATTGACCAGTCTCATATTGCTCATAACAGATTAACATCTCTTCTGCACAGTGGAATTTTATTCTAGAAGTGACCTAGTCAATTCAGTCTTAACTGTACTTGTGCCGTCATTTCTAGATACCATCACCATTAGGCAAACAATCCAAACCACACAAATGGCTTTGCCATTTATAAGCACGTTTGCTAACTAAAAAAAACCAAACAAACAAAAAAAAAAAAAAAAAAAAACAACAAAAAAAAACAAACCCAGAGGAATGCAAAGTTAGTAATTTTCATTTAAATTTCATTAGATTATTGCTATAAGTAGTGGTTGCCACCAAAACAGCCCTGACTAATTCCCAACCAATAAATTATCAACAACTGTATTTCGCCCATCATCCCCAACGTTAATCTTCTTGTCAGTGTCTTCACAAGTGTTACTGACTGTGACCCCAGAAATAATTTCAAAAACAGTGACTTCCTAGTAGTTCTGGGTTCCCTGTCATACTCCAGGGGCAAATGCACTGCAGCTTTCCATAGCTCGAGAACTGCTTTCCATGCCAGTCAAAAATACTTCCTCTGTTAGCATCAACATCCAAAAAACACTGTCATACAGCTATGACCAGACTTAACACAAACAATTCTCTCAGTACTTTCCTGTATGGCAAAAAACACTTTAGCTCCATTTTTGCCAAATATTACCACTTAGGGTATGGAATTAAAATATGCATTACTCATAGTTAAACAGTTACTATGTTAAAAGTTTAAAAAAAATAGTTTAAAAAGTAGTTCTTATCTTAAATCACAAGATATGGCTCAAGATCAGAGTTTTATGACTACAATCATATGACAGGAATCAACATCCACTTAATCCACTGAAAACTCACACCAGGCCGAGTCAGAATCTCACAAACTGAAGAATTATATTCCTGAAATCCGTTCTTTCATCACTGGTGTCAAATCCTGAAGCCCAACACTACAAGAAACCCAAGGAGTGGATGGAGGGGAAAAGCTGATGACAAGCTTTGGAGAGAGAAATCATTTGCATGTAGATGCTATCCAACAAGCTTGTTAACTTCTGTGAAGACTGACCTTTTTTTTTTTAAAAAAAAAAAAACAATAAATGCTTAAGACATGTTAGGTTTGGTACAAGAAGTATTTACATAATAGGAAAAAAGTATTTACATAACCAGAAAAGAGAGAGACCGTATATCACAGCAGTAGTCCAATAATTTAATGGTATTGGGCAAATGAAGAAAGTTTAGCCTGACAAAATACTTCATACAGAAATGAGTATCATAGAAATGTTTTGGGGTTTTTTAATTATTAAAGCGCTAAGTTGGAAGAACAACAGAACGAGAATCAGGTATTAGAAAACTGCCATATAAACATAATTAAATCCCCTTTGTCACTGTTGTCACACAACATAAACTTGTCCAATTATACATTTTGATGCATTTTCACTCTTCGCAAGACTTCAGTTTGTGTTCATAACAAACAGTGCTCAACTTCTTTTGTTCTCTTCAGGCTTTTTTTTCCGTTTTTAATTCCCTGATTTTTTTCTTCACTGAAATACTTCACTCTTCACGGAATACAGGAATCACTACTTCCCAGTCTCTCATTACTGTGAGACTCTTCACAGCAATATGAGTGCTTCACAACCGAAGCCCAGTGGTTGCCAAGTTGGGACATAAACCAGTCAAGACAGCAAAGGGTCACTAACATCCAGGAACCTACAACTCTGGAAAGCTTGAAGCCTTGTAACTCATCACAACCTCCTTCCAACACCCCGCAAGTATTTTCATACACTCTTTGGTTCTTCATTCAATTCCCGGTTTTCCCTACTTCTCTACACAAATCCAGATCCCCTCCAAAAACCTGCATACCCCATTTCCCCCCAGTCTCATCGTCTAACCAAATAATCTCCCTGTCAAGCAAGACTTTACTCCACTCCCTTTTCCTCCTGTCATCTATTTCCTGGGCATCACTCCACCTTTCACCCCTGTTCTGGCTCCTCTCATTTTGACTCACATAAATCCCAAACTGCTCCCCTCACACCTCACCAGCTGCCAGGCTGTGCCTAACCAGTGGGGCAGCTTTAGCCCCATTGACATTCAGGTCCCACCGCTGCTACACCCACTTAAAAGTGGCATATCCCGACCTTCCCCCCCCAGATCCTTGTTCCTCTCGCACAGCTGCTTCTTGCGCGTCACGCCTCTTGTCTCTGCTTCCACCGCCAGCTTCTTCCTCCACGCTGCCTGCACTTAGCAAGGAAGAGAGAAAGCATCTTCTCCCATTTCCAGGGCCTGAACTGGCTCACCACTGAAGGAAATCAGTCACATCTAGGCTTGGTCCGTCTTTAATGCCTAGGAAGTTCCCAAGTGTGCAGAAGGCTAATGTTGGTAAGGTGACTAAAGTGACTACAAGAAAGGTTCCTGAAATGGAAGATGCAGCGCAACCTCCCTGAGATGGCTGCTCACCCGCCTCACCCCAAAGACACCGGTACGTCAGGGGCACACGAGTCCTCGTCCACGTACACGCACCTCCAGGGACGCCTGCAACGGCCCTGCCCAGCGAGCTGTGCCCGCACTCCAGCCCATCAGCTTGGGAATCTCACAGCCAGCCAGGAGGATCTCCCCAGCCTGGCCTTCAGCGCCCAGGGGCGCCGGGTCACCCCAGCGCCTCGAGGGCGGTGAGTAACATGGCGCCGCCTCGCATCTCCTCCCCACCCGCCAGGGCAGCGGGCGGGGCCCCAGCCCCGGCACAGCCCCCCCCGAGGCGGGGTCGGTCCCCTGGGCAAGCGGCGTCGGAGCCGCCCCCGCAGCGGCCGCCCCGTCCCTGCGGCCGGCGGGAGGGCG
>VYZM01013375.1:149712-175236 GCA_013398915.1 Dromas ardeola | reverse complement strand
TTCTCCTCAAGGGTGGAGGTGGGGGCTGTGCCTCTGCGTGTCCCCTATCCAGGGCATGAATGTCCTGGGGTAAGAAAAGCCTCTTTATCTCCTCCCTGGAGAGCCCACTGCTCCCCGCCCTGCTTCCCTGCCATGACCTTTTACGCCATCCCTGGGAGAGGCTGGGATGTCTCTGCAGGTTGGTCTGCTGACATGTAATGTGCCAGTTGCTGCTGGTGGCGTATNGCTGGTGGCGTATGGCGGGGAAGGCGCTGGCGGGGAGGCTTCTCATGGGCCGGGTGCTGCTCCCTCAACGAGGAGGAGGTGGACAGGCCCTGCCTTGCTCCAGCGTGGTGCACGGGAGCTGTGCTTTTGTGGCATGGTCCATCCTGTTGGAGACCTTAAGTGTGATTTAGGAGACTCAGTGACGTAGAAGAGAGCATGGCTGACGGGCTGGTGCAGGAGGAAGGGTATGCCATGGGATTCTGTCCTGCACAGATGGAGTAGAGCTTAATTGCTTGTCCAGGAGTTGGCTGTGGTTTAATGCCCCAGGCCAGCCTCAGGAAACTGGGACAGGAAGGCTTTGGACAGCTTTTGTAGCCCTCTATCTTCCTGATGATCACAGTTGTATCCTCTCAAAGATCTGTAAGTCTCTGTCTGTGCCTTTTGCTGCTTTGAGGTACACCAGCCCCATGGGGCAGACCTTCCCAGAACTTGCTCTGTCTTGTGTTACCTGTTTGAAGAAGGCCAGGTCTGGCTTTAACTGCGTCCATCTATCTTCTCCCCGGTCTCTTTGCAGGTGCTCCAGAAAACAGGAGCTGCTTTGTCTCAGTTTTCTCTGGTGTGCCACCAGTGTGTAAAAAGCATCCCACCCACATGCATGGAACCCATCAGAGCCCATTGTTGAATCTAGGTCCTGTCCATACTGCTTTGCAAGCTCCTCGCTGTCTCCAGACACCCTCTTGGGGTCCTCACATCCACTGTGGTATCGGGAACCTCTTCCCCACCAGAGTGAGCGGGGAACACTTGTGGAGCAGCTTTCTCTTGTAGCCCACAGGGATAGTAGTCGGAAGCTTCTTCACGGAGCATAGTTCTGTCTGGCACAGGTCAGAATCCCTAACCCTGACAGTTTGTGGTGAGAAGGATCCCTGGCACACATGTGTCTGGAGACTGGCAGGATTCATCCCATTTCCTGGAAATTCCTACTGCAGCTACTTTCCGGCACTTCTCCAGACGCTTGCTCCTGCCTCACCTGCAACGATCGTAAATAACAACGTAGTGTTACCCTTCTTATACTGTGAGCTGACGCAACCATTTTGTCAACCCACATGGACAGACTTTCTTTCTGTGGCATCCATTCCGCACTTCGGGGTCTTTTCGCACAGTGTCTAAGTCTTGGAAATCCTCCTCCTGGGATATCAGAGTTCTATGCTCTGTGAGATGAGAGCACTAGAGACTGCGTATATAAGAGGTCAAATTAGATGTATTTGGCATCTCAAAACTTGTTCATGCTTGTTGTCGTAATGTTGCTTGAAAGTAGAAAACTGAAAGTACATCCTGTCAGGCATTTCCCCCTCGCTCTTCATGCAAGTGGTTAAAAATACCATGGGGAGGGATGAGTGTGAGGATGAAGGTTGCAAACTCGTTTACTTTAGTTTAACCAGCAGTGCTCATGGATGGGTGCTTCTGCTGAATGTCAAGTTAACAGTAACATCCGGGGGGAAACTGTGATATAATAAAGAACAGAAAATGGCATGGGTACAGAGGCAGATGTGAATGGAGGAGGAAATTAGATACAGGGAGTGAGAGGAAGTGGAGAGCCATTCATGTTTTGACATGCAAGTTAAATGGAATGAAGTTGCGAGGACTTTTCCTTGCAGGTAGCTTGTCCTACCAGGAGTTATGGTTTAATTTGAAACCTTCTGGGGGCCAGGGAAACCACACAATGGCAGTGGTAACTTCCCAGTAGGAGTTTAAAAATTGGAAGGATGGGTGAAAACACTTATATGGAAAACTCTTGAAAAGGATGGCTTGTGACTCATAATGGGGTTTCCATTGTGGACTACAGCAGACAAGGTATTGTAGTTCTTGAAATAACAACACAGACTAGACCTGATCCTTCTGCATTAAATGACTTGGGTGCTTTTGCAAGTGAGAGAGCAGGAACAGGGCCTAGTCTGGGAAACATAAAACAGAGGGACAGCAGTGTTTTAATTCTTCCAATGCTTTTTTTCTTTTAATCCTCAGTTCCTGAATTCATATGACTACATGAGGCTATCAGATTTCATATGAGTAAGGGGGAGTAAATTTATAGCCCTGGTGTTTGCAGTGGAAATCTTGGACAATATGAACTCTGAAGGTTCAAACAGAAAGCAGTAAGTCCCAGTTTCATCATTAAAACTTGTATTTTAAAATCGTTGGAGTTGTCCATAATGTGAAAATTGTAGTACAACTGCTACACAGAAAAATTACAAGAAATTGTGATGTTATTTCCTATTCTATATACCTGGCATGGGCCAGACTTACAAAAGGGTAAAGCACTATATCATTTAAGTTAAGCTCATAACCAGACTTCCTTTACAAGCTATGTTTCCAATTCCCTCTTCCCTCATGCTTAACTGCCTCCACACGACTGGATTTTATTCTGTCAGTTTCTGACCTGGTATTTCCATGTCTGCTCTTAGGCTTCGGTTCAATATGAAGGAAAAATTCCCTTATGTCAATATGCCTGTGGAAATATCAGATTTAATGGAAGTATTTCAAGCACATCGTCAATATCAGGCTTGCTTCTTTCTTAAAATACTGTTTCTTGAAACACAAGAAATAAAGCTTAATCTTACACTGGGTTTTCTATTAAAATTTGGTGGTAGCGTAAATGAAAATTAGTCCTCCCTTGGATTTTGCAGCATAGAATCTGTGGCTTTCATCTTCAAAGCCACAACAGACTGTTCTGAATGTTTCTTCTTTTGTGGCCTGAAAGAATTAAGAAAATATGCACATACTTCATTTCTAATGTGTGTTTTAACTTAATCTCATAACAAGAAGACTGGTGGAAGAGAAGCAGGCACTGTGTTGGAGTAATGAGAACAAATCTCTAGATTTTTCTTTTTAAGGGCTAAATGTTTGAATTTGTTTTTTTCCTTCACATTATTTCCTTTTGTCCTAATTTACTTGTACTTATGTCCATGTTTTCTTCCCTAGAGGGAACTGCAAAGAAAGGATTTAGAGTTCTCTCTAATTATAGTGTATTGCTGTTATAATGGTTAATGTGCCTCAGCAGAAAAATATCTCAAGACAGTTGTGTCTGAAACTGGGCTTTGCTGTTTCGGTGGTTTGGTTTTTTGTTTATTTCAGAGGCCCTTTACTCAGTTTTGTGCATTTGTTCATAGGTCAGTAAATCTGAGCTATCTCAGATCAATTCTGAAAATGGGGAAAATTCCTAGACATGAAGGAGCATATGCAGTTATGAGAAACAATTTTATTAACTTAGGAAAGACCAGTGAAATTAAGGAAGGAGGAGTGACCAACCTAATCCATTTTTTCTGCTTAGAAGTGGAGCCTTCAAACTGACTCCAGCTCATGCAGTATTGAAATTGTGCTTGGCTAAAGGTTTTCAGTTTGAAGTCTATCAGAATGTCTTTAATTTATTTTTCATGAGATACTGTCCTATCTTTAGTGCTCTTTTTAACAACTTTTTTTTTTTTTTCAGAGTGAAGCTGTGACTCTTCTACCAAGGGAGCCTTACTTAGCAGTTTTTCAAACCAATCTTAGCAGATGGATAGACTGAATTGATAACAGTGAAGAAATACTTAGCAGACATAGTTTACAAATTCACTCACCACGGTAATGGACGCATTGAGGGAGGTCTCTCAGTTTTGCTGTTTGAGGTAGCCAGCTGGGAGACTTCTTTGCTTCCTGCAGTGGCTGCCTTGCTGTGTGGTGCAGCCTGTTTCCTTCCCTGTCGAGTCTCATGCTTTTTTTCCTGCATGCTGCTCTCTACCTTCTCCTGCGCTGCTGGGGGCTGGTTTGATGTTCAGCAGTAAAATGTCTAATACCTTCTCATTTGTATATCTGCTCAGCTGATTCTTTAATTGGGTCCTACTCTTACAAGTGGCTAAGTAAAGCAACTTGATAGATTGCTTTGCATTGCAGACAAATAATTATGTATTTGTGTGACTAGTGGGTGTTATGGTTGTGTTTTGTTTCCATCCCAGTGGGGCACTGCAGTTACTGGGGAGCGATGCAAAGCTTGTTGTGGCTGACACATGTTCAACAGTTTGCTTCCAGAAATCACATAATACTTTTTGTTTCTTGTGGAATAACTGTTGTTGAGGCATATGTAAGGAGGAGTCAATCTAACTTGACTTTTAGCTTCCAGTCATCTGAATTAGTAGTAGGGCAGTGGAAGCTGTTAGGGGAAAGGCTGAAGGTTAACTAACAAGCAGCAGTAACTAAGCCGATTCCCTGCTTCCATCTGTGACAAACTCCTCCAGTCCCTATATATCCTTTCTGATACATCCAAGTTGTGGATGAAGTTGTCTGTCACGGAAGACTGCTGGTGAGGGAAAGAGGGCAGTATTAAAACACTGTAATATGAGCACGCTTGAGTGCCTCCTACAGTTGGTAGGGGACAGCTTTCTCATGATCCACCCAAACTTGTTACTTTCCATAGTCAGAAATTCCCGTGGGTTTCAGGTTGGTTTCTGATGGATGGTAGCTACTTGGGCTGAGGTCTGTTTTGTTGCTATTCACCATGGTACGGAGTATAGGTGTCCATCTGAGCCCTGTAGACCAGAGTGTCAGAGAAGCACAAACTTCCTCGTGGGTAATGGCAGAAATATTTTTTTTTTTTTTTCCTAGAGCTCACTGAATGGCACTCTGTCCTAACTTTCAGTCTGGCTTTTCCTGTCTCAGTTTGTCTACATCCAGCAGATATGTCATCCATACTACCATATGGACTGTTATTGGCATCAGCACTGTTTTCTGTTTCCTTCTGTTTTACTTCTGAATCTAGACTCCTGTGAGCTCAGAAGCCTTCTGGGAGCCACCTTTGTTATATTTCTTTTTACAGTTTTCTTGGAGCACAGACAAAGGATTTGGGAGTAGGGGAAGTTGAAAGGAAGTGTGGGAGCAGTATGCTTACCAACTCTAACTATGGAATCAGTGAGACTTGAAGTACATGATCTTTAGTATGGCTTTTTTCTTTTCTTTTTTTTTTGTATTTTCAGAACAGAACCAAAAATCTTCTGTGTACTTGCTCTTACAGCTGTATAGAATAGGAAGCTGATTTAAAGACTTTTTTGCCAGGGAAGAGAGAAGCAAGATTTATATGCTTTGAAAAGGTATGTATTAGATTTGCTTGGTAAAAAGTCCAATAGTCATCAGTACTCATTTGCATTAAGGTTCTTTCTCTCAAGAGCTGTCACTTCCTGTCGTTTACTACAGAAATTTCCACTAGCTTTCTGTTTTCAAGGGAAAAGCTATCCTGTTCTTGTTCCCAAGATTCTGCCTTTGAAAATAATGTCCCCTTAATCATAAGACAGTGTAGCTAAAGAAACAATTAATTTAGCTGTGCAACAGGAATAACAGTTGTTTTCAGTCTAACTGTAAAGCAAGTTCTGTCTTTTCATTGGCATTCAAAGGCAGCAAATTGATTAGGCCCTTTAATCCATAATGGAGCTACTAAAAAACAGAAAATACACTGAGAATATACAATATAGGCTGAGTAGCAAATGCAGAAGTAAATATTGTAATGTAGCTAGTCCCGCTGGTGTTTTTCTTCTTTTGATTCATGTATTTTCATGTTCACAGATCTACTGTAGTTTTCTGCCACTTAATGCTAACAGGAAAAAAACACACAAAAAAACCCCAGCTCATCTGCTTGAGGAGATTCTGTTGTAATGTATCCAGTGGCTGTTCCTGCACCAGGAGGTGAAGGAAATAATGGACAACATGGGAAACTTATTTTTTTCCTTTTTGTTTTTGGAGCTGTGTTGCTCTGCGCTGGATTCCTGCTTTCGGTCTTTATTCTCCAGTCGTGCCCGTCTGGAACCTTCAGTGACTGTAATGAGGTCCTTAAGGCTGCTGGGCCCGTGCTGGCTGTAACTGGACTGGTTTGTGTTTTACTGGCACGATCAAGGGCCAGGCTATATATAAGACAAAGGCAATTGCAAAACGAGCAGGTGTATAGCCTTGTTTTTTGTCATGGGAGCTGTCAGTTTGCCCAGTTTCTCATATTTGGATTCCTGTTTTTAACTAGTGGAATGCTAATTAGCATCCTGGGCATCTGGGTTCCTGGCTGTAGCCCCGTCTGGCACAGCATACAGCTCAACCACACCGGCAGTTCTGATGTGGACCTCCAGGGCTGTGGATTCCTGTCACTTCAAATCATGGGACCTTTGATTGTGCTCACTGGGTTGTGTTTCTTCGTGATAGCTCATGTTAAAAAGAAACAAAACTTAAATCTCAACCAAGAATCTTGCGAAAGTGAAGAACATCCTCAGAGCCCTGAATCTTTTCAGGTTACAGTAGGTGGGTAAATAATGTGTGAACTTTACATTTGAGAGTTAGAACGTTTTTTTCCACTAATGATTTATCTCTGAATATTACTCATTTGAGCTCTAAGCATGTCACTTCTGGCATGTCAAACCAGCCAAAACAGAAACATGTTGCTTTTTCTCATATGTTTTCTACATGGTCAGTTCAGTTGCCTTTCTCTCAAAGACAAAACCTCTTCTTTGGCATAAAATGAAAGGTCTGACTGTGCAAAAGAAGCCACATAACCTGACACAAATGAGTCCGATCCTACTTCCTTTCCCAAAGGGTGTAGCTGACACTGCAAATCACAGGTCTAATGACTTCTGTGAGTATATTTAAGATTTATTTTAGCCTTGACCTCTGATCCCTTAAACAGGAGAACCTGATGCATAAGCAGTGTATTGCATTTTTTTTTAATCATAGCCACATTTTCCATCAGTCAGAGATGTAATTGCAAGATGCTTCTGTTAATTGCACAGCATTTGAGTAAATGTGGCATGTTAGCAGGGAATGCTCCCCTGCATATGGTACTGCCTTTAATACCCCATGAATACATTCAATGCATAGATTATTCTGGTAACTTTCTAGCTCTGGGAAAGGATTAATGAGTGTTGCTTGACTGTCATCTGACTGACTGGACTTGAAATTCATTATGCAAAATTTTTTCCTTCTGCCTGTCGAACCAATATACAGACTTGTAACATGGTGATTCTCAGAAAACATCGTTGTTTGAAGTCAGTTTTCCAGCCACCAGGATAAATCAAAGGGTCATAGAAAGGAATTCAGATTGTCTTTATAGGCGAGAGAGCAAAAATAGTGGATTCCTTTTGTACTTCCAGTCAGGAAAAGTAAAACTGAAAGGCTGAAGGCTGAGGTCTAGTTGGCATAGCGACATTCTGGAACAGTGGTGACTCATCTAGAAAACACTCTCTCCACCTCACTTAACATTTTTGGTGCTCCCTGACCTGTCCCTGCACACAAATTACAAAGGAAAAAAGGTGGTAGGCAGCTGTGAATGTTTATATAAATTATGTAAGCTCAGTGACTGATACAAACTATGTTTAAAAAAAAAAATAATAAATTTGAAACTTCTCGATTATGAAGTTGAAATAGGCAGATATGCTGCACAGTACACTTAATAGTGAATTATTTATCAATAGAGTCCTGGTACTAATGTTAGTAGTGTGCCTTCAGCTATGAGTAATTTAGTATAGAAACTGTCAAGCCACACAAGATCAGTCATCAGAACCATTAATGATTTGAATACGTTTGTTAAACACTGCAGTAGATGTGGAGAAACTTAAACCGCCCTATTTTAGATAGGGAAGCTAAATACTTGCCTACTCTTAAAGTGAGCCAGTAGTAACTATGAACAGTGAAGAGGTTTGTGTCTCTTGGTGAGAAGGAACACTCCCCCTCCCCAGCTGTGTTTTCTAAATGAAATCTTCCATTTATGAATATGCTGCATCTTTATTTTGAGATAATTTTGGGTTTGGAAATACTTAGTGTACCTTAACACACCAGAATACACCAGTTCTGTATGTGGGATCATTGCACTTTATCTTAAAATGTAGGCAAGTACAAATACTGTAATTCCGAAGACAGGAAATATTCTAGGATACAGTTGGACTAACAGTGGTGCTCAATTTTTCAGAAGTAGTAAATGGTGGTTTTTTTTCTAGGTGATGCTGTAATGGTATTCCCACCTCCACCACCTCCTTATTTTGCTGACCCCGCGTCACCAACTGTGACACGTTGTCTTATGTCAAGTGGTTTGTCTACAAGTGAAAATCCTCCACCATACCACTCTATCTTCAGCGATGGGTAAGGCTGTTTTCTTCTCTGTCTTTGGAAGTCTGAGATGTTTCTAAAGGTACCCAAGACCATATTCTTAAATAATCACTGTGAATTAACTCTCTACTAGGCACTACAAAGTTTTCTACTGCATCGCTTGATTTACTTCAGATACCTTACTTGAAATAGCATTAAAATATCCTAGTACAAAAGAGGAATCACAAACCCCAGAGTGTCCTTCATGAGGGTTAAATTCTTACCAGTTTATTATGACTGAAAAGAACTTCTGAAGTGAAAACACAGCCTTAAATCAGTAGTCTGAATATACTTGGATTAGGTTTCTGCTACAGATTGTCGAAGAGAAGGTGCCCCTGACAGCAGTGCCCCAGTGGCATGATATCCACATCGTCAGATTTTAGGAAGCCTCTGTAGAACCCATGCAGGGGGCATTGACACTTCATGACACTTATTCTCAGGCCCTGTGACACTGGGAATGTCATTTTAGTGTCTCAAGGAAGTCTCACTGCCTTGAGAAAGTGAGACCTGCTGTGCTGGTCTGTCTTGGTTTTGCTGTGGCAGTGTGTCAAGATAAAAGGATACCTTGATATTGCAGGAGAAGGCTCCAGGGAGCTTAAAAGGGAGGTTGCAATGCCAAGTTCATCTCAAGTCATCTCAAGATGTTGTACCTTAACCATGCAGCCACTTTTCCATACATTGAGTACAGCTGATTTGCTAGATGTTGCCACCACCAAGCTCCGGCAGCAAGAGCTGCCAACTGACTGAAGAGTTGTCTACACCACAAGAACTTTCAGGGTTATTTATCCCCGGTGTGTTACCACCAGTGGCCTGCTAACTTGAGGGTGAAAGAGGTCACTGCAAGGGCCACATACTAGGAGCCAGAACTAGATCTGGCGGGGAGCTACATGCCACGTGCCTAGAGCCCCCAACTTACTTTCAGGCCCTTAATGATCCAGAATTGACTTGGCTTTACCTTTTGGAAGGTCTTATGTCAACTTGGTGTTGATCTGTGAGTCAGTAGGTGGTATGGGACTTTTTCACTGGATGACTTCAGTTTACAAGACTGTACCTGCAGCATCCGAAGCACCATCACTGCAGCAGGAGCCACAGCCTGCCTGGCTATGTCCAGTCATCATAGTTGTTGGGCCATTGCTTTAATAGCTGCTCTACTCCAGACTTCTCCACTCACATGAAGCAGTGCGTTCCATGACCAGCTGTGTGCCTGATGTCGGTACTTCTTCAAAACTCTAGTGCTAATCTTCCTTTTGAAGCAAACAAGCACGAACCCTCTTCCTGCCCAAAGACCTAAATGCCACAGGAGGAGGATACTTGTGTTAGCAGTGGTGCTTATTCTTGTCAGCATGCTGTGAGCAGCCATGTCTGTGGTTTTTTAGTCATCCTTTGAAGTATACCTGGTGGATTCTTGAGGCTCAACCCCACTGTGCGAGGCACTCTGTTCTCTAGTCAGTCACCATCAACAACTTCTCATACTGTCTTCTGTTTCCTAATTCCCTCCTCCAAACACTTTCTCCCCATCTTTGTTGGAGACAACAGATGCCTCCTCCTGTTGCTATTACCAGAAGCCTTTTCTCAAAATTCTGTCCTTCTGCCTTTTCTCAAAATTACTTTTTTAAATATAGAATAAACACCTCTCTATCAAAAGCCCTACTCACTTTTCCTTGCTACTAGTGCAACACTCTCTAGTGGACAGTGGCGCTGGCCCCCAAAGAAAAGAATTGCCATGTACATACTACCAAAGGAAAGGAGACACCCAGTGATTGGTTCCCACTGACTGAAATCCAGCTTGAGGTTGGTGACTTATGCTAAGGGATGCAATGCCTAATAAACCCTAGCTACACACGTACTTCATTTAGTCTGCTGGTTTTCTGCTGAAATTGTTTCAGGGAGAGTACTTTTTGTACAAAGCTGGTGAGAATCTGTTGGTCACTCAGTGCCCTAAACACTAGCCAATTCAAGATGACAAGAGTAGATACAGGGATGAGAAGATGTCAGGGTTGATCAAGCAGAAGTGCTTTCCTGAGAGCAGTGGCTCTCGTGACCAGGCACAAATTGTGTGAAGAAGCATTTTATTTAAGTATAAAAATCTTTGCCTGCTCTCAGATTGCAAGTGAAATATATCATCTCTCAGAGCTATACCGCTGCAGTCAAAGGATACCCAGAGCAAGCAGGAGAGAAAATAAACTCCTGCTGCTGAAAGAAGGAATTTACATGAAGTCTCTGTGTTCTTATTGGGCTGGGTGAAGGCATCCACAGCTGGAAGGTGTTTCATACCAGCTGCTGCTAGTCCTGGAGTTAGGCACCACACCGAGCCTGTCTGTGCTCCAGCATGCACTGTAACTCCCTCCTTTCTGGCCTGTACATCCCAGATGTACATACAAAGCAAATGGATGTATGTGGAGAAATTACTTGCTCTGGTAGCCCCAAGACAGCCGATTCGAATATGGTCCAAGGGCACGCTCAAAAACCATTTCAGTAAATAGATTTAGAAGACCAGGCTGGGGTGGATAACAGGAGAAAATATGGGAGGGTACGTGTTCTGCTGTAGCCTAACAAGCAGCTGAGAGACACAGTGACTCTTGTACCACCGACCTGTAAAAGTACAATGCGCAAAACCGAGGGCCACAAGTCCTCTCTACCCTCTTAATTTCAGGCCCTGAGTTCAGATGTGGGCTGCTTACCCGTGTGCTTGGTAAGATGTGTGAATTATCAAAGAGTGTGAAAGAATGCAAGCAGCACATCCTGCACTGAGAAAGGAAAAACAAAGGACGGTGAGGGAATGGCAAAAAAGCTAGTTCCTCAGACTTCTTGTGGAGTGAGAGTGGACTCTCCCTACTGGTGCATATACCAGGTGACCCCTCTCTCCTTCACTCATTCTCCTACAAAGTCCCCTGCAGCTGGATCAACTGCCTCAACCCACTAATGTCCAGTACTGGTGCTCCAAACTTTGTGATCCCATGGACTCAGTCATTGTTGATTGCCTATCTGGACTTCACTGTCTTGTGAACATATGTACACAAAGAGGCAGTTTGTAGCCCAGCTTGTTGGGGTAGTTTCTAGTGGAGTGGAGAAACCACCTCAACCTTGGATGCAGAAACCCTGACCTCCTGCTTTGATCTTCTGTGGCTGTGGGTGCTGTAGCTGTTGCCCCTCCTTGCTCCCCAGGGTCCTCACAGAGACCCTGTGAGTTGGTACCACCCCTAGGTGTTTCACTCAATCGTGCTCTCCCATGGCTCAGCACCTGGTAGCAGCCATAGCATCTCGACTAATGCATATTGGTTCCCAAGCCCTTTCATGGAGGAGAAGCAGTGGCCTCGTTCCTCCTAGTAGTGCCATGGCTGAAGATCCCAAAGCTGGAAGGGAATACCCATTTCATACATGGGTGGTTACTAGGCAAATGTGATTTGCCTTTTCAGTCCATTGCTCCATGTTCTGTCAGCAAGTGCTGTGGTGGAGGCTGTGCTGGATGAGAGCTTGTGGAAAGCCGAGTCATGGTCTGATCCCAGAAGTGGTTGGTTTTTTCTTCCAATGTGTTACATAGCACTTCAGCATTTGTCTTGTAGTATGTTCTCTTCCCTCTCCTTTAGACACACACTCACACACCACTAATAGCATTGAAGATGGGGTGACTATGCTCTGTATTCCAGTTCCTCACACAGTGTTGCTGGGGGTACAGATGTATGCACAAAGGCAAGAGTCAGCTCTGGGAGTGAGTCATGAGGAATGAGGAGTTCTTCCCTTTCCTGGGGAAGCAATATGCTGAGGGCCAGCTTGAGGGCAAGATGAGCAGGGTACCAGAACCATGTGGGTGCAACCGATCGGGATCCAGTTATGGTGGTCAGAGGATGGCTGCCCTCTGTGACTGTCACTGGGAACTTAGCAGACTGGTCGTGTCCAGTTGCTTGTTTCTCCATCTCTGAGCTGGAATGCTACTCCTTATGTCTGTCATGGGTTGCTGGAAAGCTTAATAAAAGTTTCAAGTTGCCTTTCATGTAAGATATCAAATGGCTAAGGATTATGATTTTTGCAATGCAATTCTAAGTGTAGCAACTGTCTTTCATAAGGACAGTGTGTATGTCATAGACTACAGAAGGGAAGATACATTAGGAGCTAAGGATCAGAAGAAGATTTAATAAGATTGCGAGGTAGCCCTGACGGAAGCAGATAATATGCATAAGCCAGGCTGTGGCTGGTGATGTGAAAGGTTAGAAGGGAGCTTGTTTGCCTTTCCCCTCTGAAGTCACAGAATTTTCGTATGAGTCATAATGTAGCCCACAGAATGAAATCCTAATGCTTGTGCAAGTTCTTTGCTTCAGGGATTTTTAGGGAGTGTGTGCGTGCATGTATGTTTATGTAAGTCAAGTGGAATTTCACGCACTGTAGAGAAATGAATTATGCTAATATGCAGTTTTGTTTTTTATAGAGCACAGCTTGCTGATGATGAAAGAACAGTTGCTGTTAGAGACTATGAAACCATATATACAATTTCTGGAAGCAGCTCGCCTTCAGATATTTTACCGATGCTATACCTCTCCTCTGAATCACCTCCAAAATATGAAGAAAAAGCATCAGTAACAAATAATGAATATTCTCCATCATCTTCTTCATCTTCTTCATCTATTTCATTAGCCACATCTGACACCAGTTCATAGAGGACTGTCGCTTAGACTTCATGTTTAAATTAAATTGTACACTCAGATTTACCATTTCTGAATTTATTTACATTTTGTAATAAAAGCAATAATGTTGGTTGTGTCTAATTTTTCATCAAAAAGCACGAATGGTGAATTTGGGTTTTAAGAAATATTAGGTAATGCTGGGCTTCTGAGCAAGCAGTCTGAAGAGGTTCGGTTCACTGCAAGAATATTAAATGCTCATCTTGTTCTGTTACAGCTTCGGTTTCTATTTTTAGTTGTTCTTTATATAATGGAGGCACTAAGTAGAGACGAACTTCTTTGCTTATTTTAATTAAATCTGCTTGGAGCTTCAAAAAAGAAATAATTAGGAAGTGTTTTTATTTCTATTTTTGGATGACTTTGTGAAAAATAGCTGTTTGCAAAGTTGCTGACTTTATATGTACTCTGAGAGCATCACAAATAGGGTTGTTTAGGATTGGGACTAAATATGTTATGGAGAACCGAAATGGTTACTTTTTGGTCTGCCTGGTTACAAACACTCCGTAGCTTAATTTAGACCCTCTCTGGTCCTTATGTAAGTATAATCCCTATGAAAATCAGTTTTAGCCAGCGGCTAAGAGCCCTAAGGCAACACTGAGGATAGTTAATAGGCTAACAGTTTAACTGTGGTAATGACCGATTTCAGTGGGATTATATATCATCATTTGTGGTTTGTACAAGGAGTGCTTATTTTGCCAGAGTGAGCCCCGCTCAGCAATGGTATCTTCCAGGTGCAGACATTACTTATCAGCAAATGCAAGAGAGGCCGTTTCATGGAAACGCATGACACAGATGTTTTTATCTGACACAGCGCTTGACAGACCCTTCAAAAGTAGCGCCCTCTTAGGTCCTCTGTCCCTCTGCAGCCCCTGTAAGTTAGCGGCAGCTGCCTGCCTTCAGGATGTAGTGACAACAGGTTCTAGTGCTATTTTGCAAATGTTTGCACCCGTTCCTGACCTAAAGGATCTGCTATTAGTAGGTAAGGATAATTAGCAGGAGCTGAGTTGCTGGTGACCTTCGACGCTTTATGACTTGCTCTGAACCCTGTTTGAGAAAAACAGACCTGATGCTGTGCCCAGAAACAGAAGGTGGCAGAGCTACTGTTGGGGATTGCTTCAGCATGGTGAACTTGCCAGCATTAAAACATCTCTCAAGAGCGCTCTCTCTCTTGTTCAGCAGAGTCTCTCCAACACCAGTGTGTTCTGGGACCTCAGCTGCACCTCAGCTTGTCTTCTACCATGCTGAATTTCAGGGAACCTGGCTGTAACAGAATGCCAAGCTTTGAATTAAGAACTTGAGTTCCCTCCTGTGCCTGAGGAAAGGTGATTACCTTGTGTCATCTTTCTATGAACACGCCTCTCACCTGTGGAGTTCTTTAGAGAGATGTTCAGAAGCCCTGGCATCTGGCCATCTAGTTCCATCTCTGCGTTGTTCCCTCAGTCGTGCTAGGGCAGCTTTTTGCGCAGCCGCACAAGAACAAACCAGCCAGGCAGGGAGGTGTATTTCGCCAGCAATACAGCTGAGGGGCTTATGCATGCAGAGTAATGAGCAAACACAGCACAGAGAGGGATTTAGTGTGTGGAAGCTGATTAAACTGGCATGACTCAGCCATGGGAAATGTCTGTGTGAAGAAGGGGGATCCACAAAAGCCAGCAAGCATTTTGTCCTCTTTTCTCTCAATTTTTTTTTTTACCTAGTGAGTTTTTCAAGGATGCTGTTCCTTGAATGCCTTCTGTAATCCGAGCTATGTTTTACCATCTTTTTGATTTTTTTTTTTAAATGTTTTGTTTCTAACCTGATTTTTAACAGTGGTGCCCACTGCCCTGTGTGATTCATGCACAGAAAGCCTTGCACATGTCAAAGGAGCTTGTCTCTCTGGCTTTGTCATGCTATTACATAGCAAGTACAGAAGCTGGGGTATTTTACCTAAAAGATCCGATGCAAACAAAGACTCATGTTGGTTTTGTTCTGTTGTTTGAATTACAAATGAACACTCATTTGCTGAAAAGGTTAAACATCAAAAAACGTTTACTCTAAACAAATAAACCTTGAAATATGTCACCACCTTTTTAAAAATAGAAGAAACGCGGTCACATCTGATTGCTAACTGTAAAAGTATTAACCTTTTGTGCTGCCTGCAATTTGCTCAATCAGTTGTTCCCAAGACCTACTCAAGAGACCAGACAAATCAAGTAGAGTATGTTGACTCTGAGCTGAGTCCTCTGGAACTGAAACATGATCTTCTTGTTTTTCTTCAAGGTTACTGTGTTTTGATCTTCTACTGCAGAGTCTCCATTGTGGACCACTCTATTTCTAAAAAAGCAGCCTTCACAGAAAGCATGCTTTAGAAAGCTGCTGACCTGACTCTTCGGAATCAGCACCTGAATTTCCTGGGAAGGGTAGGTGGTTCTTCCCTCTGAAAACGAGGATTGAAAGCAGAATTTCTCTCTGTATCATTTTAAGAAGATGCTTAGGAAATACTTCAATGTAGAGCTGTATTAGCATCTTCTGCTTTTGACTTGGAGAATCATTCCTTGAAGACTCAATGGATGTGCTGGGTGCACCTCCATAACCTGCTCAGCACGGAGAGCACCAACACAGCCAGGGCAACAGTATTTGCTTACTGTGTTGTCGCAGTCTGCTTCAGCAAGGTCAGAAAATGTAAGAGGCTAGCAGTTCTGTCTCTACCACTGAAGGCTACCCCTGGGTGAACACCATTAGTGGGAGGAATTTTTGATGTGGGGAGTAGGGGTGAAATGTCTGTATTAGAAAGGAAGCAACACCTTGTAAAACTATAAAAGTAGCTTAAAATAATACGGAATAGCATTTTTATTGAGGAAGTGAGATACTTTACTGTCACACTAATGGTGCTATAACCCCCTTTCTGCCCTAAGGTTAGCTTAAGTGCTTGACATATAAATGCTAGGGAGCAAATCAAGTTGGTTACTGATTCACACTTACTTAAACAGGCAGAGTGGGAGGTAAGGATTGCTTACCCTCTGTAAGAGAAGTTAAGGTTTCTCTTCCTTGCTGCCTGCACTGGCATTGCTCTGCTGCCAACTGCAGCACTGCAATCCTTTGGATGTGAGAAGGATTCACGAAAATATAAATGGATGCCTCTTATCTAGGAGAAGTCTTTCTTCCTGCATCACCAGCGACTGAAAAAAAAGTGGAAAGCTAACTCATCTGAAAAGCCGAGATTGCACAGATCTCTGCAATGATGCTGTGTTTTTAGGATAGCAGCACTCGCTGGATCACCCCATCCTTGCCCTTTGTAACTGGTAGTGCTGTATCCGTCTGTCCCTTTTCCATCCTACCTCTTCAGAGTCATGGCTTGTGGGGCATTTCTGTGTCCAGGCAGACCTTTTTCCCCAATACCCCCACGTTTCTGCAGCGAACGTGTCAGCCTTCATCTAGATCTGTGCTCCTCCCTTTCTCACACGTGCATGTATCTGGATAATAAGGTATGGAAATGCCCCCAGTTTGGCGTGCCTGCTGAGGAGACAGCATTCCCTGGGAGTGTATCAAACCTCCCTTGCAGGCGTGGGCAGCTGGCTGAACCTGCTCCTCGCAGCTTATTTACGCTTTGAGGCTGGCAGCACCCTGGTGCAGAGCCCCAGGGTGCAAAGCCCACGCGTGATGGTTCTTTAGCTACTGCTCATACACACGTAATTCATGTTTTCCACTAAAGATGCCACATACAGTCGCCTTTCTCTAGGAACAATCCGCTCTCAGTCAAATCATTGGCTCCTTGATCTCCCTACAATTGAATGTTTTGTTATGGAGTGATACTTTGTACCTACTCTTTTTAACGCCAATCAGTGTGCAGTACCACGGTGTAATTTTCTTTTACACAGCATCAGGAGGATGCTCGTTGGGGAGGTTAAGATTAGGTATTAGGAAAAATTTTTACACTGAAAGGGTTATCAAGCATTGAAACAGGCTGCCCAGGGAAGTGGTGGAATTGTCATCCCTGAAGGTATTTAAAAGACGGGCAGATAATACAGATAATAGTGCTTAGCAATATGGTGTAGTGATGGGTTTTGTCAGTGTTAGGTCGATGGTTGGACTAGATGATCTGAAAGGTCCCTTCCAACCTAGGCAATTCTGTGATTCTATGATCTTTTTCATGTTCTGTGACTAAGTCCCTGACTATATTACAGGCATGTAAGAAAATAAAACCCCACTGCAACGGGCTGGTAGTGTGAACAACTATGTAAAAAATAATAGCAGAAGGAGAGAAGAGAAGGATTAAGTGAAGGCCTGTGAGTGTTTACTAGGATGACTCTTGAAACAGGTTAGGGAACTGAGGAGGCACAGAGTATTACAGGAAACCTGCTTCCAGCAGCAAGCGCTGCAGGGGAAGTCTGCATTGGTGACAGAAAATCATGCAGTGGAACAGAGGGCGAAGCAGTGGTTGTGTTCAGGGGTAAGGTTCCTGAAGGGGATGGGGACAAAACTGTAGCAAGATCTGCAAACACCACCCATTCCGAAAACCTTACTCTGACTGATTCTTTAGGTTTCACAAAACTGTTTAGGAGTAATTCCAGGTGAAAGGAGGTGCATTTAGTAAATCATCATATTTGAGTCCCCAGAACATACACTTACTTGGCAAAGGAAAGTACTGGTCTTAAAAAAATCAATGATGTGATCTGCTCCCGTAAGACCTTGATGGCTGCCTGGTTGCAGCATTGCCACTGTCTGGGGAAATAATGGGAGAAAAGTGGGGAGGCTTAGAGGAAATTACACCTTACAAAGACGGGACAGTTTACAGGGAAAGGTGTAATTTTAATTTACACCCTACTGCACCAAACAGAAAGTGTTTTCCATCCCATTTTCAAAGTTCAAGTGACAAGTAGCCTTGGAAGAAACTACCTGTATTCTCCAGCTCTACTGTGGGCTTGCTTAACAACTGCGAAGTCACGTCCTAGACCAGAGGCAAAGAGTGTCAGCCATGGCATGATGCAACACCTGACCTGGAAAACTCTGACTCCAGCCAGCATCTGAGGACCATGCGTAGGACCAAGGAAGTGCTCCAGCACAATCCTGTTGCAAATAGCGGTTGCAGAGTTCTTGAATGAATGAGGGGAGGAAGGTGACACTACATCTGTATATACCATTAGTTAGACAGCCATTATGATATAACGCTGCTTTTAAAAGGATGTTGGAAAGCCTGGAAGATTCAGCCAACAGCGACAAGAATAATTCATGGTATGGAAAAACTTGACTTGCAGAGAGCAGTAACAGAAGTTCATTCCATTAAGTTTACCAAATAGAAGGTTAAAGGTGACTTAGGTTTCGGCTATAATTACCAATGCAAGGACAGCTTATCTAGTATTTCAGCAGTTTTTAATTTAGCTGTCATCATAGAAAACCACTGCATTGCAAGCCCTAACTATTTGACCAAGTGGTGCCGAGGGCTCTGGCTAGACTTGGTGCTGGGGGGAGGGCTGATCCTGATTGTATTTGTCAGAAAATTTGTTGGCACCCTCAGTAATAGAAGAGACATAACACTGACTTTGGAAACTTCCCAGACGTTTTTTAAAGGAGTACAGCACTAATAGTCCTCAAGGTCTATCTGCTAACAAATGAGAAAGACACATGTGCAATTGCATTCAGCATCAGTTCTGAAGGCGCCAAACTCGGTGAGCAGACCCTTTCAGAAGTGAGCTGCTGTCATGCTGCGCGATATGAATGCATAGTAGACAGAAGGCACCTTTACTGATTTTGAAGAAGCAGTCTGAAAGGTAAGAGTTCTAGTTCTAGTGCTATTTTATAAATCTCAGGATAAGCGTTCTTCCCCAGAGCTGCTGGTGGCAGGAAATAGCATTGTGTGTTCTACCACCTGAGGAGTAATCTCTGTCCTGTGTGTACTCCCCTGCCATGCCTGTCAAAACAGATCGAGTAGCTGTAGATTTTTCCTCCTTAAGGAATTCTGCAAAGACGTTCTACCAGAACCCTCCGACAGCAATTACTTTAGTCTGAAACTCTTAGGAAACAGAAAATCTCAATATTCAATTAATCTGTTAAATATATGGGGCATATGTTCAACAGAAAAATTCATTGTGATGTAAAAAAAAACATTCTAGGTACTTCTGAGTAAAGGATAAGACCTCTCCCTTTGTCAGTTTTAACATTACAGGAGATGCTTTCTCATTCCTGCAGTGCTGCGCTTTTCAGAGTATGTGGGCTTTATTCAGTATAAACTTTGAGGAAGGGTGGTGTTCCCACAACAAAAAATGTCCACAATTAAGGGGAAATTACAGAGCAATTATGCTACCTTCAAACAGCTGGAAAGCTTTGGCTGGCTTGAAAAAACTTTTCTCCCACAACCAGCAGCTCTCCCAGGCTGTTCAGCACTCACCACCCTGTTGCTGCTTACCCTCCCACCCACCCCCTTGGCAAAATACCAGAAAGCCTACTTTGATATTTTTTAACCCACAGAAGCTCTGGACTGCAGAACCGAGCTGCAACAGAGGTCCAGGTGTGGCTATAAATGTCACGCTTCGGAGCGCTGCAAAGAGGTCCCAGCGATGGCCACGCATTTTCCTGCAGATCTGGGTTGCTGGAGCAGTGGCCCAGGGAGAGCGAGAGTCGCCGCATTGCTGTTGACTAAACGTATGCTGTCCATATGTCGGATGCATCAGCTGGCAGGGAGCCTAGGAAAAGTCGCGGTGGCTGCAGCTTCCTTTCTCTCCCATCTGGCATGGGCACCCCGAGGAAGTATCGGTGGGTGCCAAATTAAAGATGAGGATAAACAAAGAGATAAAGAGCCATGCAAGGGTGAAGCCATTTCGGAAGTGATGGTGGTAATTCAAGAAGTCTTTAGCGATTGCTTCAGGCTTCACTTCCCAGACCTTTATTCTTCTAAGCAAAGTTTATTCTTTCACATGATGCACCCTGTTAACCATACACGCACAAAGTTCTTGTGTAACTAACCTGAACCTTCGACTTCAAATACTCTGCCAAGTCCCTGACAAGCCCCCTTTCTCTTGAGGCAGAAGATACGTTATACTCAGTAATGGAGCAGAACAACAGCAATGTAGAAGATTTCTCCTTGAATGTTTTTTCTGTCACTCCTTACCAGCCAAACAGATCCGATGTCCTGGTGTCAGATGGGGATAAAGCCGGCGCCACTTTGCTCTTTTCAGGTGTGTTCTTGGGACTGGTGGGGATCACATTCACCGTGATGGGATGGATAAAATATGACGGCATTACTCACCTGGAGTGGACTCAGTTACTAGGGCCTATTCTGCTCTCTGTGGGCGTGACTTTTATTCTGATTGCTGTCTGTAAATTTAACATGCTTACATGCAAGCCCTGTAAAGAAAGAGAGGAAAATATGTCAGACCTCGACCAGACGGCAAGTGGACAGTCCTTTGTCTTCACCGGCATTAACCAGCCTATAACTTTCCATGGCGCCACAGTGGTACAATACATCCCTCCGCCCTACCCAGCCCAGGAAGGCATGGCCGTCAGTCCCAGCTACCTTCACCCGGTGCTCAGCTGCTGCGGTGCCGTTTCCTCCAGCACCTCGCCGATTCCCACTCCGGCCTCTGCTCACTTCTGCCCTGCCTACACCCTGGATAACCCGGCTTTTGCCGGAGACGAGAACTACGCTACTTACGCTGCAGAGAATACCAGGAATCAGAGGTACATCTTCTGAAAAGCCTTAGTGTGTCTGGACACAGGCTTCTGAGTATTTTAAGTGCTATGTATGTTTTTAAAGGAAACAGAAGATAGTCCAGGGTGTTATCCTTCTTCAGACATATTTTTTTTCTTTGTTAGGACTGTTTCTTGAGTAAAGACTATGGAAACGTGCTTTTCCTGGAAAGCATTTTTATCCAAATTAAATTCACTTATGAATCCCTTTCAATTTTCAGTTTACTAAGGCTCTTGTTATTTTTGAAGATACTATTTTATACGCTCCTGCCCATGGGGTTTTTTATGCTTATCTTACTAACTTTAGACTGTTGACCAGAACGTTACTATATGTACAGCCAGAGGCTTCCACTCAAACACAATCACAGCACATGAGTCAGCGCACAAGCAGCATTTTTACAACAATGCAAGAATCAGTTTGGTACCAGATGCTCTCTCTCCCCATTACGCATGGTCACAACACGCTCCTCTCCCACTGTAGCAACCTTCCAGCCCTCACCCTTTTCCTAGTTTCGGGGCATAAACAAGATCGCTGATATTACAGAGCAGTATGAAACTGCTTTAATCAGACACTAAATAATTTTATATAGTCCTTTCCTCTAAGGGAAAGTATTCTAATTATAGGAATTACTCAGAATTATATCCTTCCAAGAACACAAGTCACTTTTAGGTCTTTTATCAATGTCTGTTTGAAAAACTGCTGTCCAACCCATCGTCCTCAGCAACATGTGTGACAGCATGAAAGCAAAGGTCACCTCCTGGCACTTTTATACTTCACGAAAGGAACACAGCAAACAGTTGAATCGCAGTAAAACTTCATCTCATAGCGTTTTCTCAAGAGGTCAGGAAGTGCTTTGCCCAGATAAGGCTGACAGGACACAGCACTGAGGTTACTTGCATGATTTGTGTTTGCTAAATTCTTTTTGCACCTGCTCCTCTTCCTGTTTTCAGGTCGGAGGACAGTTCTGATGAACCAGAAGAACTGCAGGAAGACTACACCTGTCATGACTTGTCACCTCCACGTTATGAGGAAATATACCCGCTGTCTTCATAAAATAACCATGCACGACAGACAACAATTCTGAGAGATGTCAGCTTTTTAATCCCCAAGAATCTTTTCTTTGAACACTTGCCTGACCAGCAAGTGTGAGCACGATCTTGGTACAGATACGCAGTTCAGTACCACTGAAGATATTTACCCAATCCCTTCTTTTTCTCCCTCAAAATTCATTAGCCCTTTGCTATGCAGTTTAATAGCAGAGCTATTAATTATTTAATAGCAAAACTATTAATAGAAAAACTATTAAACTCAAGGATCTAAATCCATATTAGAGTTCCTCAACAAGAAGCCTGATTTTCAGACTTGCTGAAACCAGTCTGAACTGCGAATGCACAAGGTGTTTGTGGAAGATCATGATTGCTCCTGGACATTCAGCATCATTAGAAAACACTTGATTTATTCTTGATATATTTTCCCTCTTGATTGCTCGGGAAACTTCAAAAGTGCGCAACTGTCTGATCCATGAAAGTGCCTGTAATGTCTTAAATCTGTCTGATTCCTTAGACTAGCTTACTCATTAATGAGTCCGGTCTACAGATTAGACTTCCTGTGCTTTGTTCACTCATACAACCCAGTCCTGTAGGCATTTTTGGAGAACCCTGCTTGAACAAGAGCATCCGAGAACAGAGGAAATACAAATAGTGGCCTCTGCCCATTTTTACACAGACCTCTAAGAGATCCTGCACGCATCACATTCAGTTCCCTTCTGTTCCCCCCACCTGGTGGGGGGGAACTTCTGTTCCTTCTGTTCCCTTCAGTTCCCCCCAGCTGGTGGGATGCAAAGCACTGTCTCCCACCAGGAGTCCCAACAACTACTAGATTGTTGTTCTAGGTTAAAGGAAATTGCAACTTTCTGAAGCCTTGACAGAGGTGTGGGGTTCTACCAGCTTTAAAGGCTTCAACAATCACAGCTCCCTGCTGCACCCTCACTCTATGGGAGAGCTGCGTGGAATTCCTCCTGAGGTTCCTTCTTGTTCGAATGTGGGTCCTAGGGACACAACTCAGGCTGTAGGTTCCCCCAGAGCATCCCGGCAACTATGGGCTGCAGTGGACTTTCTTGTTCAAGTTCAACTTTCAAGGTCAACATGGTTCCAGGCATTGTATCCACAAATGGATTCACAGCTGTATCTAACAAAGAATCAGGTGCATAAGCTTCTAAATCTTTCAGTCCAGAATGGAGGTCCCAAAAAGGTTTGCTCATGAGCTGTCTAAACCCCAGAGCAATGAGAATGCCCTGAATCCTTTCATTTTTATTTTGTATTTCCCCATAAGCTTCAAGTTCTGTTTTTGAGCATGCCTAGAAGTGCCCTCACACAGCTGGACAAGTCGGGATCTCCCCGTGCAGGATCCCATCAGTTTTTCCTATCTTCCTCAAAAGGCTCAAGCCAAAAACTGTTCTCAGCCCACACCTGCTGGGGCAGGCACCATGCAAAACAATCTAGAGCGCAGTAGTCATCATCCAAAGTAACCGAGTGGTGTGCTGCTGATGTGCTTTGCAGGTCAGTCACCTGGCCAGGAATAGCACGGCTAAAAGTAGGCATCCGTTATGGATTGTATGAATTTTCTCTTGCTTGCCAGCACAGCTGTCTCAGCTCCTGACAGTTGTCATCGATCTGTGATTGATCTCATTGATCTGATTCCTGAGGGCTGGAGAAGGCTGGTGTTGAGCACGGGCAGGCAGTACGGGATGTATCTGGCAGCTGGAAGTCGCTGAGTGTCCATGCAACCTTGCTAGCAACCAGAAGACGTAGCTCTGGATGGAGGGGTGCATTCAGATCATTGTCCAGTTGCCTGGAGCTGCAGGTGCGCACCAGCCTCCCTGTCCTCTATACTTAGAGGGTGCCAAGAAATACAGCATTTTTGGAGGGGCACAAGACAACCACTGTGCTCCACAGTGATGGACGTGACACTGACAGAGGCCATATTTGGGACACAACATTTAAACCAACTCAAAGCTGAATTAGCAACTGCAGCAGCAGAGACCGGACAGTGACTATGAACTATGTGCGAGGTTCTTCTCACTAGAGAAATACGGGTCACACCAATTTTCAGCAGCAATGCCCTGGTGTTAGCAGGTAGGCATGTGTTGTTGGAGAAAGGCAGGCACTCTGTGTTCAGCATGATCTCTGCGGGATTGAGTGAGAGAACAGAAGGTCTAAAAATAAATGCGAGGTTATGGTATGGAAATCTCTTGCTCCTCTTCCAGAATTTACATGGAGGTGAACTCGTCCTCCCTCCACAGCAGGAAACTGGAAGGTCCCAAACACCCAGTTAGTTCCACATGGACAGATCCCTGCACTTAGCACATAGTTCTGCTCACTCCAGCAAGCACTGCAGGAGCACAGAGGTCAGGCTTGATGGATCCAATTGCAGGACCAGGGTCAAAATTTCTACCCAATCACCCTCCCCCATGACAAGAAAATTCCTTCAGTCAGAAACCACAGGCTTCTGCTGCTGCTCTTTTTTTCCCGCAAATACGTGGCATAAGCATGTTTCATGGGGTAATCATAGCTTTACTTCGATGACATAAAATCATACTGTCAGAGTAAACATGAGAAATCCAGAAGGTTGCACTATGGACTCCATACTGGTTTTAAAGTTTACTTCTGTAGACACCAAGTTCATTGAAAGAGCCCTGGGTTTCTTTTTAGAGAGAAGGCTGGATAAATAAATTTAAATAACTGCATACGAAAATGATCTTGACCTGCCAGATGAATTCTGCCTGAATTCTGTAGGAGTCTTTTCATGCTGCACAGATATTTGAGAAGCTCCAGTCTGACAACATTTCCTTGCTGTACTGATTGCTGATTATTGTTTTTAAGAATAGAGCAATATTCTATGAAGGCTTTTCTTCCTCCTCTTCCTTCCACATTCTACTTTCATCCTTTTTTCTATTTTAACATTTTTTTGCTTTCATTACAGTATCCTCAGTGATATAACTGTCATGTGAATTCACCTCTCAACATTATCTCTTTCTGCTCTATGATGAGTGAAAGAACAAACCTATTTAGCCAGAACTTCAGACAAGGTGAACTGACACAGCTCTGCTAGATTATACTGATTTAAGTCCCCAGGGCACCTGGAGGATTGTATTTGAGATTTTGCTCAATCCGCTTTTCATTTAAACTAGTGGCCTTTAAGCAAAATTGCCTTCTCCCACATTGCCTGCAGTGCTACTTCAGACCTGCAAAATAATGCTTTATTATAGTTAGATGCATCTCAAATTCTAGCCATAGCAACAGAATGTTGCATGTGAGTATTCAGCTATGTGACACGGAATGGGTTATTGGGATTTTTTCATAATATGACTCCATTTATAAGATTTTGGCTGTAAGCTGGTTAACATGCGAGACATGGCTGTTGACACGAAGCTGAGCACGATCTGTTCATTGCAGTAAAAATTCTGCGCAGAACTGCTCTAAGACTGAGGAGCTATTTCCAAATGCCAAATGCCACATGCCAAATGCAGCTGCGGGGTGTGATTTCCTTCTCGGATAAAATCCCAATCTGTCGTGTGCTTTTTGACATCCGTGCTGCCACGCCTGTGAGGAACTGCAGGAACATACGAGCCAAGGTTTGCTTCGCTTTGGTCCGGCGGCGCTTCGTCAGAAAAGCCTAATTTCACCAGAGGTACCCCTTTTCTGCTGATGATGCTCTGGTAGGAGTGCCTGCACACTTGTACCCAAGCGGAAAGTGGGTGTTGCGAAAGTTGTCGTGCTGAAATCCTTCACAGGGAGATTTTTAAGCTGAGTCGGCATTTAGGAAATTGGGGTTTCGGGG
>VYZM01013375.1:128732-149418 GCA_013398915.1 Dromas ardeola | reverse complement strand
CGGGAAACCACACCAAAAACCAAAACAAACCTGTGTCGGAAAAGCCACCGGAGAACTGAGTAATCCCAGGAGCAGTGGACATCGGGAAGGACTTCAGCTTGATGCGCCGTGCACTCACACGCCCCTTCCTCCTCCTCCTCACCCCTGTGACCGAACGGGAGAGACTTCTCTCTGCATGGAGGAGCAGAGGGGAGTCTAAGGGTCATCTGGGAAGAAGTAGGGCATGCTGTTCACATGCAGCACGTAAGATAACCCCTGCCTCCTGCAAGTGTCATCGTTGGCTCCGTTTTAGCTGTCAGAGCGAATAGGCGTCAGCAGGACCTTCTGAACGTCGCTATGGCCGCACCATCCCCAAGTGTGCGCCAGGGTGTCTGGCGGAGAAGCCTGCGGCACAGCCAGGTGGGATCTCGGGGGCTGAGCCTGCATTAGCCCAGCAGCGCTGCTCAGCAGGAGTGGGTCTGCGAAGTGAATGAGCAGGTGTGGAGAGCCCTGTGTCCACATCCGCTGCATGTCAGAGAGGTTTGTAGCAGACTTGGTCCTGCAGACTGAATGTCGACCAGGCGTTGAAATACAGAAGTTGTTCTCCTAGGGTGCATTTTCTGTGTCCACTTCTGGGCCCCCCAGTTCAAGAAAGACAGGGAACTACTGGAGAGAGTCCAGCGGAGGGCTACAAAGATGGTCAAGGGACTGGAGCACCACTCTTATGAGGAAAGGCTGAGAGACCTGAGTCTGTTTAGCCTGGAGAAGAGAAAAGTGAGAAGGGATCTCATCAATGCTTATAAATATCTAAAGGGCAGGTGTCAAGAGGATGGGGCCAGACTCTTCTCAGTGGTGCCCAGTGACAGGAGAAGGGGTAATGGGCACAAGCTGGAACACAGGAAATTCCATCTCAACATGAGGAAACATTTCTTTACTTTGAGGGTGGCAGAGCACTGGAACAGGCTGCCCAGAGAGGTGGTGGAGTCTCCTTCTCTAGAGATATTCAAAACCCGCCTGGATGCGTTCCTGTCCAGCCTGCACTAGGTGAACGTGCTGTGGCAGGAGGGTTGGACTAGACGATCTCCGATGGTCCCTTCCAACCCTTCTGTGATTCTGTGATTCTGGTTCTGCTTCATCCAATAGACATTATTCAGCTCCTGCCTGTGATGTGATGCAAAGACTCGCAGGGCAAGTGGGGACTGTAGGGAGAGTCTCTTCAAAAGTGCCTGATTTAGACACTCTCATTGCCCTCCAGGCATGGGGTGACTTACAAGCAGCTGCAGGAATTGCATGTGGTGGAGCTGACCCATGTGGACCTTCATGAGAGGTTTGCCTCAGCTTCCCGACACCAGCAAGCTCTTGGAAGAACCTCTCCCAGTACTGACAGAGGTTACTTTGAGAGGTTTCAGGGCACAGTGTTGACACCTCCAAAGTTATGTGAAGTCTAATTGTGAGATATAGCAGGCTTTTGTCTTCCTGAATGACATTTGCAAAATGATGGAGGAGTTTTTCCATAGGAAACAGTCAAAAATGGCTCCCTAGTTCATGCGATCAGTCAGAAAATGCCCTCCTGAACTTCACGCCACATGTGATAACAGCACAGGGTCAAGGGGAAATCAGTAATGCCATGTAACTTCACGCCACATGTGATAACAGCACAGGGTCAAGGGGAAATCAGTAATGCCATGTAACTTCACGCCACATGTGATAACAGCACAGGGTCAAGGGGAAATCAGTAATGCCATGTAACTTCACGCCACATGTGATAACAGCACAGGGTCAAGGGGAAATCAGTAATGCCATGTTTGCTTGTATCTGTGTCATGTGTGGCAACTCTAATGAGCAATTGATTGCAGCTACACATACTGTTTAGGAAACACTATGGGACATGCCGTAGCAGAGTAGCTGCTGTACATCTTTTATAAAATCCTAGGATGAGATTATTGCTCTCCTGTTTAGGTTATATTGTGTCAGATTTTTTTAAAAGATAGTGGATGCTTTTTGTTTATTTTTGCAGGTGAATCACCAGTCTATATGTAAGACACTGTGCTTGCTACTTAGGGAACAGGGCATGCTATTTAACAGCCCTGGGTAGATGGCCTGATATTTTCATGTTTTGCACAGCTGAGGCTTCCTTTTTACTTACAGTTCAGTGGGTACTATCAAGAGACATACCGAAGGAAATAATGAACAATAATGCAGTCCGAGTCAGTGACTGCCAAAAAAGAAATAGGTGTGCGTTTTAAACTTCTAGCCTTGAAACTGGCTGGAGCTTCCGTGCTAACGGACACCACTTGGGGTGCCCCTCTTCTTTTTCTGCTGCCCTGAAACCCAAACCCAGGCCACGCCGGCATTCAGGGCAGCATTGGCTTGTCACGGCCTCGTGTCCTTGGGCACCTGCCACACATTGCCGTGGTCTGCTCACACAGCCTTGCCTCACACAGAGGCCTGGCAAAAGCTGGCAGCTTGAGAAGGCTGCGGTTTGCACCTCTTTGCTGGTTTTGTTTGTCATAATTTATTTTTCACCATTTACCATGCCACCTTTCACATTTATGTAGAGCAGGACAGCAGTTGCCACAGTACATGCATCATGATAACTCTTTCACCATCTTTTTCAAAAAACACATTATTTAGATAATCACTTGGCCTCCCTCCCTTATGCCATCGTAAGGGAGGGAGGAAAACAAACTAATAAGACTTCAGCAGAAATTAATCTCTTCAGAACTGTAGAAGTGCAATAGGATTTTTACCACCAAACAGCAGTTCCCTGCAAAATCTTCCATGGAAAGGCACAGGAAAAAAAAACAAGTTACTGTAAATAGTGAAGTCACATAGCTCCAAATTTGTACCTATGTAATTCATCAACACTGAGGTTTTACTAATCCTGATAAAACATCAAGGGAAACTAAATATTATTTTTACCATGTTTGCTCAAATAAGGCTTATATATTCCACTTGCCCAGATTTTGCCCTCAAAGTCAGAGGTACTTGAATGTTTTGTGATGTGCCAACACGCTGCATTATTATAGAGCCTTCCATGTCTTTTTTCGTCTTTTGCAGACACACTGGTGGTTGCTCCTCCGCCCCTCCAAGCTGGCTGACAAGGACTGATCAGGGCACCCATAGACTGCTCTGTGCTGCCAGTGGGGCACAGAAAACCTTTGCATCAGTGTTAGCTTTTGACCAGATGCTTTTTCCCCAGACAGAATAAGCACAGTTGTGTCTGTGAAGGCTGTGCAAATATGTACGTGCTTCATCTTTACAAATCAGTCACATCAGATATGGGCTTTATTCTTGTATTTTAAGGTCTTTGAATGTGGCCTTCATTTGTATCTCACAAATCTGGAGAGGCACAGAATGCTTGATAAAATGAATAAGGGCAGTAGTATGAAATGTCTAATGCTTCTTGTGTGTTTGTGGGGTTTTTTTCAGCCTGTTAAAACCTGGATATGTGGGGAAAGAACAGGAAGGAACAAAGAGAAAAAGCTGTGGTTCAAATTGCATCTGCAAATCTTTCCCTTAACTGTAGTGACATCAAATTCCACCCAGCTTCAAGAAAGCCACGGGGCAAAGGCATAAATGTCCAGAAAAGCGGGGAGATAGAAAAACGGGGAATTATGAGAATGCCAGCAGGGGATGGCTTCTATTCTGCTACTTCTATAATGAGAAGGAAAGGCAGGGGAAAAAAAGAGCAAACATAACAAATTGGTGGTGGGGAGGGAAAAAAATGGGGAGTTCTTCACCCCACCAAGTGATGCAAGTGAACACTTTCCTAAACAATGTTCAGTTAAAAATAATTTCTAGACAGTAAATTATCCATGAGCAAGTAATGTGCCCTTGTTGCCAAGAAGGCCAATGGAATTCTGGGCTGCCTAGGGAAGAGTGTGGCCAGCAGGCCAAGGGAGGTCATTCTCCCCCTCTACTCTGCACTGGTGAGGCCACAACTGGAATACTGTGTCCAGTTCTGGGCTCCCCAGTTCAAGAGAGACAGGGAACTACTGGAGAGAGTCCAGTGTAGGGCAACAAAGATGATTGAGGGATTGGAGCATCTCCCTTATGAGGAAAGGCTGAGAGAGCTGGGACTCTTTAGCCTGGAGAAGAGAAGGCTGAGGGGAGACCTTATTAATGTTTACAAGTATCTAAAGGGTGGGTTTAAGGAGGATGGAGACAGGCTCTTTTCAGTGGTTCCCAGTAACAAGACGAGGGGTAACGGGCACAAGCTGGAACATAGGAAGTTCCGATCAAATATGAGGAAAAACTTCTTTAGGGTGAGGGTGCCAGAGCACTGGCACAGGCTGCCCAGGGAGACTGTGGAGTCCCCTTCTCTGGAGACTTTCAAGCCCCGCCTGGACGCAGTCCTGAGTAATGTGCTCCAGGCAATCCTGCTTTAGCAGGGGAGTTGGACTAGGTCATCTCTAGAGGTCCCTTCCAACTCTGAAATTCCGTGATTCCATGATTCCGTGACTCGGATTCCAAGTAAACACGTTTGAGATTTCCTCCTAGAACTGCATTTCTGAATAAATTCCATTATGTTCGAAAAAGCTGCCAGATGGATGTGCAAAGCACAAGAATACGCAAACGTAGATACACATGAACCCCAGCACGCACACTAAAATAGCAGAATAGCTTGCTTAAAATCACCTACTGTAGGGCTGTGTCAGTGGGAACTGGACTAATGCGGCAATTGATGAGAGACTGCAGCACCGCGAGCATCGAAGTGGAAAAGATTTGCACAGCTCCTGCTGTGGTAGGCAACTGCACAAGCCCTTTCATAAATTGTTCAAGCTCCATGTTAAAATTAGTTAGGATTTGGCCTTGCTTTTAATGGAAGGTAGGAAAAAGTCAAGAAGAGAGAGTAAGACCCGACACGGCAGAAAAGAGAGAACCAGGTAACAGCCATGGGGAAAAAAAATGAACTTCTTTTACATATTATGCTGCTTGTTTTAAATGCCTCTACATTCTCAGCGCACACTCTGTGTGTTGCACTTAATATTGATGGCTAATCAAAATCAAGGAACAAATGTGTTAATCTTTAATGTTTACTTAGCCATACAGACCAGGAGGCTGTGACCCACAGGGTAGCATTACTAAAATGTTTTAGTCTTACATTACATATTCAAGTATTTTATGTTACCTTTCTGTTATTTTCACAAAAAACAAACTCTCCTCCATCTGTTTAGTAAAAAAAAAAGAATCCAAATGAGCTGCAAAACTATGCCCCTGCTTCCAAACAAATAATGAAACCTTAATGTGAATAAACATGCCTTCATAATCAAAGCCGGGCTTGTGATCTAACTGGATAATAATTCACTTGTAATATCATCAGAATGAGTTATCAGCCTGAGTATTGTTGGTGCAGGTGTAACTTAATGAATTCAGGCTCATTTTATCTGGCACTTAGTTGCTTATATGGGTGTTGGGAGCATTAGGTCCTTCAATTTTTCATAACAAGCAACGCCATTAAACTGCCACAGAACAATATAAATCAGACATTTTTCTGAGACCCCATAAACAACTAACAAAAATGTTATGGTTGCCAGATTCATCATGTGCTTTTATACGTCCAGAAAACAGAACTGACTATAACCGTTTTCATTTGGCTATTATTTTTTGCTATTGTTTCAACAGTGTATGAAAATCAAAGTGGAAATATAAGAGAAATAGCCTAGCCTGAGGAACTCACTGCCAGAGGTGTAGAGATGATAACAGGATCAATAACGTAGAACAGGATCTCTGCTTGTATGCTTCTCTGCTGCACTGGGGCACGTATTTTAGTCAAGTTACATGCACAGTACGAGCAACAATGACAGAAAACTCTTTGACTGAAGAATCAAGTCATGTGCCCATTTAGAGCATCTTGGGGTGCATGGGTGTATGCAGTTATCACATGCACATGCGGGCATGCCTAAAATACATACGTCTTGGTTTAACTGATTAACACACGTTCTGTATTAAAGTCACTGAAGACTGAAAAACAAGAATGTAAATATTAGGGAAAAAAGTATTCATTGGTATTTTTCAGAAGTTGACGTTACTGTCCATTGTTTTTCAGAGCATAAATGTTTTTCGTTTTTCAGTTTAATAGCAGTTATAATATATTGTATAATAATAAAAATATGTCAGAACTTTTTTTCTCACTGATAAATTTTTCATCTTCCATTCACTAAAGAGCCATTTATTCTCAATTTGATGCCCCAAAACAGCAGAATTTTATGTTACCCAACTCTCCGGCCTTTCACCGGCGTGACTAGCTTTGCCAGACCCGCCACAGAAAACTGAGAGAAATCCATCTGTTTCAAAAGTGGAAAATTACACACTGCCTTTCATGTTTCATACACAAATATGTTTTTCAGTCCTCTGTAAAAACTTCTAAGATGCTTATTACCTGGAATATTGGAATAAATTCAGCCATGGTTCTCTAGGTGCAACCACTTAAAATAATGTCACTTGCCCCCAGTTATGCCAGATTGGCCCAATACATCTGAAAAATAGTTATCTTCATATCAGGTATTTGCTGCCATTTACCAACCAGTTAAAGGAACTGAAGAATATGATTAACTCTTCAAACCAAACTCTTCAAACACATCAAATAGCTGCCAGAAAATGCCCAAAACAGAAATATTTTCTGCTTTTATCAACAATTTGTAATTAACGTATGAATAAACTGCATGTTTGAATTTCCACCAACACAACTGTTTTCCCCAGGAAATCACAGTTAAAAGCTGAAGTGAATGTTCCTTTAGAAAGTGCACTTTGTTTATAGAAATAGCCTTAGCAGTTAATGTCTGGCAAAGCTTCAAACTCGGAATTACATTACGTTGGTAATTTTAACTTTATCGTCTTAAATAGATCCAGTTTGGATGTATGAATACAAGCAAAGTAGGACAGCCCTCAAAGAACTGCCTTTAAGCAGGCTTTATTCTGTCCCATGAAGCTTTGTAATCCCTTCTGTTATTATTAATAGCTGTTAAGTGCTGACAGCATGCTTGGCACTGAATGAAACGCAGGAGCAGACATGGTTCTTGTTAAGGGTGGCCCTCGGGAGGCCATTTACTGTGTGTAACAACAACAACAACTTTATTGGAGTAGTAACCCACTAACATAGCTGCAGCTCGGGTGTCAGGAGATGTCGCTGTTTAGACGGAATAGTGATGTGCACATGCATGCAGATATGACTCTTTTACACATTAATTTTGTCACAGCTAACAAGGCTATCAGCTGAGCAGAGAATATTTTCTGAGGTAGCCGAAGAAAAGCTGTGGCCCAGAGTGCCGTTTTTGCAGGGTTTTCTCCCTCAACAGCAGTACAGACCGCTGAGACAGGCCAAGCACTCAGGAGCATCGCAGGTGCTGGACACGCTGGGAAGAAAAGAGGACCTCAAAGGGCAAACCTCTGCAACTAGAGGTTATGGCAGGTTCAGCCACAGCATTAAAGGAAATGGCAAAAAAGGATAGGCAAGAATTTCCAGCAGAGGAGCCTTGAAGCTGTCTTACATGGATGGCTTCCTTTGGAGCCAGGAGCTACGGAAGTGTCGAAAGAAAGATTGAAAAGGACTGAGAGGATGGTGTGGGAGGCAGCTGCAGACCCTGAACCCAAGACACCTGGAGGCAGCCAAGCTGGTGCTCCAGAGTGGAAGACAGTGTCTCTGCTCTTCTGCTGCTGGGAAAGCTGGCATGCCCACTGGACACCATCTGTCTACAGTCAAGGGTAGCATACAGAGATGATGCCCAATTCCTGACCTCCAAGGTCCTATAAGATGTCGTTGGCCAATTTTACCCTAGCCAAGATCAGAGCTCTGCTGTATCATCATCTATGGAGAGAGACGAGAGAGAGGAGAGGCATTGGCACCAAAACTCTGCCGACAAATTCACACTTTAACGTGTGAGTCAGGAGCTTTGCAGGGGACATTTACCCTTCAGCTCCTGATCAGGTGGCTGTGCAGTGCCCACAGCAGAGGAAAAGGCAACTGGCTCCCACCGTCAAGGAGGCCGGTGCTCACATCCACCAGTGGGTCTGGCCTGACACATAAATGCCACAAAGGCAGGGGTGGTCGTCCTCTGCTGTCTTCTCCTTTGGATCTGCCCTAATACTTCATCCCTGTGTCCAAGTACAGCTCTTGATATTGCAGGTGGATTTGCATTTGCTTTTGCTTCTCCAGGGCTCTACTCTGCTACTCCGGCCACAGCTACAACGAACCTTACATTAAGCAAGTCTTGCTGGGGGCTTCTGACTTGTAAGCACGAGGGCTAAAGCTCCACAGAGCTAGATGCTGCACCTCATGGGATGTAAGTTACCCCTGGGTGTACAGATACTGGTCAGTGATAATGGTGGGAGAAAGTAGGTCCAAACAGGTCAAATAGTTCTCTTGAAACTGTTTATCTGAGTTTCATTGTAATTGCCTGGCTGGCTTGTTTCCTGCTGCACAAAACCTTCCCTCCCCCTTCAACATCACCTACCCTCAAATATATTCTAACATGCCTCCTCCCCTCTTTGCTGTCTGCCTTCTAACACCAATTTTAGATGCATCTGCTTTTTGAGTACTTTTGCCTAAAAGCAACCAGATTGTTGGAAAATGCTTAATAACACTCTGAAAACCACATAGCTTTAAGGTGTTACAGCTGGGTACTCCAAAAATGACTAATTCAGAAGTTATTAGTCACCTGTGGCCATTTAGGCCATAAAATATATGAATGAAGTGGATTTTTTAACTTCCTAGGGAATAGCCTTGCTTTCCATACTCTTATACACACTGTTGTTAATCTCTGCTTTTCTGTAAAGCCATTGATTCTGTCTGGTGTATTAACACTTGAGTTCGCAGAGGCTGTTCTCTGCACAGTGTCTACAGGAGTTACACCCATTTGGTCAGGATGTGTTTTTTTAGAAGAGCATTGGACAGGGTGGCATGTGGGGGAGGTCTGCAGGAACTGCATGGTGACTGCGCAGAATGAGCTAATTTCCCTATCATTCCTCTGCTGGGAACGTGCCCTCATACCTCCCAAAGACCGAAGCTGTGGCAGTGCTATTTGCAGGCGGGCACCATGGGGTGGGTGTTTTCCAGTGTACCAAGGGATCTGAGATCACAGGCACCTTCCCCGGATTGCTGAGATCCACTGCCCTTCTGTGGCTGCAGTACAAGAGGCAGAAGGGCCAGCGAGGCTGGAGATAGTTGTCTCAGGTACTGGCAATCAGGCAGCAGGGGCAGCATGGAGGGCTGAACTAACTGTTTGAAAAGCTGAGTAAATATTCAAACAGGTCACCCATGATGCTACAGCTGGACTACTAAGAGTGCCGGAGTTGATTTTCAGATGCGCCGCATCGCATTGCAGTGGCAGTGGAGCAGACCTCCTCCCCGCTTCTTGCACCACTGTGGTGTTGATATGATCTTAGTCTAAGGAAACAGAAAAGATACAACATACCGACCAATCCAGAAGTGGTTCATTTTCTAGAATATTTTGACTGTGACAGCAGAAATAATGTATCTGTTAAATAATAGTTAATAGGAAGCACTTCACTGAAATGGCTGTTGCCTACATTAAAATCAGTGTTTCTATATCCTTGGCTTCTCCTTTCTTTCAAGGAAAGATCTAAATGAAAAGACTTGGGTGTAGAGAAGGTGTCTTCCTCACACTCACTGTTTACTGCTGCCTGCTGCATTTCACATCATCGTTGTTCTTTAAGCCCAAGGCCATTCCCAGTCTCCCTCCTCAACAACGCATCCACTTGACGTGTCTCCTATCACCGCTCCTTGTTTCCTGCATCTCTCCAGCAGAGAGTATGCTTGATTTAATTGTTTTTTAAACACTAACTCCTCTGTCATCACACTAAGAAGAGCAACCTTGTGCCTCTACCATAAAAGTAGCCTCTGCATTTTGCTGTTGTGTTAGTAAATTAACCAGCATTTCACTTCCCTGGTATCGTTGCAGATAAGATGGTCATAAAGGCATTTCCAAACAGGCTTTGAGAAGAATTAAATGTAGAGTTGCAAAGCATCCCAACTAAGGCACAAAATAGGCCTGGCCATCCTCATGGTACTTAATATGTCATCTTCTTCCTATCTCTGAAACCCAATAATCTGCAAACCACCACTATATTGGAGCATTGTATCTGCTATAACTTATGTCAACTTGGATCACACACACCCGTTTTTCTTAAACAATGTTTGGCAGCCAACTGAGTGTGGAAACTAGACTGTTTTACATTAGTCAGCAGTACATTTAAATCATTCTTACCAAATGATTTACTGTGGATTGCAAATTCTTATATGGCTTTTTAACTTAATCATTAAGCAAAGTAATATATCACTAAAATGATTGGGTGCATATGTATTTTGCTTCAATGATTCTAAATTTCTCTTTGGTTTGGAAGGCTTATCTACTTTTATTCTCCTCAGTTGAACAACAAAAAAAATATTTTTAAGAGAAAAGGGTAGAAGACCCCAACATTTCTGCCTGTCTTCTCCAACTATTGCTTAAATCAAGAGAATTTTCCTCCCTGCAGGAGAGTCAGGTTGTGAGGAGACACTGGTAAGTTGGATAGTGCTCTCCAGACAGATATTGGCAGGTGTCAGTATTGCACAACATTCCCGCACCTTACTGTGTCCCAATGACAAGAGGCAAAGCTGGAGGAAAACAGATTAAGAGTTTATAGCAAATAAAATAGTGAATGAACCATCAGAATATGTGAAGTGGAATATCTCACAGGAAAAACAAAAACAAAAACAAAAACAAACCAAACCAAAACAAAACAAAACAACAAAAAACCCCACCAAACCTGTACTCATTCTCCACGCACAGACATTTCTGCAGACTTCTGAAAATTGTAGGTGGGCTATGACAGTGGAAAAAAGGGATTTGCTGACTCTGTCTAGCAAGTAGACTTTCAAACCCAAGGGAAAGAAAGGTAGAGCACACTAATAAAACATGGGCTGTTGAATGAGATGCTCACACGTGACTGGAATCCTTAAAAAGAAAGTGACATAAAATAAATTATTTGTTTATTTTATTGCTGTGGGCCAGGATCCTGCAAGTGCTGAAAGATAACAAGCAACTTTGCATTTACAACATAAATGAAATAAGGAAGACAATTATCTCTGCTTCAGAGGCAGTAAAAATAAAGGAAACCATTCATCAGTGCAAAGTTACCTGTGTGTAACTGCGTGCAAATCAGGACTTGTGGCCCTAACCATGTAGCTTGTTGCATGCGAACCAATGCACAGTTGGTTTCACTGGAACTGTGTGTGGCTGCAACAATCTGTTTGTGTGAACCTCATGCTTGGCATAGCAAAAAGAGGCAAGATATGCATTGCATACTCATTTTGGCCGCAATCACGTCTTTCATCTGCAGTTTCAGATGGTTGACAAATAACAGACAGGATCACTGCAATATTTATTTAATTCATTAATGCCCTTATGTCTTACTCAAAGCATATAGCAGATTAAATAAAATAAGTTCCAGAAATGAAGGAGTGATCTGATATTTATTGTTAACTTCTGCTTGGACTTCCCTATCCCCTCCTTAGGTTTCTAACACATTCTGTAACACATCAGACTCTACACTCTTCAGAGAAGTCTACCCCAGATCATACCACAGGGTGTACACAATTTCCACCATCACAACTCTTTGCTAAAATTTTTTGAAGACAGGCACCTCTCTCTCCATACACCAAAACCAGAGATGTTAGGTCTTCTTCCTCAGCCAATGCCAACACTCAAGAGATGACATGAAGAGAGAGGCATTTACTGGGACAAGATTTCAGATCATCAGACAAGGCCACTACTTTGTGTTGACTGTACGACAAAACTGAGAGCCGCTGCCAATCATAAATCGTAGGCACAATGCTTTCTGATGGAGAAGTAGATGGAAATCGATGATGCTTGAGAGGAGTGTCCAAAAGGAGGGTTCAAGAGAAATCTACTCCTGAAGTGAACAAGGCAGAGGTAATTATATATATGTGAGCCTACTTGGTAAAAAAAATCGGATTCTCATCCTGTAAAATCATGAGACTGCGAAACAATAAGATGTCACAAGCTAGGCGTGACACTAGTCATTCTGGACCGAAATCCAGAACTGAGACTAAAGTGCCCAGGTTTCCTACACAGTGCATACACATCTAAGAAGCATGAAATCCCGTTTGACCTTCTGCAGTTTGTCTCTTCTGATGTATATCTCTGTAGGAGACTGTCTTCACCTACATGAGTAATATGACCCAGTACCCTCTTTGGATCATATGGTCCACACCATGGTGATTATAAAGTGGATTATAGAATTTTATCTGGAAGTGGGAAGGCTGGCTTCATTTCCTGACTTAGCCCAGTGGCTAGTGGTTCCCACTTGCATCTGTCCTACCCATAAAAGCATAGGCGTTCCTTATTCCTCTTGTAACTGTATTGAGTGAAGAATTCAGGCTAATGCAGTGAAGGAGTATGGCTCTACCCTCATAACCAACATCACTTGGGAGGCATGGGGGTTCTGGGGCTTTGAGTCCTCTTTTGAGGAATTAAAAGTAAAAGCATTGGATTAAAAGTATTAGCAGACCAGGAAGCAGGTATCAGAAGCATAACTAAATGCCTGAAAAGCAAGAATCCAGAGGTGTGCTCCATCACACTGAGTTTTGGGTTAATTTCTGCAGTGCAACTCATCTTAAGAAGGGTGGTAGCTTAGATACTGTCATGACAAATGGGAACCATAGATTCCATCTAAGATTTTTCAGCCTCTGAGGCTGAGGAGGATACTGAAACCAGGTCTCACTTCTGTCTCAGTGTTATATATAAAATGGGCTCCATTATTTAGTCCTGTCTTTCAAGCTGGTGCCTGGCAGCATATGTCATCCAAAATAAAGTAGGTCCAAAATCAGATCTTCCTGTTGTCTCCTAGATGAGCTTAAGAGTCACCTGCTCAGACAGGTCACATAGGGAAGGGCTGGTTAGGGAGAAAATTGACAAAAATTTAAATTAATATTTAATGCTGAAACTGAAGTCTGGGGATCCACATTGCACTCATCAACCCTTGGGGTGGGAAAGAGGAAAGAGAAAGACTGGATAGTAACCTTTAGCAAAATTGTACTATGGCGCCCATAAAGACTGCAAGTCCTCCTACATGGCCAGCGAAGACCAGTATTGACTGGGACACCCAGGTTTCTGGCTTTTGAACAAGAGTTTTAAATAAGAGTGATGGTTTTAGGGTTCAGAATAAAATGATTCAGGGTAGAGACTGTAAATGTAAACATCTGGAGAGTTACACAGCAGCCTAGTTGGGATTTTGTGGGACCCATTGGACATCCAGTTCTTTCTCAGCCCTCTAGATACCTGTATATTTCACTGTATCCTATCCCAAGAGAGCACATAAATTGTCCAGTGTTACACAACAGGATAGCGATGACAAGACTGCTCTAAGCATTAGACTGCACTGCTTTTCCTTTCAAGAAGGTGAAGTCTAGTACATAAGAGTTTTGTATGTACTACTCTGTGAGCTAGAAGAAAGACAATTTTTGCTAAACAGTCTCCTTATAAAGGCCCAAGACACAATCCTCATGGAATTTATTTTTTTTTCCAGCTAAGACAGCAGGATTGAGCCTTAGAGTATCTTTGTTAAACTAGTTAATAGATTATTGTCCAAAGTAAACATATTTCAGTAAGTGCAAGACTGTTTTTTTCCTCCCTCTTTCCGTCTTTTGTTCAACTTCAACTCAGCTATTTATGATTCATTTCATGAGACACTAGGTTTTCTCTGAAGGCACTAAAAAGGGCCAGAGCTATCAAACAGTTTTAGTGACTAGTGCCAACAAGGAACTGTTTTCCTCCATGCTATAAAACAGGCACTGTCAATAGACTACAACCGGCAATAAACTATTAAAAAAGGAATTTATGATGGCTACTTATTATCCTCCTGAAATAATGTTGTTACAAGGCTGCCCTTTCCAGTCCTCCACATGGATCACATGGCAGATGTCTAACAAAGGGAAAGGCCTGAATCCGCAGGGACTGGCTGCAAACAGCCCAGGAATTGCCCTGTGTTAGGTGGGCACACACCACAATGGGGTTTTGAAGCAGCAGAGCAATTGTCCCACATTGGACTTAGCCTTGTTATACATGAGTGCTTGATTTAAGGTGGGATCTTAATTAAATTATGTATAGAACATGTTGGATCGTTTTAATAACTAAATATCAAATTATGTAGGAATGTCTAGTATTGTTTAGCAAGGAATTGGTGAACCACAAGGATAAAATAAGAAATAGCACAAACCTCAAATGGAATCAGATCTGCCTCCTTTTTTAGATTCCGAAAAAAGTCCCAGTTCTAGTTCTTGTCCCTTCTTCTCCAACCCCATAACAGGCTCTCTTCTTTGCTGAAGTGTCTGCCTCTGTTAGGTTGACATTTGACTGTGATATAGATCTGTAATTGCTATAAATTGTGGTGTACCACTGGCATCAATAGAGCTATCCTATCTTACTCCAATTAATGAACTGCTGCCTTCAATAAATATTTTAGAAAGAAGGGGGAAACGATACAGCTCGAACTTCGGCGTCGTTTGGATTGTCTCCTTTTTATCTGGACCTTCATCCAGTGTGCCTCTTGAATTCCCAGTATGTCAGACTGGAGACACACAGGCTGCGGTCAAAGCTGAATGCACCGCCCTGGGGGGATGTCTCCTCATAACGAGCGTCTTTCAGGAATGACGGAGAAGGTCCTATAGGTGTGTAGGGAAAAGAGGGGGGTGGTTTGAAGATCATAAGGGAAAAGAAATTTTTGGGTCTAGAGAAGGGAAAGCTAGGCTGAGCTGAGCTGAGAAAAAGAGCTAAAAACGAGGTGTGGAGAAATGGGATGGAAGGGGATAGTCACTGAGATTCGGATTAAAAAAAAAAAACAACAACAACAACAAAAACCCCACACCAAACATAATTGCAGCGTCAAGATTCCGGAATGTCCTGATCACTCGCGGTAGTGTTATCATGGGGGATTCTCCTCTCCCCCACGTCGCTGCGAACAAAGAGTATTTGCCTGATATCCTGTTCCCCGGGCAGTTCGTCTGGGAGAAAGAAGAATGATATTTTTTAATAGCAGATATTAGCCCGAGAACACAACACTTACTCTCAGCAAGGGACTATTGCGGAGTTTTAAAATCCGGGTTTGTTCATTTTATGAACTCCAAACAAAGAATGTACAACACAGAAAAATCGTGAAATGGCATGCATAGAGACCTCAAGTGAAAACGAACCGTTTTACTGCGGGGAAATTTTTACGAACACCGTCTCTATGCTAAGAGCGCCGGTGAGCATGAGTTAAACTGCTGCTGAGATTATAACGCTGGGTTTGCAATGTGTTCGGTTATTATTTCTCAGCGAAGGAGACAGCCCTGCTTGTGATTGTCTCTTGCTCGCTTCTTGATTTAACAGCTCGGCTGTGTCAAGACCGCACCTCTACAGCGAGAGGAGCAACAATTAAAATACCAAGACCATATGAGAAGCCATACATCCCGCAAAACCACTGAAACCAGAAGTTCCTTACTTCCACCTCCGAGTGCCTGTTTACAGTATTGCTTCTAAGTAAGTTGTTTAATAATAATAATAATAATAATAATAATAATAATAATAATAATAATGCCGCCACCTTTTATTCCCACAGCACCTTCCGCCCCTGCGACACTCCCACGGCCCGCGAGCACCCACCCAGCGGGCCGGGGCGTAGGGGGGGAGCCCAGCCTGCGGTCGGCCGCGCAGCAAAACCTCCCCTTACCCAGGACCCCCTGCAGTGAAATACACTCATTAATCATTATTTGACTCTTCTTGCCGGGATATGAGTGGTCTAAAGTGAAACCATCACCTTTCGTTTAGCCCAGAGAAGACCGTTGTAAAAAACCCTAAATCTTTAAAACTTACGGTACGACAGTATTTTTTAAGCAACGGGCTTTGGAGGCAAGTAAAAAAGAAAAGTGTTTAAGTGTGCAGGAACAGAAAGAACCATTTAATTAAAAGCATGAAAGAAGACGAAAGACCACATTCGTTCCTGCTTTTCGGTAACATATGCCTATCCTATAATTGCCTGTAAATAGCCACTGCAAAAGCAACTCAGATTAGCGGCTTTCTGGATGAGGGATGGAAACTCTGACGATTTTAGCTGTCGAAAGCTTACATGAACTTGTGTTGGGAAAAAAAAAAAAAAAAAGGAAAAGAAAAAAGAAAACCAAACCTATAGAAACACTGCCTTGCAGGGATATTTTTCCAATTATCACCTTGGCAAGATACAGTACCGTACTTTCAAAGCCAAGCTCTCCCTCTCTAGCACGGGTTTTGCACTCTCCCAAATGTCCTCCACTTCCCTCCCTCCTTCTCTCTCCCGAGCTTTCCACGGGTTTGTGCAAATCACCCGCAAAAATGCCCCTGGGTGTCGCTTCGCGGTGCTCGGAGCCGACGGGCGAGCGGGGCTGCGCCAGCGGCTCCCGCTCCCACCGCAGGGCCGCAGCCCCCCCGGGGTAGAGGCAGCGAAAGCCGCTCTCCTGGGCCACCCCATGTCCTCCACACAGCCTCGAAAACCACTTTTTTTCCTGGTGGGAGGTAGCCCTCTGCCAAGCGCCTTGGTAAGACGCCTCACATTTTAGGAGCGGGCTGCAGAGCGGTCCGTGGGGAGAAAGGAGAGGGTCGGAGGAGGACAAAATGCAGCAGGGTGCCCATAGGGAGACCTGCGGGTCCCCTCGCAAGCCCGCTGCCCCCAGAGCGGGCACAGCCGAAGTCCCCTGAACCACCCGCCGCCCCTGCGCCCGGGGTCGAGCCCGGGGAAAGCCGGGCTCCTGGCTTGGGGGCGAGGGAGGAGAGCCTACTGAGGGCTCCCTTCCCCGGCAGCCGCCGCCACCGGTGCTCCCGATAGGGACGGGGTGGAGGGTGCGAGCGGCTCCGTGGGGGGAGCGGCAGCAAAGGGAGCTCCGTGCCTCTCTGAGGAGGATCGGGGGCTGCGGAGGTAACCCCGTGGGCCGGCGTCTTAGTTTCTCAGCCGTTTTGCTAATAATGCTTTGGTGACAGCACGCTCGTCCTTCCCGGTGTCGTTGAGCCGGGATGTGATTTTTATGAGGGGACCAAGACGAGGGATGGGTATTTAGTGCATATTGTCCACCCTGTTGTATTAAAACACACCAGGTTCATCGACCGCTTATTTCAGGCACAAATATTAGCATGTCTAGCTGGCAGAACCTCCACCCCGTTCGCCGACCTGCATCCATGCGGTTGCAGCGGGACAGCCACAGACGCTGGGGAAAAGATTTGTTCCTGCAGAGGCAGCGCCCGCATTTGCTTCCCCTCGGCCGCCGCCGCCGTGTGCGCACCCGAGAGCCGGGAGGGCAAAACCTCCCTGCCGGCCCCCCTTCGCCCTCCTGCACTGCCGCTGCTCCCCTCCGCGTCGCCGGCGGCAGCCCCCGGGCCGGGGAAGCTGGGTCCTCTGTTGGAAAGACACCGCCGGGGTACTTTTTTGCTGTACGTGCGGCACCGGGCAGATCTGAGAGCGGAGGAGCAAGCAGACCTCCTCTGCGCCGTCTGACCGCGAAAATCTGGTTTTGAATATGTGCGTGTTTTCGCAAGGCAGAGTTTTCCATTACCTGTTGGCTGGGATCACGTATGCAGGGGAAGCTTTCGATATAATGCCGTTTTCTCTCACTGTAAATCCCACATGTTGCAGTCAAATTCTTACCAGCTGGGAGGGCCAGAGCAGTAAAACCCAGCAATTCTGTTTCATCATAAATCAAGTTTATGAACTGTAGTACAAGGTATATAACTCTGGAAGCTGCGCTTTTTAGTGGTAAATGGCTGTTGAAATGTTCGACTGCGGTATTGTCAAATTCCCTTTTCCACCTAAAATTTGACGCAAGCTAATTCTTACAGCGATCGGCGTCTCTTGCTTAATTTGGAAGAAAACCACCTGGCATAAATTGTATTAGACAAACAGAAACGTAAACCTCGAAGTGTAGCATTTAGAATAAAACCCCCAGGCGCTGATGCCGCATCCAGCCTACGGTTCTGATTCGCATATTGGCAATCGGATGTGTGCAGGCGCCTGGCTGCGGCAGGCTGTCACGCAGTTGTAGCCAAAGAATAAGTGACCTCATTTTAAAAGGAAATGTAAAAGTACCCTTTCAGATTTCGTTTCAAGGGGCGCTTCCCCCTCTCTCTAAACTTGCAATGTGTACAACAAGATCGGAAGAGAATTATGCCCGCACAAGAAAAACCCCATCCCAGCCTACGTGGTATTTCCTCCTCGCTTTTAATTTCTTACCGATTTATTCAGGAGCTTTTTTAGGAAAAGAGGAGCTGAAGGAACAAACCCGTGGTGTCCTCTCATTCGTGCTCGGAGGCTGGTTTGCCGTAGACTGAGATGACTCCTGCGCCTCTCGTTCAAACTTCAGATTACCATCTACACCGAAGTTCTGCGTTTCTTGTTTGGGGTTTGATGCTGCCCTAGGTAGGAAGGTTCTCCAGAACTATCTGGAGAAAGGTAGTTTAGTGCATTATTAGCTCTTAGTTTTTTCATACCTATGCTTATGTTTTCTAGGAGATTTTCAGAACGAACTACGGCGTTTAGCAAGTCACCGATGATTATTACCATTACAATCACAACCACGAATGTTGCGACGACCATCAATAAAATACTCCGATCCAGCAACAGAGAACACCGCAGTACGGCAACATAATAAAACATTTGGGTAGACTCCTCCGAGTCCCGGGAGGAAGGGTAGGGTCTCTATCAGGGCTCTGCAGCTTGTCAAAACTTGTCTAATCAGAGGAAGTGAAAGTGGGGAAGAAAAGGACCGGGATTTCGCTGTGTAACTTTGGAGCTGGGAGACGGGTTAGGGATAGAGTCGAATTGGGTTTGCTCATACCAGCGTGCTGGTGAGGCTGCAGCGGACATTTGGGCTAGGAAAAACCGCCGGTACGTTGTCAATTTTTCTCCATAAAAATCACCCGGAAGATTCTCGTGAGAAACGGCTGTCAAGATTTTATCCTTGAGGGAAAGAAAAAAGAAACCACACGCCACACACCCACACACCCACACACACCGCATCTAAATGACAACCTGTTACATGCTGGGGACCCCCGGGACTCTCAAAGAGGTGTCTCTTGTGTTTGAACCAATTTAGAGATATTTTAAAACTAATAATTTCTCGGTTTAATAATTGTTCCACTTTCCCGTTCGGTAGCAGGAGATTTAGTCATAGAAAAAGCTCCATAGATACCCGCAACCTCCTCGAGAAAGTACAGAGTCGTGCTTCATCTCTCCCCGTGGGACTGGGCTTGCGTTTTGTGTTGTAATGTACTTAAATCAGTAAATATCACAACTAACGTCTCTCCATTCGAACTGCCGCTCATTATTTTTGTGCAGTTGAGGAAAAGCGCCACAACAACAACAACAAAAAAATAACCCTGAGGATGCTCTCGCTGGCGCTGCCCGCGTGTGACACACCGTGTTTCCTTGCGGAGTTTGCTACCTGCAGTCTTGGCTTTGGCAGGGGGCTGGGGGGGACCGAGCAGGCAGAGGCATGGCGGGGGACAGCCGCCGCCGCTCGGGGGAAGCTCACTTGCTCTGTTTTGGGGCTATGGAAACAGGCTCTAATTTTATTTTTATATCCTTAACACTCTTTTATATATGTCTTAATTTTTTTTTTCCTATGTAAAGTATAGACATTCTATGCAGGCAGACTTAGATTAGCTGCTAAGAACGCCCAAAGTCCAGGATAAAATGGTCAGAAAACTGCCACCGTTTGTAAGGTAGCCATAATACTGTAAAATAAGATCGGGAGACTTAAGTCCTCCCGTCCATTTTATTCCTCGGTGTGTTCTGAAGTCAACCAGCTTCTGGGTGTTTGGGATTTGAAACAGATGTAAAAAAAAAAAAAAAAATTACTTTTTAATTTTTTTTTAACGGAAGTGAGGTCTGGCAGTGCAGTCTGCTCTGCTAGAATTAGGTGGGTTACCGCTTTCCGTGCCTCGCTTTATCCGTCACCCTTCGGACCAGTTTTGTGTGATAATCCGTATGACAGCTGAGCCTGCATTAGCACCGGCACCACCTAGCCTACCACAGTCCCCAAAACGCATCGTGATTTATGTTCGCAAGCGCCGCTGCCGCAGCAGTGATGCTGATACTGATGCTGCTAAAGATCTCCTGGAGGAAAGGCGCTGGCTGCGCCTCATCCTTCTGGCGGAACACAGCTTCATTTCCATCTCCGTTTTCAGAGGAGGGAGGGTAACCTTGCTTTACCTCCCTGGTGGAATACCAAAGCATCTGCCCGTTCCCGGTCTTTCCACGTCTTTCCAACGCCTTAAACGCTCTGATATTAACACACAAATGTAATTTCTGGTTAAAAAAAAAAAAAAGAAAAGTTTAGCTCGTCCGAGCAGGCAGCGAAGCGCTGGCTGAGGCGACTCCAATGCGAGGGAGAAAGGAGAAAGGAGAAAGGAGAAAGGAGAAAGGAGAAAGGAGAAAGGAGAAAGGAGAAAGGAGAAAGGAGAAGGAGAAGGAGCAGGAGAAGGGACCAGGCAAGAGACAGAAGGCGACCGGGAAGAGCTTTATTAGATAAATGTATTAATCTGGATCCCAGCTGTATTTGCAGCGTTTTCCAAGATTCCTTTCAAAAAAAATCTTTCTTGTAGGATGTGGGTTTCCCTAATTAATCACTCATGCCGTTGTATACATTACAGCTCGAGAGTGTAATTTTAGTCAGTTGTTTTGA
>VYZM01013375.1:41520-128246 GCA_013398915.1 Dromas ardeola | reverse complement strand
CCGCCCGCCGAGGGCCGGGCCTGAGGAGGGTCCGGCCCCCGCCGCCCCGGGCCTGGGCCCGCCCCGCTGGGCCGCGGATGGCCGGGGGACGTCTCGCTTCATCTGTCACCAGCTCTGCTCGCCTGCCCAGCTGTCAAAACAGGGGGTGTCTTTTTCATTCCAGCTCACAAAGTACCAAAGGGGAAAGGGGCTTTAATGCCTGTGTTTGGACACAAGCAATTATCCCTAATTATTGTTTTTCTTTTGAGCCTGCCCGTCCTGCTGGAGAGCCAGCAGATGAGCATGCCCTAATCCTCCCCAGTCGGTTGATCTCAGTGGGTTTTGCGGGACAAACCGGGCGAGAAGGCTTCGCAGCTTTCATCTCGATGTGAGTTTTGAACTGATTGAAACTCGTTGCGATGGGAGAATTAACCTCGGAGCCCAGGCTTTCAATGGCCCCTGATAAGAGATTATACGTGTTGATGGCAAGCTTTTCTTGGCAAAATGTTTTCAAAGGACTTGGAGCTGTTAAATCAAAGCCCCATTGAATTGGTGGTAGGCCCCTTTAGAGCTCTCCCCTCCTTCTTCATTCCCCGGTACTGTGTGTTGGTAATTACTGGCAGGGGTGGGAGAAGGAAAACAGAAAATCCTCTCGGAGGTACACACCCATGCGCACAAGGGTGATGGGCAACATCAGACGGAGAACTACGGGGAAGACAGAGGAAAATTTTCTTGATCCCACGGAGGACAGCCCCGTAAACACGCAGGCCAGTGCAAGATGAATCCCGTTCTGCTGCAGTCTCCTGCTTCTTGCTTTTGTGGGGTTGTAAAAGCAATCCACGGACTTGCGCTCCGATGTTATTTCCTCAATGGTTAACCCTCTTGCATACATAAAAAAGAATTAAGAGAGAGGAAATTCACAGAAAAACTAGAGACTATGCGGATCTTTCAGCCACGGGTATATTCTTGTGTAAGAAAAGCTAGGTAAAATTTAAGAACAGCAGAAACCTTGGTGAGATTTCTTTAAACAGGAGCCATTTATTCTTTGAGTTTGCTTCTTCTCCACCTGTCCAAAGTGTGTGTCCTGGATTCCAGAATTATACATCATGGTAACGAGTCGCCATAATTAAGAAATTTGGGTCACATTTAGTTGAAGACTTTCTTTTCTGCTGTCTCAGAATGGGAACCTCAAGAAAACCTGCGTGCAAAAGTGAAAGTTGTCTGCTCCCACAGCTCTTACGACTTAGGGAATCTCTGTGTGTGTGGATCCACCCTGGATTTTATAAATGAATGCGCGTTTGTTCAGAGACAGTTCTGGGACAATGGATGTGGTTCTGATTTTAATTGTGGAAGGCTAAGGCCTAGCAGAAGAAAATCTTTTGGGATGTAGAGGAGGAGATAAGCGTTTTCCATCAGACAGACAAACCCCTTCAAGAGAAATGGTGACAAGAGTGTGGGATTACAGCTAGCTGCCTCGGCCGATGCTCCAGCTGTGGGAGGAGGCCTGGGTTCAGGGCTATTGGAAGCGTGGGCTGCGTGCTGGTAGTCACACTACCCAGACTGTCAATTTTTAAAATTGGTGGTTTATTACATTTGCCTTTTCTCTCCAACAGTGTTCCATGTATTTGAAGTCCTTTGTTTAAAATCTTTGTGTGTGAGGGAACATTGTTGGTTTTAGAGTGCTCTGCTGGTTACTGGTAAGCCTTGGGTTCCCCAGTCCTGATCCAAGCTCAAGCCAATGTAATTTACTGAAACCTCCACAACCTTCAACTCAGCTCTTTTTAATGCCTACAAGTGTTTGCCAGAACACAAACATGTAATTTTTTTTTTTTTTTATGTAGGAGCTTGAGCTATCGTTATTAAAATATTGTGATTAAACTGCAATTGCCTATGCAATTGCACAGGCAGTACAAGTGCCAGAACAGTAACCTTTACTTTTTAAGTGACATTAAATTGCCACAAAAATCCAAGTTGTTTGGGAACCATTCAGATTTTATTGTATCATGGAAGTTTCTTGCCAGCAGGTCATTTGATGGGAGGCTTGATAGTAATTGGAAAATATGTTTCTGAGTTGAAAATTGGTAGGGGTTTTTTTGTTTGCTTTTGTCAAACAGTATCTCAACAACAACTGGAATCGCAAAATGCACATTTTGGCTTATTCAGTTCTTACTGTTGACTGGGCCTATGAGCATTGTGGAGATTCTGGGAAGAATAATAATAATAGCTTTACTTGTTCTGACTATTTCGATTGTTGGAGTGTTCCGCAAGGGATCCTAGAGAGTTCACAGGCTGTGCAGGGTCTCAGTAGAATTTATCCATTGCACAGGATCTCTTCTTCTTTGGTGAAATGCCTGAATCATCACTGAACTGTTGCAAAGTTTGTCAGGAAGAATGTACTTGCAGAGTTTATACTGTCCATAGAAGCAAAGAGCTGCAATGTGGATTTTATAGCTTACGTAGGATGAAAGAAACCTGTAATAGAGTAGATAGAATAGAGTGTCTTTATATATATTTGGCGACTCCAAAGAGACATCTGGGGCCAAGGCTGTCTCATTGCTACTTCAGAAATGCCTGCAAGTCCCAAAGAGTTAGAGTTTGCCACATAAAATAGTGTGCATCCAATTTGTAAAATTAAAGGGCTGGTTGCAGCCCCAAAGACCTTAAAATTTATACAATCAGTAAGAAGCAGCACTTGGATCCAGCAAGCAGGTGGTGGAAATGTGGTATGACAGCAACACCTTTATCAATCCCCGCGCCAGATGCAGCACACCAGTTCTCAGCCATGGTCACAGGCTAACATCCCAGGCAGATGTAGTCTCTTTCACCAGAGGAGAGAGAACCACAATATCTAATACAATGATGAAGCTTCTGAGGTGCTTGGGATCAGGAAGGCATTTTGGCTCAGTAGCTTCTGTGCTCTTGACATGTAGAAGAGTTTTGCCTCTAGCAGCCTCTGGCAAAAATTTGTGACATAAAAATAACTAACTTTCCCACTTGTACTTCTCCGTCCCATTCATACCAGGACGTCCAGTGTCTTAGCTCTCACTCTCCAGACTCAGGAAAAGAGTCCTTGTTCCCTAAAGCAAGGAGGCCGTGTTAATATTTCCTATTCAGATATTTCCCAGATAAACTCCACACATCACAGGATCACTGTTGGTCACACAGACCAATGAACCAACTCCGAAAGAGTTCCAACATATTTCTGCCCAGCCTTTAAGTAGCAGAAACTGACACCGCTATAACTATTTTCTCTCCGCATACAGATTTGCCATCTAATCACATACAAATAGCTATATAGTCCAGTCCCCTCCACTGCATTATTCTTTGCCATAGGTCAACAAATGCTTCATTCTTCAAAGCAATAACTAGACCATGTAGAATTAGACTTCAGTTGTTGCTCAGCAGGAACAAAGGGGAGCTCTTATGTGAAAGTACCGTATGGGCCAAATCCCACAGTCCTTATTTTTATACACGCTACTTACTTGTGAATATTTCTATTGGTCCCTGTAATTGTTTTCAACATTTATTACCATCAAAGGATGAAAAATAGTGGGAATAGTTACTATACAGGCTGTGTCAAGTACTTAATATATGGTGTTTCAGAGAGAGAGCAATGTTTGTATCCGGAACCTAGTTGCCTAGCATTAAATCTTTTTTAGCTATAAGTGAATTCTGGTTTTCAACTCACATTTGTTTTTTTAGTAACAAGATTATTTTTCTAAGTAAAAGGTAAATATTTGGAGCGTTATTACTTGTTTAACAAAAGTTTTCCCAGGTAAGATAATTATGTTTCTGTATATCTTGATATAACGTAGCAGGATTTGAAAAAAATTAGCTCAAGGAAAACTGCTTAAGAGAGGACTTTTATAGCAGACCATTTTTTATGTCTTATGAGAGCCAAAAGTTAAAACGTTCCAGCCTGTAGCAGGTGCCACAAGCCGCAGAGAAGAAATCACAAAGAGTAATTACATGCAAATACTGCAAGGGAAAGAAATGCTAGCCAGTAGAGTTTAATGACATTAAAAAAAATACGGGCAAAGGCAAGTTAAGATGCACAACAATAGGCTCAGACATCACTCAGTGGCTAAAAGACCCTTTGCTGACATGATGTTGGGTACTTAGTTCATTCTGGCACACTGACCACCGGTTATCTTTCTAACGTGCTGAGTAATGTGTAGAAAATCAGGTATTCTTCAGAGAGGCAGAAGCTTGTATTAACTCACTTTTACTATTCTGATTTCTATAGCCATATCAGAAGAGATTCTTAGTACATAATCTTTTGCTTAATGTCCCTTACATATAGCTCAATAAAATCCATTTTATTCTTTATATTCTTATTTTCACCAATCGTTTCACTTATTATTCCACTGTTGCTCTGTGTGAAATAGCACTGGTTTTTAAATACCTCTAAATACGTAACTCTTAAAAATCAAATCTCTTCCCCTTGCACACTCTAAAGAATAAGCTTATTTCCCAGCACAAAGCTATGGATCTTCCCCAAACCCTGCCTTTTACCCCAAATGCAATACCATAGCTTGTCTATGCAGATCCCCCAGACACTCTGTACATTCAACTGCAGAACTCATATCAACTCACGGCCTTCCTTTCAGCTCCAAACATGCTGTCTCTACTGGCCATACACAGGCACACGTTTAAAGGATTTATTTATTTAAAGGAATCTTACTCGTTGGCTGATGTTTTGAATAGTTTGTCACCATGAGGTCCTTAGCTTGCTTAGAAATTCATTCTAACCTGCTCAGTGATTAATAGGGCTAAACAGCCTTTTGCTTTTTAAAAGTTGGGAGGACGACAACCACTTTTAGTTCAAAATCACCAGGACTATAGGAGACATTTTTCTGTTTGGGGTTTTTTGTTTGTTTATTTGGTTTTTTTTAACGGGTATAATATTTAGAGAACTGTTTGTTCAAATTCTGACATTTTATTTCCATCCTTACTTTTTGTGGTGATAGTATGCCTTGCTCTCCTCTCACACCACATCCTCAAAACACACCTGTGCAAATTTCCCTGGGCACGTGTGGGAGCAGAATGGGGTGCAAGGGGCATCCAAGCACCAAGGACTTGAGAAAGGAGCTGCAGCAAGTGCTGAGTGAGTGGTTGGCTGAATGACAGCAAGCGGAGCTGGACTTTGCAAGCTTATGCGGCTAGCTGGGTTAGGGAAAGAAACACATTTGTGCATGAAATTGTCCTGGTGCAGCTTTAATATTCAGGCGATGCCCGCACCACGGCTTCCATACTCACAGAAATGAGAACTTAGAAGCATGGAAGGAGGTCATAGACATCAAACCCTCTCCAATTATAACATCACCTGAAAAACTGAGAGAGACTTCGGAAACCGAAGACTTTCTAGCAGAGTGACCAATCTGTGACTCACAGACTGTGCAGTTTGTAAGCAACGAGTGCAGCTCCTGTGCCTCATGATGTGTGGCTGGCTGTGGCCAAATCCCCCATGAACTCCAAGACAATAGGCGCTGAAAAGCCTGAAAACACCAGGTCATCTTGCCATGTATCTTCATATGCAGCCTAGCCATGTCTCCCAGCAGAGCAGTGGAATCTCAGCTAGCCTTTGCCGTATCTCAGGTGCTCTCTGTTTCCCTCTTTTCAGAGGCATGCGATGTATGTCTTTCATCTCTCAGTCCCTGAAGATCCTAGCATACACATTGTCATATGAGATAGTGCTCACCCCTGGTCTAAAGCCTGGAGCACAGGCCTTGGAGGCTTTGACTTTCTTACATAGACATGACAATCTGTATTCCCTGCAGAAAAGCAAGGGATACAGCCTTAATATGCCTTACACATTAACCTGATAGTTTCCTGTGGATCTGAAATGGTGACATATGATCAAAATCCAACAGCAAGCTGAAAAAGGAAAAGCATTCTCTGTGCTACTTGAGAGCACCAGCCCAGACTTTACTCCAGCCTCCACCTGTGACCAGTCTAGGAGACAAGTGGAAAAGACAACCCTCCCAAACAGAATACACATGCTGCAGAATGTGCTAGGGGAAAAAAACACCATAATTTCCCTTTGCAGGCTTCTAGCTGAAGCCATAACATATAACATGCTTTTCTTCATTTGAGTTTGGGTAAATTTTTTCAATGAATTGCACATTTGAGATACTTTCACTTGAAACACTGAAGATACAACTCAAGAATAAAGCCGTAGTTAAAAAGAAAAGTAAATACTTGTATGTTTGAATTTTAACTAAGATGTGTATCTGTCATTTATGTGTGTCACGTTTCATTTACTTCAAGATGAGAGAACACTTTCCCTATTTCTAATAGCCCACGGTCCAGAAAGAAATGCCCCAGTGCATGGATAATAACAGTTTCAAGACTACCAAACCACTGCCAATTGACCTATAGGACAGGGAAAGCAAAATTTCTCCTGGTAGACAATATGAATTGATTCACACAATTGCATTGTTTCTATTAAAAATTTTCAGTCTTTGGCTTCAGTTTCCAGCAAATGTTGTTGTAGAAGCATGACAAAGGAACCCTGATATATAGCTAACTGCATGAATAATCTAAAAAAATAATTCATATGATGAATTTTTCCTTTTTGTCTCCATCCTATTGGACCTACTTTAGCAGATGTCAGCATTTTAAATGCAGTTGGAGCATGTCTTCTGAAATAATTGTTGAACTTGAAGTCGTTTATGATCAGCTGCAGTGATGATGTGCTGTAGATTAGAATCTAGAAAGCAGAATATTACAGGCACGCTCAGTTTACAGATGTTGCTGTGTTAGTTTTTGGTGTCCTAGAGAAAAGTATTCAAAGATATTGAAACCAGCTGTTTCTCCTGTTAGTGTACCGGATGCTTATCTTCTTGCTCTATATATCAAAATATCAGTGTCAAAATTTACCATTACTGCACGAACTGGAGACGCTTTGATCTAAAGATAAGATAAGATGGTTCAGTCAGTATTATGTAGCAGCTGCCCTTAGTATATTTAAAAAAAAATTTAAAAGAATGTTGTGATTATTATTCTGCTAAAATACAACAAGCATGAAGTAAAGGAAAATAAAGTGATAGGACAGTCACAAAATAATTCTGAATCAACAAATTATTTTGAAATGAAATATCAAATGCATTTATAGAAACAACTTCAGTTTAAGTATTTTTACATTTCTGGTTCTCAAGGAATTCAAAATATCTATTTTTTCTAATTCTGTGGAAACAAAAGTCAAAGTCTCACTGCAATCTGTAAAGTGAAAATTCTGAGCGCCAGCTGGCTTTAAATGTTGCCTGGACCCTGTGAAGCCTTTAAGAGGAGTACTAAAAAGTAAGATGTAAGATAGAGAAAATGAAGGAACTTTCAAAATGTATCTCTGAAATGATCCTCTAAAATGGAACAAAGAGAGGAAGGGAAAGATCATAGAGAAGGACAAGGTGACAGCTGAAGTCTATACCCAGGAGATGGTGTACAATATTTATTTGAGAATTATAAGAAGATTTCATAAACCTGTATGTCTTTAGCAGAATATGAGAGCTGGCTCACAATAATTAGTGGTCTTGTGATTCTTTTCTGGGAATGATCACAAAAGCGCTGCTCACAAATGTGCTTGTTTGACAAACTGCATAAACCCATTTATCAGAGACTCATCTCCCAGATGCCCTCAATACTGCATCCAGTCAGCAAAAGCGATTGACAACCTCCCTTGGGTCAAAAAAAGGCCCATTAGAAGCATTGCTCTCCTACCCATCTGCTGAAACTGTTATCTGAGGCAGCTAATTACATGTTTCACTCTTTCATTCCCAGAATCAAATATATCTCTCAGTCTCTGTATCATTGATTACATCAACTGAAAATATTTGCAGGAATCATGGACAGTGAACTTTACTTCACCCTGAAGATAGGGATAATAGTCTTTCCAACTTTTCTTTTTTACTTTATAAAACTGTTTAGAACAGAGAGAGCAAAGAGGGATAGCAAATCTGCTACAGATCAAAGTCTCACTAAGTGTACCTTACAATGAATCTCACTCTCTTGGTAAAATTGTACTTACCTTTCATTTCTGTACCTTGCCACTGGTATGTTGTCTGAATATATAAAATGCAGTGTGAGCAGTTTTTGATCTTTTAGTACATATTGCCATGTTTCTTGAGGTAGCACAGAAAGATATTTATCACACTGTGTATTGAAACAGGCAAATACTTCTCTGAAGTGTGGTCTTGTTAGTTAGTCTGAACTTTAAATGGATTTAGTGTGGAGCAGTGCCTGGCTGGGAAGAAATTGCGGTGAAGAGTTACTGGGTTGCACTAAGCTTATAATGAGAGATGCGGCAAGCGGTACTTCTCTCTAGGTATTAAAAGTAAACCAATGCTCCGGAACTGGACTGGGATGCAATCTGGTATGCAGGTATCTGAATACCCATGTCCCATCAAAAGTGAGGTGCCTAAAAATCTTGCGGAAGATGGGCTTATGCTGTTGAGAGATGCTACCTTTCGCTAAAACACCACAATAAGACTGTGAACGTTCATGCCCATTCATGCCCATTCATGACCTATTCTGCCTCTCTAGTCACCTTCTGTTGTTTCAGCTGGTTGCAGTGCACGTACCCTTTCTGCACAAAACTCTTCTAAACCACTATGACTCACTTTGTTTCACCCAATAACATATTGGGTGTTGATCTAAGTAATTTCATGTAGTCAATGTCCTATTATTTATTCTTGAAAGATGTTTCAAGAAAGGCAATCTGTTTTTGCATATATTGCATTGATCATCATGGTCAGAAAGTCTGACTTCGGCCTAAATTCAGAAATATCTTTGTCCTAACTCCTCCCACGTCCCGCATAATCATAAAATCAGTTATCTGTCATACTTCTTGCATGACAGACAATTATAAATGTTGCTCTTGAGGTGGTTATTGAAATTTATTCTATCAGATCACCAATATAGGCCTATTTAATTTCTTTTTCTTCTTGTTTAGCACTGTATCGTTGCAGCAGACAGCAGCAACAGGGAGCTCACTGCTCTATGTGAGGAAAGTGTTCCAGAAATGCAGTGATTTCCATAGAGTGGGCCATGGTAGTAACTTAGTGATAGGAAGTGTGTTCTAGGCAAGCACTGCTGGAGTATTATAGTGGCCACAAGTGTGCAGACAAGAGTAGTGGTAAAGCTTTACCACTGACAATGAGCTGTTGGATGAAACTTAAACCACTAACAGGCACTTCTACTGTTATTGTACATATTAACCTTCATGACCAAAACAGGCTTTATCAGCAAGAAACTAGTTGGCTGGCATAGCTGACTCTACATTAGGAATAATTAATCTTAGTTATCAAAACATTGCTTGCGTATTTTCCAAAATGCAATGTTAAAAAAGACAGCAAATCCTAAACTTAGTTTCATCCATCAGAAATTAGTACTAACATAGTATGTTTTCCTCAGTGGAAGCTGCCCATACAGAGTCCAGTTTGTATATTCAGAGAATGACATTATTTGTGAGAGATACATTTGTCAGCTCTTTTCATATTATTTACCACTATCACTGGCCAAAGGAATGTAAGTGGTGGGGTATAGCATGGATTTTCTGATCTTTTGTTCTTTGGTCCCCTTTTCAGTAGGAGTAGTTTCAGCCTCATGGAAAATGTACATTTGGAGCTGATACGAAACCAGAATTTCTTTGAAATCGTTGTCATTGGAAAAGGGCTTAAATCAGAATAGTGTGTTCATATAAACCTCCCCCCTTTGTCTGCAAGATGTTCTTAGATTTGATTCATAAAGCTGTTTACTTTCTTTTTATTGTCATTTCCATAGTTTTACTTACAGGGTTTTTTTACATTATCTGATGGAGATTTATGCAAATTAATAGAACAGAACAAGAGATTGAAGACAGTTTTCTTTAGGAAGAAAGTTTTATATACTTTTATGTAAAATCTACTATTTAAATTTAAATTAAAAGTTAAAGTTAAAATTAAATATTATATGTAATGTTCTGTGAATTCTTCAAGAGAAAACTTGAGAAGATCCCGAGGAATGTTCATAAGTACTACTTCTGCATTGTGTCAGAAGTGACTGAAGCAATTTAGTTGTCATATATAACCACAAGGACCTTTATGGTGTTGGAAAGTTGCTTATTGTGAGCCGGTGGCCAAAAGTTTGCTTATGGTGGCCTTACTTCACTTAGGGATGCCTCCAGATTGAGAACACAGGAGAACTATGTTTTGTTTGAAACACTTTTGTAGTCTTCCAGTGTATTTCCAGGCATCAGTTCTGACGTCCTGAAATCTGAAATGCTTAGTTGCATACAAGATCCGTTCACAACAAGCTAATAGAAATTTGTTGAATCCAATGGGAACTGCATTACTAAGTAGCTCTAAAGTTAAGAGAAGGGAAAAGTGCAACTCATGCACTGTGCAGTGGTTCAGAGTTGCAGTTAATCACACAAGCATATTTTCTTTGCTTATCTGCTGGTAGATGTGTGTGTTACCAGCCGTGAAATTGGTTACAGTGCTGGAAACAATTCCTTTCAGAACAGCCTTTGTATCCTTGTTCTTACCACCAGAATTTTAAAAATACCACTTACCTGACTGCTGGCAGGATATTTGTTATAATTTGCTGACGCACCAGTAAAAATATGCATAAAAACTGAGTTTTTGGTCAAATTTTGCTCTTCACTGTGCTAATGTGAATATGGAGAAAAGCTACTGCATTTCCACTTGTGTAACCAAAAGCAGAGTTTTGCCTTAAGGAACATGAGTGCAAATGGCAAGGTATTAAAAACACAGATGTAGAGAGAGAGGTCCATGTGTGGAAATGGTTTATATTAAGAGGCAGTTGTCGAAGCAAATGAGAGTTTTGCCTGTGCAAGGCCCATTTGACCCGATATTTTTCTTTGTGACTGGTAGTTTCAGAGAAATCTTTAATGAAGACAATTTGTTCTGCCTAGCCAGGAGCACTTCACATCACTCCCCCTCTCCTTGCACCCTTTCGGTATTTTTCTGGAGTGATGCTGAACCAAGCCTCAAATCCTAGCTGTCCGTATACTCAGCCAGGGTTGACAGTGCAGCCCTGATTTTTTGATGTCATCAGAGAATTATTTCCAGTCAATCAGAAATGTTGTTAGTTGTGATAACTGGCTGCATGGAATACATAAACCTTCCAGTTTCCCTGTGTGTTAAAGGCCTACTAAATTGTCTGCACAAAATGTCAGTGTGTCATTGTAACACCTGAAGAAATTTCTGAGGAGAAAGGTTCAGTGAAAAACAAGTTCAGGTCTGATTGTGTTGAACAGAGATGACAGAAAATATTTATCAGACTGATTTCAGTTTTCCATTGCCTTCTGAACAACCTTGGCACCTGGTTCAACATCTCTTGTAATATGCTAATAATGGGTGACTAATGCTGCAATAATAGAGTGACACTCTAATAATAGATGAATAATGTTCTTATTTTTTTATTACCTTTCTGAGATGTAGATCTTGGACACTGAGGTCAGAGCTTCTGCTCCCTTCATCAAAATACTCCTCATAATCAGGGTTGACTGTGGAAAAATGTGTCAGTCATGGAGTTAATGGCTGGATTGTAATGAGCAATTATAATAATTCTAAATTTGGCAATTTTTGAATGTTTTATTTGTCAGGCTGATGTTCTTTTCACATAATTTAAGCACTAAGAAAATAATACAATTACTTTTAAGATGTCTTGTGCTGGTCTGCCATCACAGCACTCTGTGCTCTTTCCAATGACTCAACCATACTTAAATTTCTGAATAGGTAGAAGTTGCTGCACGATTTTTGTGTCTGGAGAGTGAATCACTGCAAATGTGTTTTGCATGGAAAGATGCAATCTTGCCTGTGGAGTAGGTGGATCTCGTGTTCTTGTTTACCACCAGACTGAGTTTGGGTGGCCTCTAGGGAGCGTGTGTGTGTGAGTGGACAGGTGAAATGGCAGAGCTCTGGGGACGCACCAGGGACCTCCACCTTTACTTGCTGCTAATACTGTCTACCCTAGGAAATAAAGATATGTTTGTTTGAAAATTGTGCATACAGTAGGGAGTATTATTTTATTCATAGTAATACAACATAAATCCAGGGCGGGAGGGAGTTGATGGTGAAGATGGAGAGAAGGCAGTTCCAGAGAGCAAAGGTAAAGCTTCTCTTCTTATTTATCTTCAGGTTTTGTTGTCTATGTCTGATTTTATCTGAGCCTGGAAAAGGCATGAAGCATTCCCAAATCCTGCTCTGTGTCCTCACAATGTCCTGGTAGACAGCATAAGCACAGTCTAAGTGCAGACTCCTACCAAACACTGTGGCCCATGTGGCAAGTGGCTTTCTGCCCCTCTGGGTCATGGCAATGTCACAACGGCAGGTGGGACATACGGAGGTAACTAGACAGGCAGACACTTCTGAAGCTCATCCACAGTGCGGGAGAGCATGTCCTAGGGTATGTTTTAGTACTTAGTGCACAGGTGAGATTTTCCCTGAGCAAACTACTTCAATGGCCCCAAACTGGACCAAAAGTTGCAGCAGGTAAGCAGTGTAGATGGATGGTGAACTTAGCTTCCAAGTCACTTGGCCTTGCAGGGTAGATGTTATCACCTCAAGATTAATATTTGCTTAAAAATAGCAGTGGTTTGAGCAAATGAAAACTCCTGCAGTAAACTACTGCCTTCAGAGTAGGCACATATTTTTTTCTTGCCAGTTTGCACTGCTTTTCTGTTTGACCTCTATCTTTTTTAATAATCTGAGTAAGCAGCCAGAAATCTCTCACTCGTAAGCAAGGAAGAAACAGTAGTCTTGTGAGTTCCAGATATCTGCATTGGTGCAGGCTCTGTGTGTGCATAATTATTTATTATCATAAATGGCAACGTCTACAAGCATATGCTCATAACTTAGTAGATTCAATAAAGCTGCTGTTATTCCTTACAAATGTATTTTTGAGTGCGTCTCTTAGCGTGGCGCCAGAAGTGAAATAAATTTCACTGCTTAACTTCTTTGCTGTGGCTGACTGAATGACTTCAGGCATGGCTGTGAGCAATACTTCATTCTCTGGTGCAATGTGTATACATGGGTTATTTGTGAAAAATGGACTTTTTCTGGGGAAGCATGGAAAACAATGTGAAATAAAGGAAGGACAGCTATCAGGGTGCCACACTGAATATAGAACATATGGCACAGGATGCTTTTTGACATCTGTCTTCAGAGTGAAACTAAGGAAAGATTCAACAAAATCTTAAGTAGTTTGGAACAGTAATAGGTACCTAAGAGAAATGTAATGTTTCTTACTACATCCACTGGCAATAAAACTGAAATCAGAACAAAGAATGATGTTTCTGTGAAAGTTTGGTAGATGTACAGATGAACTTCTCAGATACTGGAAAGTGCTAAGAATCAGTAACAATGCAGCTACCAAGCTCATATTGTCATGACATTGGAAATGGATTGAGTTGGACCATTGGTATTGATCAGCAAACAGGTAAAAAAAACCTAGGACAAAGCTAGCTGAAATAATAGATGATTCTCACAAGGTCAAGTAAGACATAAATACAGACTGAAACAAACCAAAGCAGGGTTTGTGCAAAGAAGGATAAGCAATGTAGATGTTTTGGAAAACACTTTTTTCATGATCTTGCCTCCAGAAAAGAAATCACTGTGCAGAAATATACGTGTAATGTTAGAACCATTCACCTCTAAGTGGGTGGTGAGAGTAACACCTCTTTTGGTGGGTTTGCCTTCACAACACCTTCTAGGTGAATACCTGCAAAGCAAAGATTAAATATTATATACCAGCACAATTTTCAGCCATGACCAAGGCAAGCAGTTCAGACTGTAGTGCAGCAAGCTTTAAGAGTAACAGCAGGATGAATTTGCAAAAGAAATGCTCCTTGTGAGCTGGCAAGATGCCCTGGGCAAAAATTACTCAGTGGTACTTGAGGGCAAGTGTTTTGGGGTTATATCCACTGACAGATCTAGCCAAAAGTAGGTCCCACAGAGAACACCTTCAGAGCACAGCTGGGAAGCACAGAGAGCCCTCCTCTGCTTTTTGAAGGCAGAGAATGGAGTAAAAAGCTGTGAACAATGTAATATAATGATAATGTCATGCCATGCACAATTTCAGCTTACTGCAGTCCATGTAAGAAGAGATCCTTCATTTACAGAGGGATGCTTTTAGGGGCAATTCATACCTTCTTGAAGAACAGCACTTGGAAATCAATTCTGAGTTGAAACCAATACAATTGCCACCAATGAGTGGCAATTCCTTTCAAGAGGAAACTTAAAAAAACAAATTGAGAACCGTGTGGAGATGGGGAATGTTAAATAAAGTTATACAACTAACAGAATGGATGAGCAATATGTTAGCTATTAAAAACCAGACAAACCATACATGTGTATTATTCAAATCTAAAATAAAATCGCATGATGTGGAAGAGAGAGAATTGCCCTGTAATTACACTGATAATTGAATGTGTTCAGCTTCATATAGGAAGAGATGCATAATAGTTCTATAAATCAAGTACACATACTCCTGCATTTGTGTAGTTCATTTTCATGTTAACTATTTATTGGCACAGAAATTGTGTGCACCAGTGTTCGTAAATTTTTGTAGGTTAAGCGAAGTTGCAAACTGTTTCCTGAACACATCTGCTGTGCAGCTTATGTTATATAGCTCCAAAGCAAAAATGTATGTATTGTGCCTTTCTACTACTTGTACAATTTTTGAAGGAAAAAGTTGCCGTAACACCCCTTTCTATGTTAGTGACTGAGGGAGTGTGCATTGCCATGTGGGATCCCAAGCACGAGCATGTGGATCAGAGACACGGATCTGCTCCATGCTTTTTCGCATAGCGTGGATGAAGAGAAATCACCAAAGGCAAGGCAAGGCGGTTCTTTCATGGTTCCGGAAAGTGAAGCCTGTTGCCCCAGGAGGGTGAATCAGAGACCCACAATGAAAGCCTAGGCTCAGAGTCTGGAAAGAGTGAGGCATCGCAGGAAGCTGAGCCACAATGACACACACACTGAGGAGGTCCTTACAGAGAGGTCGGCAGCATCAAGTGGGGAGCAAAGCTGTCTGAACTACTGTTCCTTATTGGAGCACGGCAGTTTAATTACTTGTGATTCCAAGTCTTTGGCTGCCAAACTGAGACAGACCTCTTCTCTTTAAAGCCACCAAAGCTACTGCCTGTTGTCTTTTGGTAGCCTCCAAGTTTGTTCACTGGAGAAGAGAATGAGACACTCATGTGCAGTCTGTGAAGAAAGAGGCCCATCTCAGACTCTGGTGCAGAGAAGTGTCAGAAAGGAGCTTTAACCTCAGCTGCAGAAGTATACAGCCTGTGTGGCCGCTGTATAGCCAGAACTATGAGGTCCTGTGCACACTGGCAACTGCATCTGAACGTTTTAGGATGGGTAAATTGGCATTCAATTACTCAAAGCTCAGACAAGCTTTGCAGCTACTGAAGTGTGGGTTTTCTGGATTATTTTCTTGGATGTGAGTACTTCCTAAGTGACATTTTGCATGTCAAAGTAGCCTTTCTACTCCTTCCCATTAGCCCCTCCAGCTAGATATGCACTGTCTCTTGGAGGTCAGACAAGGCAACAACCCAAAGCCCAGTGTGTTTTCTGACCCAGGTCCTACACCCATATTGTCTCTGGTAAGACTCAAGCAATTCCCCTGCTTCTCATCCTGCAATACCTCTACATTTGGATGACAAGGGCTTTGGCAGGGGGTTTCCTGCCAAAATATTCTCCCTAACGTGCTTCCTTAGGAAACTTTACTGTGTGGAGGAACCCCTGCCCCATCTGCTGTGAGATGACAATGACATTCTAATACCACATTTAAAGACATGATGCAGGCTATAGAGTCAAGCTACAGAGTCATGCAACTTTATTACTTGTTTAATTTGAAAACAACCTAGAAAAAAATTTAATTCTACTCACTTGTGGCTTTCCCATCTGGAGGGCATTGAGCTAGTCTCGCTGAGAGAGCTGCCACAAGCATATTGGGTGGATCAGATCCCTGTTAATGTCAGTGGGATGTGCACACTATCACTCATTGATTCTACTGGTGTTTTTAGTACCAGCACCGAGGAGGGACTATGCCCTTCCATTAACTGACATTGCCATATAAATTAGGATCTCCCAGTGTTTGGCATTTATAAACTGATTAAAACCAAAACCAAATCATGTACTTCTCAGTTATACCATGTCTCTTTGCAGGCTGACAATGTTTTATAGTTCTAGGTGTAAGCCCTAGAAAAAGCGGCAGCTATTGTGATGTGTTTCAAGCGCAGTTAAAAACCAAAAGACAGAAGTAAGGGAACAAAGCATAAGGAGCAATTTTAGACGGCTAATGGAGAGAGCCCTGCAAGGAGAGCATGTGCCACTTAGCGAGGCCTGGGGCTCTCACAGCCCCAGAGGAGGCTCTGCTGCTGCTTAGTGCTGAGCATCAGGGCACTCCCATTGCTTCATGACTGGCTGCATCATCATGCAAGGTGCATCACAGCAACCTGAGCGGGACACCTCTCAGCTGACTTCAGATACCTCCCGGGCATAGATCTGCGTCCAAACTGAACACCTAGGCTCCTTTACACCCAGCTAAAACTGGAGAAGAAATTACCTCACTGATTTTTAATTAGTGAGATGAGTTGCATTCAGAAAATGTCCTTGATTTTTTTTCCCCACTGCTGCAAAGGAAATCTCGTTTATTTGTTTGATATACAACCTATTTTTTATACAACAAAGAAGTCTCACCCTTAATACATGAGTTTTCATGGTGGGAGAGCAGTTGTACCAAGGGCAGGAGAATTTGGAATTTGCCAGAATTATCTGCATGCACACACTCCACCCAACAGCCAAGTTGTTTGCACTAACTTGCAAAGTAACAGGCCATTCTCAAAACTTCCCTCACCCTGATTTGGAGCGGGGATGGAACTCAGCTCTCCCACTTCCCAGGAGAGTAGATCCACTGCCAGTCTGTTGGATAATTGCACTCCCTCTCTCCCATAGAAGCTGTTGTGTTTTGTATGAATAATTAACTGCTCGTTGCAGCAGTGGTTTGGACCTGACTTGCCCACATCCCAGATGAGTGTGCTAACTAGCAGTCTGGAGAATCACTCCCTTACATTTCCCATTCCACTGTCTGCCCAATGAACACTTAATTATTTATAGAAAGGGATCTCTATAGCTTAAAGATAAGAAAGGCTCATTTGAGGATAGCCTAGGGAATGGGAGAGCTGAATCCAAGTCCTTGCTCTGAATCAAGCCAAATGAGAATTTGAAAGCTGGTCTCTCTGTCTTCAGGTAAGCTTTTGCTCTCAGGACCATCGAGTTAAGTCTGGTTGGGCATGCAACAGGGCACAGGGAAAGACCTCCCTCCTTACCATAGCAATGAAGCCTAGCTGCCTGCTTCCAAAAGAGGGGCCGTAGCTGAGAACCCCAGGTGGGAGTCATGCACCTGTATACCTTAGACAGTGTTCTCCCTAGCATTTCACACCAGGAAAGTGTCTCTCTCAGACACCAAACCCCTCCTACAGTGCATGGAGGAAGTGAGAATTGCTGCTTTGGGAACAAGGATACCAAAGGGACCATAAGCCTCAGTGTTACATCTTTGTCATCTCTCCCCTTGTTCCCCTGATTCTATAAATTGACCGCAGGGGCTTCAGGAAATCATAACTGAGTCTTTAGACACTGCCATTAGGTTTAATACCTGATGTGAACTTGAAGACTTCAGCTGAATCAGTGCACTTTGGCTACATCTGTACTGCCCAGCCTTTTGTGGCTTTTTGCAGTAAGATCTGCACTCTGTGCAGGGGTGGGATGCCAGTGGACACCAGGCACTTCTACCACTCGGGTGCCCTTTTCAAAAGGAGTCAGGGAGCATAGGCAAAAGTAGTGCCCCTCTGCACACTGGCATGTGCGTGCATGTGGGAAGTCAGGAGACTCTGCTCCAGTGCAATACCAGGCTTTACAGCCATGGAGCAGGTAGGGGCACCAGTCCAACATATGGTCACACTGTTCACAGATACACCGATGTGACATTTTAAGAGACAAATGTCCTCCAGAGGCTTCACTGTGCTTTGTGCGTATTCAGGGGAAAAAAAAAATGTTTCTGATGATATTCTGATGGGTTCTAAAGAAAGCTGCAGTCCAGAAAAGGGCGAAATTACACCTGAAACCACATTATGAACTGAATGAGGACTAATCAGTAATTTTTAAAAAAGTCTTGTAACTCCATCCCATTAAAAGTGTCTGTGACAAAGATGATATGTGGGGAGACCAACATCTGCTTCTACCAGGTGTGTGGCCCTCAAGATGCCACACATCACAGTGCCTTTACCTGTCTGCCCCAGAGATGTTGCTTCAGCCTGTGATTGTGCAGCAGAGTGAGGGAGGCAGTGGTCTGCCTGGGCATGCACATTCACCTGATGCAGAAAATCCATCTTTCTGTGTTAATGGCTCCTGCATGAAATGAGATCCATTGCAATAGGCTTCAACTCACAGCAGCTTGCTGAAGTGAACAGATTCCTTTGCCAAAGTTAGAGAAAACCAAGGAGGGGAGCTGTATTTGTTTGTGGGTTTGTTGTTTGGTTTTTTTTTTTTAAAAGGAGGAAAACCAACCTTGAAGTATAGATGTTCTAGAAGGTGCTGAAATAAAGCAGGTAGCTTCGAAACATGGTCTGAATCTTTGTCTGTCAATTATTTTTTATAGCATTGGCTTGACCTGCCATTGTTCACAGAAATGGTACTCATTTTTCAGAGAAGTGACCCTACACTTACCCAGTTTGAGGTGTTAAGGCTGCAACTTCTGTCTTCCACTAGGAGAAAGTGTTAAGATTAGCCCAGGGAAAGGTTTGGAAATGAACATAGGAATATCTGTTAAATTGAGTCATTTGTACAGAGCAAATATCTACCTGCTGTCTACTTCAGCATGAAGGCTGAGCCTACTGGTTATGTGCTACAAAATTTGAAATACCACCCAGCTGGCTGGGAGAGTGCCACTCTTTCTTTGTTCTTTTCTGAGACTGAGGATCTCCCGTGCGGTTATTTATGTTAATTGGAGGGTATTTTTCTCTTTCGCTGTCTGCCTGCACCTCTGAAAGCTGCTCCCTCTTGTGGCCTAGTGAGATTTATGGCATAGGATATGAATTATACTATGCTTGACCCTTTGCACAAAAAGGGGAGCAAGCCAGAAGCTTACGAACTGTAAAGGGGACCAGTTCATAAATTTGATTTGTGTCTGACTGTCTTCATTGTTGTAAGGTCCCCACATTCACCTTCCTTAGAGACAAGTGATAAATTAAAATGACTAACTAAACATTTGCAAGTTCTTAAACAAAAAAAAAAAGAAAAAGAAAAAAGATCATCCTCTTGAGTAATGATTCCCCTCTCTAGGAAACAAAGGGCAGTGAAGCAGTGCTCCGTTTCTCATCAGTATTATAATAATACACGGCACTTACATATCTGCTTTCCTCTGTAGGAAATAACCTCACAGTAGTTTACAAAGGAAGTCATTATCACAATGCCTTAGGCATGCAGAAGTGAAGGAGCTGCTCAATATCATAGTGGTTTCCTTCACTTGCTAATTCTACAAGTTGGTTCGGTGTATATATTCAAAACACTCAAAAATGATGTCAATAAGCTGAGGCTGAGTTTCTATTCTGGCTATTATCAGCATTGGTATTCTCAGGTGGTGTTGTTTTTGGTGGACTATGGGAGAACATCTTTCTGAACTTTTAATTTTTATCATATGTCTTTGTCCAATAGCAGGTAACTTAAAATCAAAGACCTGCAATTAGTGCTGCTATCATCTCAAATACTCACAGGTGTATCCTTCTGGATGCTGGTATGAAAATATTTCCACCTTCATCCACAGTGACATATTTTGTCTCTGCTGATACCTTTCACCAACCCATTTCACAGACCAATGCAGGAAATTACGTGGAATCCCCTCTGTCTGTCTCCCTCATCCTTATTCCTGGAGGTCTCTTGCTGCTGAGCTGCGAGCACAGCCAAAAAAAGGAAGCAGGTCTCTCTTCCCTTTCATCTGCCAGCCCCTAAAGTACTGATGGCATTTAGGGTCTTTGCCCCAAAATCAAGTGTGAGTTGCGAGAAATGTCCACAAAAGCTCTTCCCATACCATTGATCCACTTAGACAATCTCTTATTAGGTTCATTCTCTTCTGTGAATCTCACGTCTACATTTGTTTACCTTCATCCCTTGGGCAGCCGATGTGCCCACCTGGGGCTGCGGCTTTCTAGAGTTAACCATATCCTTTTGCCGACTGCAACCTTCGTTTCAGAGCACGCTGCCGCCAGACTTGAGGGACACGTTGGTCTCTTTCTTCTCTTTTCCCTTTCATTCTGTGACCTGTTCGTGGCCCTTCTGTCCCTTCGTATTTTGGCTTTGGCACGGTGCCTATTGTCGTCAGCCTGAGGTCTGGGTGCACAGGAGGCTGGACCTCTCCTCTCTCATGTAGCTACAGGCGGCTGCTCTGGCCTTGCTGTCCGCCATTTCCACTTGCCCTCTGGGACCTGCTGATCCCTTTCCGTACTCATTATTACTTTTATTCCCCCAGACCCAAAGCCTTATTACTTCATTCCTTAACTCTGACAATCTACAGTTACCAGGCCTCTGGCTTTATCGCCCTCCAGTCTTTTCATCTGCATCGCTTGGAACCACGTGCTCTGTCTATGGTCGGCCCTTTTCATCTCCTGTCAGTACCTTTCTTTAGCTTTTCACATCAAATTCTAGTTTCACGTCTCATCTGTGGCCTGCACTGCATCGCTTCTGCCTGCTTTTCTCCTTGTCGCGTTTAATCTCCCTGTGCCAATCAGTCTTTCCGCTCTGCCCACCCCACTGTCCCCCCTCCTGTCACTCTCCTGGTCAGGTTCCCCATCAGTCCGTATCTTCCATCTGCTCTTTCCCTCCAGAGCTTCCTCTAAGCCTCCCTGTAAACATGCAATTCATCAACCAAACCAATAAACAATTCTCTGCTCTCCTCTTCAGCCGCAGAAACTTTTTTAAAAAAAAAAAAGAAAAAAAAAAAGTAAGGTCTCAAAGATTGTGAGAGTCTAACAAAACAAACAAATGATTTTTTTATTTATTATCATTTCACATCCAAGTATCTCCTAGGATCTACATAGAGCGCCTGATACATGACTCTGTAAGCACTTCATCTGGAAATAATTGTTTGCAGGACCTTCCCCACCCGTCCCAGGCTTGTAAGCTCTCCAAGACAGGGGTGTTGTCTTTGATTTGCCTATAAAGTACAACACACAGTTGTGATGCACAGCAAATGTGATGCATTACAATGTCTTAGTAATAGTGACATCGGTGTGATGATGAATAGCGTTATCTCAAGCAATTGGTGTCTATTTTAATAAAGGAATGCCTTCCCATGAATGGGGATTAATAGCTAATCTTTTGCCTTCCATTTCTTACATATTTTAGCTTTAAATTGTGAAAATTCATTCTAATATTCTCTGTACCAGGCATTTATGCTGCCTGAAACAGGCTACATGTTTCTGTTCGTTGTGGTGGAGAAACAGTTACAAGCTGGAGGGTAAGGAAGAGGGAAGGAAGGGTTCATACAAGGATATGAGTTGTTCTGAGTCATCTTTGTAACCTATCTTTTTTTACTCACTTTAAAAACAAACAAACAAACAAACAAACAAACAACAAAACCTCGTTTCTTTGTGCTTTTTGTGCAGTGCGATGAGGGCATCTTGTGTCACTTTATGTAGCATCACATGCTGAGATTTTTCCTATCCTCGAATAACCTGAAGCAACATGGTGCTCTTAGAAACAGAATTGCAGATGGTATTTCATATCTAATGTGTCAGGAGTCCTCTAATAGCCACAAAAAGGGTACGTTTTTGTTCTGGTTACTGAGTAGATTTTAAGTGGAAAAATTCAGCAGAAGCATGATGTACTCTTTTAAAATGCTTTTTGCTTATCTTTTGTGTCCCACGTGACTTTGCCATAAAAATTTACAACTGTAGAAGTCTGTTGGCCTTGCATGTTGACAACATGAAATGAGGAGAGACATTTTGGAGGTACCCCCCTTTACAGTCATGTGAAAGAATAGCCTCACTCAGCCTTCACCACCACCACCACGTACAACACATACATGTCTTTTTTTAATTGACATAGATACATTTCATCTATCTATGCCATCACAGCTATTCTGAGGGTAGGCTGGACTGCTCAGGGTGCCACGAGTCTGCTTTAGTGCCCTCTCAGTGACCTCTGATGTTGCCTGGGTCACTAGATTAGATGCACTAATGCATCTAGCCTGTAGTTTTCTAGACCCATCACTCCCCTGCTCAATCAAACCATCCTTGATTACAACAGCAACTTGCTGCTGGTATAAGGGCTCCAGATTACAGCAATGTTCATGGTTGCATGCAGAAAGGGGGAAGGAAAGGATCCATAAACTTCTCATTAAAACAAACTGAAGTCACAAGAGGAGCTTTTTTTGGATGGCAGAGACAGGAAACTTGCACTCGATCTGCCCTGCTTTTGCCAGTGGGTTTCACTGCAGTCACTTGGAGTTACCAGAGAGAGCCAATTCAGATAGCTAAGGCTGTCAGAGGATGTATTTGAATTAATTAAAACTAAAGTTTTTTAGGTAACTGCACCTTGGCACCATGTTAGAAATAAGCAATAGCATCAATCAGAAAGATGAGTTCTGGAAGTGTTTAGAAAACATACATTATGCTATTTGGAGTAATAAATGTTGCTAGTTAGTTCTCAAAAATACAGAAAATAACATCAAACATGCAAGTAATCTTTCCTTTGAAGCTATTACAACCAATACAGGAATTCACATACTTTTCCAAAATTGCTTAAGTATACTTTTATATAATAGCTCATTAAGAAACTATTATAATTTATTGGGGTTTACAAATATTTGAAACAATTGTTATATATATATATAAATTGTTATGTAGACATAAAAATTTCAAATGCCAAGTAGTGCTCATTAGTCACATAATTACTACGCAGATATTATTTTCATAGCTATTTTATATGCCATGCGTGTTCATATGTACACATGTAAGTAAATGTTACCTTTTCCGCTTCTTTGATACGCACATTTCAGGATGTGCCCAGACCTCCCTTTCCATGCAGAAGTGGTGCAGTCTGCAGCTGCATTGGTACAACCGAATTCAGTATTTTCAACTGTTTTTCGTCTAACCATATCACACCTCCCTATTCAGAAACCTCCCTGGTTAGACAGTGCAGCACCTTCCATTTGCAAAAGACCACACTGAAGGGCCCACCCCTAATTTGTTGTCTCATTTAGCCTGAAGGGAAAGTCCTCCCAACTGGAGAGCAGCAGCAATGCTGTTTCTCTTCAGAGAAACAACTCAACGGTGCTGTGGCATATACTGTACACTTAATCTAAGACATATTTTGCTAAAAACCTCAAGTTATATTCAACATATGGCAGAGGATCATTATTTTAAGTCTTTAAGTCAAACCAGATATCCAGTTGGAGGTGGATCTATCATGATCTGGTAATATTTTCTTTGAGTGCTCAATTTTAACAAGTGTAAAAAGGAATTAAAACTTAGACTAAAGTTACAGCAATGTGCTGCAATGGTCTCATAAGGGCTTCTTGGTTGCCTTTTATTAATGTCCTGCTACTAAAATAACTGGAGATAGGAATTGCTTCTAATGGCATTTGCCTTCTCTCATGATTCTGCTAAACCAACACAGACAGAAGTGACATACGGACTCGTAAAAAAACTTCTGTAAAGCAAATTTTTCCCCAAAAAAACCAAACTCCACTGTCTTTGGTACAAGATGGTTTATCCCAAATGTCAGGTATTAAAAACATTTGGAAGCCAAGATCTGCAAGGTCTTTACAGTCATTTTTATGTTATACAGGCTGAACAACAATATGCTTTGGGCTTCAGATTCACTTTGAAACTGCGTTGCCATCCATCATCTGTGATTAAGATGAGCTTCTTTGTCCTGTGCTTATGCCTGTCTCCCATCCTCATATCTGACTGCTCTATATAGTTGGTTGGATGGGGAAGATAAAACAGGTAACTGGGATCCTCACTCATCCCTTCCGCAACACTCCCACCAGGCTCATGAACACCCATTGAAATAAAAGATTAAAACATTTTTGAGACAGCCTGCTCACATTTTAAAAACACAAAACCAATTACGATAGCTAAAATTCCGTAAAGGGGCTTGCATAAAACCAGATGCAAACTAATAGTGTAATTGTTAAAAAGAAACAGCAAATAAAAAAGCAGATCCAAGTAGGTCAGGACAGGTATATTTGTCTCAGATATTAGCTGTACTGTTACTAAGCGACAGCATAAACAACCCTGATTTTGCAGCCATGTGATGCTGCTCAGACCCAAAAACCCATTTATGAGATACATATTACTGATCTGGAAAAACGGTTTGGGAATATGATACGAGTGTGGGATTACCATACCTTAAAATTAGAGGTATCTATCAGGTCCAAAATACAGCAATAGATGTTACGAAGAAAGCCTGGGATACACTAATCTGTGTTTGAATTTAGGCAGGACAGGCTTATAAGAATTAAATCTGCATCTGTTGTGGATTTTAAATTGCTGAAAATCCAGGTGATCTGGACTTAATTAATCTAAATCAACTCAACTCAACTCAATGCATAATTTATTTACTTTCAGCAAATCATAAGTAATACAAACTGCAAAACTGTCTGACTTCATCAATAACTAAGAACTATATCTTGCAACATCCTCTTCCCAACAAGGGCCAACTTTTTTTCTTCAATTTTAATAATTACTCATTAAACACTGTTTTGAAAAAAGTAAGCTGCAAGTGTTTCCAAAGATCATTACAGTATTTATTTTTTTATTAGCAGTGGTGATTTTGCACTCCCAAATATTTCTTTGTAAATGCTGGCTTAGGATTTGAGGTTAGCATACTTAAGTAAACATTTAAAGAAATAAAGGAAAAATATCAAATGTTCATAGTCGTTGCCTGATATCAGGCAGCTAGATTCAAAGTCTGCAGTGAACTCAGCGTTATTTATTTCTCCGAAGTATCACAAATTCCATTCAGCACGTTGAGAAGCAATGCACACAAAGACTATTTTTTTTTTACTTTTGGGGTAGAAATTCTGTTGTTTGGTCTAAAGGCTTTTGCTATTCAGTTTGCTTCCAATTTTGGAAAAAAAGGAGCGGAAAAAGATGAATGATGCCTCTTTTGGGGAGTAATGTATCTATCCCGTTATATGCTCTGTTTCCTGCATAAGGTGATGATTGTTATTCCATCTTTCCTCTTAAGACATTTCTAAAATCTTAGTCATGTAACTTGCTGAGAGGTTATTAGCTGTATGTATAGACGGCGTGTTGTGTTGCAGGTGTCTATGTTTATTATGAAAAACTGAAATTTAAAAATCGCAATCAGTACTTTGTCTGTCTTGGCTTTCAGCTTGGCCTCTGAGTAACCTGATGCTCCAAACCCCACAGCTGCCGTCTACCCCAGTATCAGATCTCAGCCAAGGGCCGGGCTCTGCCCTCATTTTCTGAAGTGCAATTTCGCTATGCCAATGGAGTTACTGGAAGTCTGGGATACTTGACAGTGTATTTTGGCACCAAGATTCTCTGTGCAGTGAAAGGAGGATGGCATGTTTTACTGATTAGCAGAGCTGCATTGATGTCTCTGAGGAAGGGAGTTGTAATGGGAAGCGGGCACTGGGTGACCTGGTGGGCTCCAACTGTGCAACAGATTTTTCCTTTGGTTAACATCAACGCAACTGTGGGGCAAGAGCTTTTTTTTTCCAGCTTTCCCACAGGGATGCAAAGAGCAGCCTGTGGTGAAAGCCAAAATGTTCTGGAGGATGTGTGTTACGGGCACAGATTCTCTGCAGCTAATTTTTATTTCAAGCCTTGGATGAAAGAGTAAGTGGGTCAGAGACACAGAGAGGAAGCTCAAGCAGGACAGGAGACTCAGATAAGTGACCACCTCTGTTGTATGTGACCACCAGTTGGCAGAAAACACCATAAAAATAATATTTTTCTTTGCAGAAAGCTTTATTGTATACTGCTTATATTTGATGTTAGCTGACCCTTTTCCTTCTGAGTATTAGTGATGGTACCAGGATTTTGACATGTACGAATGACTTTAAATTAATTCAGATTTAGGAAAGATTTGCTTTTTGTTTTACTCTGTCTTTGCAAAAGTAGAAATTCTTCCTTCCCTCTTTTTCATCATGCAGTACAGGGGGAGAATAAACCAGTTGCAGGCATGTCACAGCAAGACAGAACCAGGAATAGGAAATCACATACCTCTGGATTCAAATTAATTTGGAATAGTTGGGCTATTTCCAAACTATGAAAATTTTTATTTGCAGGCAATTTAAAAATGGCAGTTTAAAAATATGTACTTAAAAAGTAACCCAATCCTGTTTTGTTTCTTTATGATGCATGAAAAACCCTGAGAAGACTCTTTGAAATATTATTACTGAACATTCATTACTTTTACAATATCAGTAATAGCAAGTTCGATCCTTCCTACAGTCATTATGGAACTTCTTGGTGATTTATGATGAGTTCGCTGTTCTGCATGAATCTTTAAAAAGATACCTTTTCTTCAAAATGGATGCTAAAAATCATACTTACATTAGGTGGGGTCTTTTCAATTCTCTTGCAGATTACAAAAATACAAAATACTTCAATTTTCCCATTTTTGAAGGAGTCTGTCATGCTAAAAATGTGTGTAGTCCTTAAATAAGACTGGACTGGTGGAAATACCTATATTATGGCTTAGTGGGATGATGTTCTTAATTACCACAAAACCAAATATTTTATTCATTTTCTTTTTCTTTCTTTCTTTTTTTTTTTTTTTGTACAGTTACATAGACTGACCTCACACTAAACACTTGTGTATAATAGGAAAAACTCCAATAAGATACTTAAAATTTGTGAAAATGGGTTACAAGATCCCTCTCTTAACCTGCCCAGGAGTGCTTAGAAGACACAGTGATATGCCACTGGCCCAGCCGTGTTAAGCAGGTATACCTTCCACAACTTTCAATAGGGAATACAACTCTGAGAAGTATTAGGCACGGATGCAAAGCCGTCGGGTACAAGCAAACACAAAATCCTTGCTTGACATAAATGCAACAGGCTTGGGAGCTCCGACACAGACAGCAGAAGTTTGCCAGCATTCCCTGTTACCGATGTGCTCGTCAATCAACAACACATTGTGCTCAGTGTTGTACAGTGCCAGAAGAGCACTTGACTGAGAGCTTGTAATAGAACCTGGAGGCTAGACAAAGTAAGCAGAAAGTAAGATATATTTAAACAAAATGAGGAAAGAGTGGCTAATTACAGCTGAGCTGCATCTCTATTTGCCAGAATTCTAGGGAGGACACAGGGGAATTCTTGTAGTTTCCTGTAGTTTTATGATTTTTGGTCTAACTTTGTGTCCAAAGCAGTGATTCCCACACTGAGATTTATGGATCACCAGGGAACTGTGAGGACATGGTAGATTGTCTGTGGAAATACAGTATTCTGCAATGTTTTGGAGCAAAAAATATTCAAGTAAAAATTTGATGACAAGCAAGCCGAGCGGTCTCTTATCATTGAAGAGTTACAACGTCTGTTGGCCTAAAAAGTTTGGAAAACTTTATGGGTTTCCATTATTTGGTGTTTTTTCAGCTCACTAATACTGAAGATTACTACAGCCACCTTTGGAACATTTGGGTTTTAATTTTTGAAAGGTTTTCATAAAAAATTATTTCTTACTCTACTCATTTGTGGACTCCACCTAATTTTGGCAATTCACTCCATAGTTCTTGAGCAATGTACATCATATGTAGGCTGGAGGATGAATAATAAAACTAGATCTTAGTAATACATGACAGATCTCTGAAGAAAAAAAAATGAGATCTCAATTTGATAATCTTGGCTGCATGGTAACTACACCACTAACATGCTGTCTATACAGAAAAATGCATAGAGAGTCTTTGATGTACCTCCAGGTAGTTCTGGTGGAAAGCTGAAGCTCAGGATATACAATAATTGAAATTTGGGATTTCTTTAAACAGAGAATATTTTCCTCCATTCCTCCAATATTTCACCATTGTGTGTGTATTTAAGTCTGTGTATTTTAGGTGATTTAAGATTATTCAGCCCTCTAATCACTGCAAGCCAAGTCTGAGATCCCACAGCTAAGAAAAGGAAACTTTTCAAGAGCTCTGGGACTGCACTGAAAGCCAGCTAGAGCAAGGGGAAAAGACCTGTAAAGAAGGTATTGGGGCTGTTGCCTGTGGAATATATATTTTTCAGGCAAGGTCTTAAGAAGGAAAATGGAATCAGTGTTTCTTTGGCCACAAATCAAAAAAGCTCCTCTTGCGAATCTGGAATATTAGGCAGTCCTTTGTGAAAGAGCAAATAGTTTTGGAGTTCAGCAATAGAGAGATCTTGAAAGACTTTTCAGAGATGTCGACCCAAGGTTCAAAAAGGCAATGATTTCTTGTCAACAAGCAGAAAAAGCTGAAGTGCAACATGTGACCATCAACCACACAGCTAAACAGGGAAGAAAACATTTTGCAAAAAATGAAAAGGGAAAAGAAAGCTCATGCCAAACAAGGAACAATGCAATGCCACTGATGTGGCAGTTGGCATAGAAATGGAAAATGTCCATTGATTTGAAAACCCCCCACTGAAATACACCAGCAAAGGAAAGACATAGGCTACAGTCAGAGTTCAGGGTCTCAAATGATGAAGGGAAGTTGTTCATAAAGGCACAAAAAAGAGGAAGAAGCTACAAATGCAAAATGAAGACGGTTAAAAAAATAGTTAGGAATGAACTTGGGGATTCAAGTGAAATTAACAACTGAACTTCTGCAATGGAGAGATGACAATGAGGCACTGCACTTTAAGGTTCAGGGTGAGATCATGTGTACCTGGTGAGAAGCAAGTTCCAGCCCTACGGAAACATGAACTGGGCACAATCGCCATCTGGAAAGAGAACTTGCAGGAACATGCCAGCTCTCACTGTACTCAGACAGAGCAACCATGCTGGTGGCCACCAGGCCACCAATCGTCTGGCATGCTTGCAGGAGTGGGATTGCTTAGGGACACAGACTCACCGGTGAGGCAGTGGGAGGACCCAGCATCTGTCAGCCAACTCACAGTGTTGGCTCATCTTTTGAGGGCAAAACAGACCAGTAGAAGAACTATAAAACGTGACAGCAGATGGCATTATTTGTAGAATCAAAGAGCAAGCAGTCTGTGCCGAGGCCCTAAAAACTGTAGAGAAGAAAGGGGGCAGACTCAGACTCTGCATTGACCCCAAGGAGCTGAGCGAGAACATTAAAAGGAAACGTTTCCACTTGCTTGCAAATAACAACATGTGTGCTGGGAGAGTGGGAGCCAAATTCCTAAGCAAATTTGTTGCCTTAGCAGGGCTTTGGCAGATCCTCCTGGACACAGAAAGCCAAAAGTATTGCCTTCTCAGTAAACTGCTTGGCAGATGCTGCTGTGTAAGGTCTCCTCTGGGCACGTGCCTGGGACCAGAAATGGTTCTGCAGCACTGCTACAACTAAACTACTAAAGATTTGTGGTTGCCATATTGAAACAACTGTTTCACCGGAACTCCTGATGTCACTGGAAAAGGCCTTTTCTGGAGAACCAAAGGGCAAGAAGGGACTCAGGAGACTCATCCCACCCCATATTTCCTGTGTGATATTGCATGCCATGTCAGTTAAAGGAGTCTTTTGCAAGTTGAGTTGTGGGGACCGAAACGTGCCAGAGAGTGAGGAACTCAAGCACTGTGCTGAGGGAAGCCGGAGAAAACACTACTTTTCTCTTCCCTCTCCCAACTGTCATGCCGCAACTATGACAAATAGAAACATGGATGGCATTTTTCCTGACTACTGCAAGAGTCACCAATATTGAAAGGAAAATTGCCAGCTGGTGCAAACTGGCCCGAAGCAGCTCTGCTGACTCAGACCCGCTGAAGACTTGGCCATACCAATATTTTAAATGAGGCATTAATTAGATAATAGCAATTTGGTCAGAAAACTAAGAGAGCTGAATTTGGCATGGGTGACCACCCCTGGCTCTGCTCTCCATTCCTCCCCTGGGGCTGTGGAGCTCTGAATGGCAATAGCTTGTAAATTTTCGCTCCTGCTCTTCTTCAGTACAGGCTGCTGAGGGCCAGCCCTTTCTCCTGCCTTTGCAGAGCCTTGTGCCCAAGTGCTCCTCAAAGCAAAAGATGCATCATGCTGGCTGGTTTGGATGCTGTCAGGTCCTGCTGGCTTGCAGCTGGCTTGTTTTCACTTGCCATTCATGTCACCTGGGCTATCATGTCTTCTGCCTAACACAGCTGCCTTTTCTGTTCTGTGAGAAAGTAAGCATACCGCCCCAAATTGCTTGCCCTTAGTAAAAATTGAGTAGCAAATGCCAGCCATTCACCAAAATCTGCTTGCTTCAAACATCATGTTGGTTCAGCTCACGCTCACTCTGCTGCCAGGCAGAGGCAATCCCCAGGCAGCCTGGGAAGCAGCACTGTCTCTAGCCATGGAGCAAGGCCATGAGCAAGCCGAGCAGCTCCACGGCAGCCCAGGGGAGAAGACCACCAGGAAAAGGGCTGCTGCAGCGTCCATGCCCAGGCCATCCCCAGCCGCTGCTGAGGCTGCCGACGAGGGTGCCAATTAGTGCCAGTCGTGCAAGTGGTTCCCGCGGTGTGGACACCTGTCTGCGAGGGAGAGCACTGAAATCACCCACGCATCTCACAGAGGTCACTGAGCAGCCATTCGATGCTAATAACTTTTGGTCACTACCAACTTGGGCCGCAATCGAACCATTGACCTAGAGGTGAAAGGCTGTATATCCCATTACCAATCTGCTAAACCATCCAGTCTCCCTATTACTGCAATTTTAATTAACTGAGCCAATGACATGAAAGCTGAAGGGAGGGGGAGCAGGCAAGGAAGCGAGAACACATTGGCTTTTACACAAGATTTGTTTCTTTTGAGTGGATTCTGCTTTTTGTTGAACAGCCTTGTCCTAACCAGCGCTGCCCATGAGACCCTCCCCAATCTGCCGCTCAGCACGGGACCAGGCCGAGCAGTGTCTTTTAATAGGCAAATGGGTGATACACTGCTGCTGCCCCCCTTTTTACAATGCAGCCCCTGGTAGAGCAGTTCCTAACATCAAGAAGTTGTGAATTTTACTCTCATCAGGAACATTCCTTAGTGTCAAACACAGAAAAGTAATTCCCAACACAATAAATTCTGATACAGCCTTTTTCTGGAACAAACAAACGAACAAAAACCTGTTTGCTCTCCAGTTCCTGGATGCTAGGATCCAGAGAAAGCCTGCCTTAATGCTGTCCATAATGGGGATGTGCTCAATAAGCAGAAAAGTGGATGTTTCTGATGAGCAAATGATTTGACCAGCCCCAAGCTCAGCTGATACAAGTCACTGGGAACAGCTCCACACTTGTTTGAAAGAGGAACAAAACACTATGCTCCTCTGGTGGGAAATCATGTCATTTCCAGATGCAGAACAAAAATAGAAACTTGCAATTTGTTCACACTTTGGCAACTGCATGTGTCATTCCTTCACCTGCTCCTTTCCATGAATTTTAGTCAGTGTCTTTGCTGCTGGCTGGGAGCATTGGAGGAAGGATGGCGAGCCCTACAGGAACTCCAAGATTGCCATTCTTGGTTTCACTCATGCTGTTATCACCAACAGCTCCTCGTGCAGCAAGAACCTCTGTAGCTTCCTGTGGTATCTACTACCATCGCTTGAATGATGTATGCTGCTTTTGTGGATTCAGAAAGAGGGGAAGTGAATCATTGCCTCAGCCTCTGAGTAGCTCTGCTGCCTTGTCCCCCGCCTGCATGTCGATCTTGCACTGGAGTTAGGCAGCAGTCAGTATTGCTCATTTGTGCTCCTGTGCCTCCTTACCCGAGCACCTACATTTCAAACAGCATCCACTCCACCGTCGAGCCTGGAGTGCTTCATGCTGGTTCTTCCATGTGTGTTTGATAAGCCATGGCATGACTATTTTTGTGTGTGTGTGTGATGATTATCCATCACGGTTTAATCCCGCAACATAAACGACAGACAGAGAGTCCCTAAAATCCAGCAGCTCCTCGGGGTCTAGCATCCTGTGAAAACCCCGCTCCTCGCAGGCTGTTCCTGTCTCCCACAGCGCACGCACAGGGGGAGGCCGATCGCAGCTTGATTCCAGTCCCCAGCTGTCTGCAAAAGCCGGTCTTTGCTCGGGGCCTCACACACAGTACAGGCCAATCCTTCACGCAGGGCTTCGCGGCGGCTCGGCTGAAAGCCTGTGCAACCCCTCGTGTGCATCAGCCCCTTTGATGCTCTCTTGCCTTGTTATGTCAAATGCTTTGCATGTGTAACTTGTGTAACAGGTCTAGAAAAAGAAAATGAGCAAAGGGAAGCCAGGACTAAACTGTGCTTTTAATTATACCTGTGGTTGGGGTGGAAAGTAGAGTATTAAGCAAGCCCTTGTGTGCCCTTCTGGCTCTTCTCCTTTCCTTCTGCCACTCTCCTGTACCCTGCGGACTCTCCTCAAGATGCACTAGCTTGTTCTTTAATAGTCTCCATTTCCCTCTTAGCACCCCACCAGAGCACAGCCCCACTCTGTGCCCCGTGCTCTGCTGTCCTTCGTTGACCCCTCTCTCCTTGTTGCCAAAGGAGCTGTTAAAGTGTCACCACACAGACCAGGAGTTTGTGGCACTGTGAGGAGACAGATCAGAAATGCCACGGCAGCTTTGCAGCTCAAAACTGGGGGAGTGGGGAGGGGTGAATTATGTTAGGAACATAAAAAACAGCATGTCTGCCGTTGAGCTAACATTCAGTTCCTCTGTCAGAGTCCATCTGAAGATGAAAGTGCTGGACATCTGAATATAGCAACTGCACTGCAGTGTAAAAAGTGTTGTCAGGGGAGATACAACAGCTGCTTGGGAGACACTTGTAGAATCATAGAATGGTTAGAGTTGGGAGAGACCTTAAAGACCATCTAGTTCCAACCCAACCCCCCTGCCATGGGCAGGGACACCTCCGACTAGACCAGGTTGCTCAAAGCCCCATCCAGCCTGGTCTTGAACGCTTCCGGGGATGAGGCATCCACAACCGCCCTGGGAAATCTATTCCACTGCCTCACCGCCCCCACAGTAAAGAATTTCTTCCTAATATCTAATCCAAATCTACCTTCCTTTAGTTTCAAACCATTACCCCTCATCCTATCACTACACTCCCTGATAAAGAGTCCATCCCCATCTTTCCTGTAGGCCCCCATTCAGTACTGAAAGGCTGCTGTAATGTGTCCCTGAAGCCTTTTCTTCTCCAGGTAGAACAAACTCAACTGCCTCTGCCTGTCTTCAAAGTATTTCTAGAGAAACCTCCATGTCACAGGTTGGAGTAAGGTCCCTGTCCTGGCATGCCCGCTCTCCTCCTGCTGCTGTGATCATGTTGGTTAGGTGTGCACCTAGGCAGCAATCAAGAGGCAGCATCTCCACTTGCGTCTTCACTGGCCCTGAAGGTGTGAGCACTCCTCTGTCCCAGTGTAAAGAGGGCTACCTTAGCCCTGAGTGGTTCTGGCCACCACTCAGCGTCTGGCTGACGGAGTTTCTGTACAGCCAACCATTCAACCCACCTAATGTAGACAACACAACTTCTTGGAGAAAAGTAGGCTCTCCACTGGCGGTATGATCTCAGAAGTCATCTGTCCATGCTCAGTGGATGCTGAAATGGAAAACAGTGCATTAACCAATTGGATGGCCAACAAATTAAGGCAAAAGTTCAGACATGGAGACAGGCCTAACTAACACCATGACTGCATTCTGGGCAATGAAAATGTTGGTTTCAGGCTGTGTTTGCTACAGCCTCCTGCTAATGTGAGCCATTAATAGTACCGGCTTTTATGCTTTTAGACTGCAAGCTTCAAAGTTAGTAACCTGTTGAGATGAATGAGACCGTTCATCCACTTCAGAGCTCTTTCCCAGGCTGCCTGCAAACTCAGCATGACAAAGATTTACACTTCGTTCCTGCTTTTAATAATTTGTTTTCATACCTATCATGGCTAAAAGAGTGTGTTATCCATAGAAATGAAACTCTAGATTCTGGTGCACATTTCTTGCATGAGAGGAGCTGGATGTCACAGCAAATTCCATGAGCACAGGAGGACAATCCTGGGTTATGCTTATAGCACATCCATACCTCAGACAGGCACAGAGCGGGTGCTTTTTATGCTGATCTACAAAAACCTGCCACGGAGAATTTATCTCCTCTTTAGTGACAATGTGCTCCACTTTACCTCTGCAGAGCTGGTTATTGGGAAACACTGCAGCCCAAGTCCCCAAAGCAGACCTCTCCAATGCTAGCCTTCCTCCAAGGGCGTGAGACGATGTTGCAGCCTGGAGCGCTATCTGACACATCAAGATAAATTGTGGAGAAGAGGTCCTGGCACGCTCTGCAGCTGGATGATGCTCTGCTTAGCAGAGAAGCGTGGCAGGCAGCGCTTGGCTCAGCGTCTTACCCACGGCAATGGCACGGCGCTGCAGACTTCCCCTGCCCGGGACTGCACTGCGAGGCACAGCTGGATGGGCACAGCTGGATGAGCACAGCTGGATGGCAGCCACAGCTGGTGTGGGAGACGGAGAGGGACACAGCGGGACTGCGCCGCACTAATGTGACAAAGACAATCTTAGCTGTGGGAGAACACGAGGAGGATGGGAGTCTTAACACTAGAGATCTGACAGGACTCAGAGGGCTTGTGGAGGTGTTGCTCCCATTGCTTCAGTGAGTTTTGCCCATCAGTGTTGCTCAGTATATTTTGAATGGGAAATGCCTTGGCAGAATTGCTGGGTTTCCTGTGTCCCCACAGCTCCTCTATCTTCTCCTCCATGGTCAGTGCTCTCCTCCATGCATCACATACTTTCAGTCCTGGGCTGCTGTAGTATTTGGAAATCCTGGTTCCCAGATGCCCCCAGAAGCCTCTGCTCCCTACTATAAAGTGGCTTAAGCTCACATACTTTTTCCTTTATTTTGATGCTCACCAGGTTTGGACTTCTCTTTATGTGCCATGAAGCTCTTCACGTGACCTCCAGTCACATCAACATCCAGTCACTGAAGACAGCATCAGACTAACACCCCCGGGGACCAGGCTTATGCCACACACAAATAAGCCACCAGAGAGACCATGCCCTTGGCCATTGTGGTCCCAGACACTGCCAATGCAATGCCCAGCAGAGGCGCAGGAGCCTCCTTGGACCACCGCCCCATGCTGGCAGCTGCCCCTGGGCGCTGCAGGCAAGGGCCACCTGCAATGTCATCCCCCTGCAGATGCCTCACCACAGACATGGCAGAGGCCAGAAATGGCACCAGACTAAAACTGAGCATGTGAAGTGGAGCTGCAGCAGACAGCAAGAGACAATCCTGGGGCACCAGAGTGACAGAAACTGCCTGCCAGGAGCTTGACTGCATTTCGAACAGGACGTGAATGCTAACCATACAACTTAGACCCTCTGGAGAATTTTGGCTTTTGAAGTACTGGAGATTTGAAAATCATTGTCTACTTTTAAGCAAGAAGAGGAGGGTTCAGAGCACTGTAGCAATGAAGGCCTCTGTAAGGTGCAGGAGAGGAGATCCTGCAATCCTGACCCAGTCCCTATCCCAGATGTCTCTCAGGCCACTTTCTACTCCCAGTTTAGGTTTTGCTTGTTTTGTTCTAGACATGGGACCAGTTCCTAGGCGGTTTACCACAGTTCACAACCCAGCCTGGACTTGAGGTGGAGAAATGCCCCAGCTCTACCACTGCCATACCCCTGGTGTGACATTCCCTTCCATCCTCCCATGCCTGGCTCCCTGAGCTTGCCACTCTCAGGCCACGTGGCTGCAGTCCTGAGAAAGCAAATGCAGGCACAGCCACTGACCCAGACCTTTCATTTCCCAGGGGGATTGCCATCAGTACAGCAAGGGCTTGTGTCCCTGCCCTGTGTGTAATCACCAGTCATGCGTTAAGCTTCAGCTAATGCATCAAGGGCTAACAAACTGAATTTTAGTTCACAAGAGTGGGGCAGCATCCCCCAGTTCCCAGGACAGCAAATTCGTTTCCTGGGATAGGAGGTTCTCCACTGACCCTGCACCGGTCATTGCTCCTGTCCTGGAGTTAAGGACTTGTGTAAGTGTAACTCACTGGGTTTCCCTAGGCTTGGATGAAAACAACACTTTTGTTGGTCCAGAGTGGCATGACTCACTGTCATCCAGTGCGACTGCTACCTGCTCACCATCAGAGTGGTCCCAGCAGGGTGAACCATCCACCTCTTAGCTCCACCGTCTCCCTGGCTGTGGGTTCTTTTCCCATTGACCTGCGCTTAATGCCCCTCTCCCCTCATTTCAGTGCCTGCTGTCCCCAGGAACATGCAGACATGCCATGCCACCACCAGCACACAGACTTTTCTCCTGCTGCTTTACTCACTGCTTCTGACATATTGCTGGTCTGTACTTTTCAGGCATGGGTTACCCAGACCAGACCAGCATCAGGGAGAAGGACTCAGTTGCTGGAGCAGACAGACTAGACCACCATATTGTTTAAAGCAAGGAAAATATCCTGGTGCTGCTGTACTTTAAGTAAAGGAAAGGAAAGACGCTTTATCTGCCTTCCTGCAGCTCCCATTTTCTTGTTCAGGGAGTTTTGGTTTCCCTGGGGGAAGCTGGACCACCCAAGGATGTAGCCACACTCTGGAGCGCAGAGGAGGGTGAACATCTGCTGGCAAATACAGAGGGGTGGGAAGGAGGGACAGCAACAAGAGGAGGGAGACAGTCATAGGCTGCAGAGAGCAAGCGAGCTCAACAAATGTCCATGATGCTGATGAAATCTTGCACCTAGGGGAAGAGGAGAAGCGGTGATGAACTGTACCTCTGTAGAAATGTCTGCATGCCCACATTGTTGGAATTTATGCATCTAGTCACACTAACAATTTTCAAAAACAAATTCACATGCTCTTTTCACTCATCGTACAAAAAAATCTCTCTGTATATCCCTTAGACCCTTGCAAATGCCCTCTGACGTGCCGGTGGTGGAGTGCATGAAGTGCTTTATGGCATGGCATAGATGTCTTGCTGGGATCCACAGTGATCTCAGCCTCTGACCCCAGGCTCCTTCATTTTAAACCTCTGCATGTTTGCACACATCTCCTAATAGATTTACATATGGGTTGTCTATAAACAAGAAGGGCTTTGTTTTGAGCGGGGTTTTTTCACTTTTTTGTTTTTGGCAAATGTGTTTTTCCTTCATTCAGCTGATGTTTCATTAGCATCTCTAGGAGCGGGAAGGCCTGAGGGTATAGGCTGCAGGGGAGAGTGTCCAGCGCTGCTGAGACTATGGGCTGAGGGTGTGGGCAAGCTGTGGAAGGCAACATTTGAAATCAAGAGATGATTTATTGCTTGCAAAGCAAAACACACAATGGGGTAACACCACAAGTGCTGAGGATTTCCGCACAGTTTGCCAATGCGCCCTTTCTGGTTTTGCTCTCCCAGCAAAGTGAAAAAGCTACACGAGCCTCCAGCATCCCATACTGGGTACCTTCCCCTCCCCAAGTATCCTGCCCTCCTTGGCCCGGACTCTCAGCAGCACTGTGCCGAGGACAGCTGGCACGAAGGAATCTGGTGTGGAACAGCCCTGGGTCTAACAGCGAGGGACTGCTGTCTTGCTTTCAAGCAGCCAAAAGACAATCAGCACTGTTTATTTTGCTTTCCTTATCAGTGTTCTCCCTAATCCGCTCTAGTTGTCCCACATCAATCTTAGAACATGAGCATTGCCCCGTGTACAACATTATTTTTTATCAGCATTTTGGGGTCTCAAAACACAGCAATGACACAAAATATCTGTGACATCTGTCACAAGAGAGAAGGAAAAAATTTCTTGTCTCAAATCCACCCCTAACAACACATTTCAGAAAGTCCTTTCAGATTGGGAAGCCCCCCTAGAGCAGGTTTTTCCACCAAAGGAAGAAGGTTTTTCCACCAAAGCTGATAAAGAAGGGAGTTTTTTTGGACACAGAGTCATCAGTGGCTTGTGGTGACATCTTCATCTGTCCTTTCATCTCCTGCCTAAATGCTTATGCTTTATTCTGGTGGGGATAAAATTCGCCCAGCTGGGACTGTGTATATCTTCATGTGCCCACAGAGGCTGTGAGCTCCGCTGTGGATCCGGGGTTTCCACCAAACGCAAACTCTGGAAGGGGGTTGTGCTTGTGGAAATCCCTGTCTTTTCTGTAGATCTCCCTTCCCCATTGCTGCATGGCCCTATCTTGACAAACGATAAATACAAACTATTGTAAAATGACACTGTTTTGCAGGTTTAACAGGCTACATTTTCATATATGGATGCCTTCCTAGCTCCTTCTAGATAATGCTTCCTTACAGATTCCCCTAGGGAAAATGACTTCATCTTTACTGATACAGATGACAAGAGGAGGACTTTCTAGCATTTGATCGTACTTCTTAAAATAAAGCCACTACATGACAGAGCACTCACTTTTACTGCGATATCCCAACAAAAGGCATAAAAAAGAAGGTTATAATTTCTCTTTGCAGTGCCTTGTGCAGCTTCCCTGATCACTTCTAGTGATATCATCTGACAGAAATAGCTTCAGAAATAGCGTGTTCAGTGGTAGAAAGAGAACTGGCTTTGTTAGCTGAATTGATTTTCAGAAGATTTCTCCATTAGTTTTCAATAGAAAAAGTACATTTCGTAAACAGAAAGGAGGCTCAGTGCTGTTACTTGTACTATGTATTTTATCCAAAGCAGCATTTGGAAACTGAAGAAAAGCAAGGGAGGATGTTTAGATAGTGTAGTAACTCTGAGTTCGTTTTGAAACTTAATTAAAGGGTTGTGTGATGCCATTTGTGAGTCTTCTCCGATAGCCTATTACCACATGCTGCCTTATGCAGCTTTTCTAACCTTACAGCCACCACCCTGTTTTATCATTTACATGTGTTCAGCTTGGAACATAAACAACCAGAAAAAGTGAATGGTCTCAAAAAGAGAGAATTGTCTCTCTGTGGAGACAGTGGTATAGCTGTGTATCCCCATGCGCTCGGTGCAGCTTGTATTGCTTTCTCTTAAACATTTGGATTAATTTCCTGCTCAGAGTAGACCGATCCCTCACCGAAGTAAAACCACGTCAGCTTTAGCAGGAATGTTTTCAGAGTCTCCACCTGGGAAGACTACGTCTCTGAGTGGGAAAATAAACACATTGGCCTTCAGTTGGTTCACTGACTATTTTCTCTGCTGACAACACTAATTGTTCTGTCAGTCAGGATGATGATGGTTTTCAGCACCAGGTCCTGAAAGAAGGAGAGGATAATGTTGCCTTTTGTTAGTATCTGGGCTCAAAAAACTTGGTGGTACCTAATTTTGCCTGTGTTCATAAAGTTAACTTAGAAACCAGGGGAGGCTGGATATCACCTCCCAAATGGTCATGAGCTGGCACAGATAAGTTCAGCTTTCATTGTGTCTTTCCTTATGTTTCGGATTTAACAGATTAGGAGGAATATTTCATATATGCTCGCAAGTTTTTGAACTGCACCATACTCTCAATTATGTCATAATACGGGCAAGTGACTGCATTTCAGATAGGTATAACGGAGCAAAGCTAGGCCTGTTATTCACATCACAACACTGACATGCAGGAAGGATATTTTGAAATTCGTCATATTTTTTTCTCCTGAATAAAGACCTGTTTTATAAAGGAGGACTTTTGTGGAAGTCTAGTGGAACTCCAGGAAAGTATCAGAGATGTACCACAAAATAGTTGTTCAGATCAACACCAATTGCTAGTATAAAGCAGATAAAAACCTGTATCCAGTAGTTGAAATTACTTTGCGAAACTTCTGGACCACCTGGATCCACATCTGTACTGACAGTGCTTTTCTGAAAGTTCAGTGATTTTTCTTTAAAGTGAAGAAAGTTTAAAGAGTACCAATGCTGTATTACAGGAGCACAGAGCCCTCTCTGATCATGTATAAAACTGTGAATATACTGCTTTCACATACAAAAAAAGGAAATAAAAAATGTGGCCAGAGTACTTCTTGTACAGGAAATTCTTATACAGCAATTTCTTACCCAGTATGTCTACAACACAGGAAAACGAAATATTCTCTCACAGATCGTACTAATGCCTCCAAACATGGTGCCGTCATCGTCTTTCTCACAGGCCACTCATTTCCTACACAGTTAATGGACATACCCAGAAACAACTGTTTATCCTCTAATTCCACTTCCCCGAAAGATCTCTCTGAGTGTTACAACCCAGAGCAGTTTGGGTGAACTACAGCAGTACACACTTTCTCTGTAGATGGCAATACACTGTGCATTTGTGAACATATATGCGTTTACACAAATAGATAAACCCTCCATCTGACAAAATACTACACAAGAAACCACAATGTCAACGTGCATATACATTTTTCATGAAGATGGTTACACTGGCATCATGTATATGAAATATGGTGTTAAAGACACTGGCATACACTCGCAACAGACAGTATTTGCAGCTGTCTAGTGAACTACCTCTGCTCCTGCATCCATTAAGCCAGCTGCAGAAATGGCGCGTGGCTTCCTCTTGTGTTGCACCACTTAAACAGTTCATTATGGCTTTCACACACACACAAAAAATAGGGTTTTACTGCAAATAAAGAAATACCCATGGTGGAAGGAAGCACTGAGCTTCTGCCTGCTCTTGGAGAGGTCTGCTTACCTCTCTGTGCCCTCGTGTCCCTTCTTCCTCACCATCTGGTTTCTCTATTTAAATTGCAGAGACTGTCCCTTATGCCACATCCTCAAGTGCCCACAACAATGGAAACCTCTAAACAAGACCAAGGCCACTAGCACACAAAGTGTAGCAAGTAGGAATGACGATGTGGCACACATAGGAAATGACTGCCCTGTTCTGAAGTAGCCATCATGTCAGTCACCACACGCAGATCATCTGACAGTCAACCACATCTACCCTTTATACTGCATCACTCCACCATTGCTGCCATATATTCCATATTTGTCATTGTTTTCAGACCAAAAAGCTACATAACAAAAAGCGTTAAAATTACAGATATTCAACACTCTAAAACGTTGACTAGAAAAAAATGCACTGATGAAACTCTGTACAGCTCCATGTGTTTAGTTAGTCTAGGCCTGAATTCTCATCTCCAAACCCAGAATTTTCTGTAGGAAAAGACTCAACAGCGTTAAAGTCAGACATCTTACTCTATTCTGCATCTGAGAATAAGTGCTTTTTCATGCTGGATATACATAGTGCATATCTATCACCCCTCCACACGCACATCTAACCCATACAGAAATAAGACTGTGGGTGTGGGAACAATTTTTATTTTGTGGGCTATATATTGCTGCTTCAAATTACTGGATGATTATGTAATTTATTATTATTGTGTGTGGGTTTTGTTCTGCTGCAGGGTGGTTCTTCTTGTTAGGATCTTTCTTTTAAATACTGATTACAGTGCCAAGGGATGTGAATGGCCATCCTTGAAATCAAAAGGGATAATTAATGCACAATATCATGAAGACATCTCTTCGGTCCTACATATAAAAAGCATTATGCTCTTTTTTGTTTCATTTTTGTTCTATAGCTGTTAAGGGTGGTTTCAAACATGGCTAGTAGGGATATCAGTTGACTAATAACTGGTTCGGTCTTTCTTCCTTTGTTAATTAATGTTGGCTGCAACTGGAGTTAACAAATTGAACAAAGTCAGACCTTGAAGAACATGTTTTGGGACCCTACACAGCAGGGAGCTGGGTCTGAGAGCTGGGACTGAGAGCTTTGCAGTATCATATCCTTAACAAGGAGATCAAAATCTGAAGATCTGATGCGGAGATTTAGTAATGTTTTTTCTCAACTCCATTTCCAACAGGGAATAAAACAGTGATGGAAGAGTTTATCAAGCTGCACAGCTACTGCAGAAAACTTTCATCTTTGGTGTCTTTCTTGTCATGTCTTTTTTCCCGTTTCATCTTCTAACTTGTTCCTCTACCGATTCTTTCCCTTTTCCACAGTATGGAGCTCGTTTGCTCTTCTCAGTTGTTATTGCTGCCACACTTCACGAGACCTCGGACTGAGGTATGATCAATCATTTGTGTTATTCAGATTTTGCTTTTTTGTGTGAAGGAAGACATGGAACTTCTCACAACAAAGTAACAGTTTGTGTCTTCTTATTACTTAATGAAATAAAAGTCTGCTGCTGGAAATCCTGAATGAGCTCTAGAAAATCTGGTTTTAATACAGTAATCCTAATTTTTTGGCATAATAGTACTGCAAGATCACTTATGAGAAGGAGAAATAATAGCAATACTTAACAGAGTAAACATTTATTAGCCCTTTATTGTAGAGTTATCATATTTCTTCACTATTAGCTAAGCTCCAAGCTTTTATTTCTTCTGAAAACTAAGTCCAACTCTAACACAGACTTTCCACACTGCCCTTTTATGTTCAAGACACCACAAAATATTTTGCAAGATGCAAGGGCAAGTAAGTAAAACAAAAATATGTAATAATATTTGAAGATAGAACTTGCTCTTTTACCCTCTCATGCTGGTATCAGAAAAAGCATGTCAATGTCGTGTTAATACGATGGGATAGAACATGCTTTAGGAAGTCACCTATTTACGTTTTATTATCAGGGTAGCAGCAGACTGTCTCACTGTTGTGTATTGGCAGCAAGTTGCTCTATCACAAATGGCTACTTCATTTTCGCACTGAATTAATCCCGTCGACAGACATGACATACTTCTGCTGCTGGGTTATTGTTGGTCGCCGTTGATAGACTGATTTATGATTGAGAGGGATTACAAGAGTGCTGCATTTTCGTTCTAAGGTCTTGTCGAGAATTGCCTAAAGCAAGTGAAGGCACATCTCCCTGATAGATACACATGCACATCTGTCTTGGGATTCACACCCCTGTAATATCTGGGCCTGAGATTTGGAAAGTTATTAGGGTAGTTAGTGAGAATTAACACCACACTTTTGTGCTTTTTCTAAAACTTTGCACTGTCTCTAACATCTGTCTAAAGACCGGCTGGGTCTCTCCCAGGCCTGTAACCTTGTTGTAGCTCTGACTGGGCGTTTCTGTAAGTTTTCACTCCCTGGTTATGTCTTCCCAGGTCTGACATAGAGGTTTTCTCATTCACCCACACAGGCATAGCTCTCATTTTGGTTTGTGGTGTTCCACATTTTGAAAGCTGCAAGGTCTTTTTCTGTGGCAGTGACAAATGCACCTTTTGTCCCTATCTATTCCTTCAGTGGGTCCCTGCAAAGATCCTTCTCACTTTGACCCTCTCCTCTTCCCTCTTTACATCTCCCTGTTGGTTCCTGTTTGTCCAAGGTGACAGACATGACCAGTCTGGTCTTCATGTGTCATTGCTCTCATAGCATCTCCACACCCTGCTACTCTTCCTCTCTGTTTCTTGGAGTTTGAGATGATTTACTTCTGCAGATCACCGCTGGAAATGGGAGCTGTCAGCAGTGAAGAACTCATGGCTCCCTGCTCAAGGGAGGCCCAGGAGAGGTTCCTAGCCTTTAAACAGTAAAAATATACCATTCAAGCACTGAGTCATCTCCAGCCCAGGTATTCCACAATGGACCTGTCTGTAGAGCAGCCCATGATGTGTCCAGCGCAGTGCTGGGACAATTACTTGCTGGGAAAGAAGTGAGCCCTAATGAAGACCCATGGCCATAGCAGCGTTCCTGTAGGGACTGGTGACTGGTATCCACAGCAGCAACTTGGAGGGCTCCCCCGGTTTCTTTCTGACAGTGCATAGTGCTAAGCAGTTGTCCAGCTTGCTGCCACCCCGCTTTTGCTCAGGGGGGCAATGTCACCGTGGTCCTGCAATGCAAGGCAAGTGGCACCATGGCAGGGGGATTTTGGTTTCTTTCTGCAGCCGAGCTTCTGCTTCCCAATACCCACCACTCCTTACAGCTCGCTCTCTCTCCGAGTGCTCCTGTCTCTGGGGCCAACCTTTTACTTTCTGTCACAGCCCGGCAGGAGGGCGCTTACATTAAAAAAACCAAACAAACACAAAGCACCCCAAAAAAACAGTTGGCTGACAGAGCGTCTGCCAACATGTGGGGTGGGGAAGGTTCCCGGGGCAGCGCTTGTGGCAGGGCTCAGCGCCGGTCCCCAGCCCCAGGACCCGGTGCGGGGCCGCGCCGATCGCCCGCGGGCGCGGAGCGGTGCGGTGCCCCCGCGGACTCCCCTCGGGTCCGGGAGAGCTGTCGTCCCCCCGCCCCCCGGCTATCCCCAGCCCTTCGCCCGAGGCGTGAGGCAGCAAGCACGGGGAGAAGGGTTTTTTTTTGGTTTTGGGGAGAGGGGCTTTTTTTTTGCTTTCGGATGTCCCCCCCCCCCCCCCCTTTTTTTNCCCCCCCCCCCGCCTTTTTTTGTCCCCAGAGGGGCCATGTAAAAATAGCTGCGCCGTCGTCATCGGGCACCGGGAGAGGACGTGGCAGGCTTCGGCAAAGCAGAGGCGCTGTACATACGCCATTTCTATTAAAACTTTAGTAAAGTTAACGCAGCCTTGATGGCATCTGAAATACTAAGTAAGAGACCAGTTTCAACCCCGTTCCTCACTGGAGGGGATACACTAGTATGTTTCTTATTTTTATTTTCCTTATAGCCTGTTAAATTGACTAATAAAGTCAACACAGAGTTCTCTGTGTGGCTTCAAAAAACTCAGTAATTTTGTTAGAAAACGTTGAAATCCAACCCCAAAGTATTCAGCCAAAATATTTAGTTAAAGTAACCCTGTGGGTTAATAAACTAAACAAAGGCAAACCATGCAAAACTGCAGCAATGAAAACCAGGCTTAAATAAACGAAGGAAAGTTTATAAGAACCCTTTAGCTGGAAAAAAACAGCGAAGGAAAACTGCATGAAAGTTTAATATGAAGCATGTGATACGCAGGGGCTCGTTTTACAGGTAGGCAGCTTCTCCTCGGACGGTCGTTGTCCCCCAGCAAAATTTCGAAAATTATTTTTCTGCTAAGCTGCATTTCCTTCGAAACCTCATGGCAGCGGTTGCTGCTGAAGAAACCCTCGGCAGCTTTTGGCAGGTTACGAGGAGCTCTTCTCTCCCGCGCCGCAGCTCTCTCTCTCCCACTGCCCGCGCTTCACCACGTTGCTATTTCGGTGTCTGACTTGTTTAGTTATTTCAGCTCCAATAATGTGGTTGCAAAATATTTACCTTTCACACAAGAATCTGGATTATTTTGATTAGCGACCGATGCGCTCTTCAAAATGTTTGCTTATGTGCAAGAGTTCTTCGAAGAGGGGGGCACAACAAAAGATCTCTCTTTTCAAGCACCGCTTTTAAACTAGTGACTAATGGCTAAAAACTGGTTTGCTATAGGGATCGCATAAGCCTTTCTAAGAAAAGATAGGAAGATTTAAAACAAGTTGTTTAAAATATCTATGTCAAATTATCTCAAACTGCCTTCAGCAAGTTGGCAGTTTGGTAATAATTATAACCCTTGCTGTTCTGCAGTTTAGATCATCACGAAAGAAACCTTCACGACAATTGTTTTTTGATCAAATAAAGGGCATGGGATTGGTGACATGTTTTTCTCTACGGAATAATGGGTTTCCAAAATTATTTTCTTTCACATTATATCCCCAAAGAAGCAGCCGGGGCGGAGAGCGCTGGAAAAACAAGCCCAAAAATAACAAGAGATTGTTTAAACTTCTCTTAGTTGCTTTTCATTTTCAAGAAAAGCTGAATAAACAGCGTCGGCCCCGCCTGACAGCGCAGAAAGCAGGTTTGCAATGAAAGAGGCATGCAGAGGGAAAAGAGGAAGGTTTTTTTCTTTCCTTTTGGAGTACTTAACTTTCCCCTTTTCCAAAAGGATCTGCGTGCAGCCCAGGGAGCACTTTATTTACCGTGTACAGAAGAAACAAGTCAAATTTAAAATTAATCTCGAGTCGTGCTGGGAACAGATCGGACCAAATGTTGGGGAAATTCCTTTATTCCCCCCTTCTGATATATTTGTCTAATTCCGCTGCTTAACCATCACCCCTTGCACTGGCAAGGAAGGGAACGGTCCCTGTCGGTGACAAGCCCCGATGAAATGATTTTCTTTAAAAAGAAAAAGAAGAAGAGAAAGATGGACTAAGGAACTTGGGGCAACAAAGCTTTACAAGGAGAGAAGAAAGACTCGGCTAAAATACGACACATTTATCTATCAATTGCTAGACAAGACAAAGAAGGCTTAACAACAGTTTGAAAAGAGTGGCCTGTGAATGGTTACTATTCAATTTGTATTTTATTCCCCGCTGGTCATGGAATTGAGATCAGAAGAAAAAGTGAAAACACATGGCTGAGGTCAGTAGGATCAGAGAACCACCACATACAGCAAAGGGAAGGAAAAGCAATGGGAACTTGTGTGAAGAAATGGATTATATAAACAGAGCTTACCATCGCCTGCACCCCATTATCCTATAATTTACACTGCATGGGAGCATAGAAATATATTAAACTAGTGATAGGTTTCACCGTTGCTTTATGCCAATCAATTCCATTATATACTTTCAGACATGTTTAGAATTCTTGGACTAATGTGTTTATTTTAAATATCACAGGGAAATTATGACATCACCGGCAAATAATGCTGGGGAAGGTTGCCTTCCTTTTGAAGTATGCTGCAGTGAAACATGATTTTAATTACATAATCACTTTGAAACCGTAATTATATAATAAACGAGGGGGATTAAGAGGGAAGTATACAGTACATTAAAAATTGCTTAGGTCCTGGAAAAACAAACCGAACACACAATGAGAGATGCTCGGTCACGGGGACCGCTTGATAAATTCGGGCTATCGCACTTTTTTGCGCTTCGTCCGGGGACAACAAAAAGATGTCCCCTCCGACAGCCGGCGACGTTTGCTTCCCGGCCCCGTAGGAAATAAGCTCAGCGCTGGTTTCACAAGCCTTTCCCCGCCATCCCCGCCGCTGGCTTTGCCGAGCGGCACCGCGGCCCCTCCCCGCCGCTCCGCGCCCGCGGTGCTGAGCCAGCCGTCACCTGGGAGGCGGCCCCATCCATCTTCCGCCGCACAAAAGAGCCAGGCAGGGACAAATCTGTTTTTAAAAGGGGGAATTAGTCGCCCTCCCCTCCGCCCGCCGGGCTGCGCACACGCTGGCGGCGGGACGGGGGGGTCCTCCGCCCCCCTCGGGGCTCTCCGCCGAGCTCCCGCCCGTTGTACAACGGGGTTTAACTTTGCATCCGCCGGCTGTGCGAGGGGTCCCAACGCGCCGGTCTAGCCACAGCCTCCCGGGGCCTGGGAGGGGGGGGACCTGTAGCTCCCCCCCGAGCCCGGGCGGGGCGGCCGCGGCCCCAGCGCGGGTCCGCCGCGGGCTGCGGTGCCCCGCTCCGCTTTCCTCCGGAGGGACTGGGGAGAGGAAGTTTTGTTTCACTTTTTAGTTTGGGGTTTGTTTCTTTTTCTTTTTTTTTTTTTTAAAAAAGTTGTTGGTTTGGTGGGGATTTTTTGTTTCTTTGGGTTGGGTTGTTTTTTGTTTTGTTTTGTTTTGTTTTGTTTTTTTAAAGCTCTAGACCGGAGCAGGGCATGGTCTTAGGGACCCTCCCTGTCGCCCCCCCGCAGGGCTGCCATCGCCTTTGCCGTCCGGCCGGCGGCGGGTTGTCCCTTCCCCCCCGCAGGCACGGGAGCCATCTCTGCCGGCCTCCCTCTGCCCCCCCGGACCGAGGCAGGCACCGGCGCTGCCGGGGAGGGGGGGCTGGCTGCGGGGGTGCCACTGACAGTGCAAGAAGCCCGAGGGGAGGACGGGACGGTGCCCGCACAGCGGGTGCCCAGAGCTGCCGGGAGGGCAATACCCTAGGGGCAGTGGATGGATGCCCCGACCAGCACGAAATTCAGACGAGCTAACACAGTGCAGCATCTCTCCTTGCACAGACACATCGGGGGTGGCGCTTCCCCCCTTATTTCCTGTGGTTTATTGGGGGTCAGCTTGGATCTCTGGGCAGATCAGGCTCGGCTCCTGCCATCCGGCCAGTGAGCTGCTGTTGACACTTATCCAACTGGTTGCTCCCATCAGGGACGTGCCTGGTCTTTGGGTCTGCACTGTGCATTTCCTCCCCATCAGAACACCACAGTCTTTGCAAGGTGGAGGGGAAGCATAGCAGAACCCATAGGAAGGGCTTGGAACACTCCAAATCCACTGCTCAGAGGAGAACCCTGCAAGAACAGGCAGATCCTGCAAAGAGCTGGCTTGTGGAGGGACATGCACAAGCGCTCTGCTTGGTGCAGCTTGGCCTGCAGGGAACAAAGTGAACCGGCACCCAGAAGCCAGAGACTTCCATGCTTGTGTACAGAAAGTCTCAGGCCTCACCAGCCCCAGCCCATCTTGCAGGCTTTTATTTTGTCCGTGAAGCCCAGGGTCACTCTTTCTGGCAGCTGCAAGTCGAACACACTGCTGCATGGCTGACCTGGAGAATGCTTGCTGACAACACAGAAAGCCAAACAATGTATGGGAGTTTCATGAATTCTCAGGAATATTTTTTTCATATGAAAATATTTATTTTTTGCCAGATGTCATGGTAATTAACACGGAAGGATGCGTTCTGTTAAATGCATGAGGGAGATCATGGTGCCTCACAAGTCTACAGGAGTCCCTGGAGGATCAAGTACCAGATGGCAGTGATAAGGCTCTGATGAGTGCACGTGGGTGTATAAAACATGCCTCATCAACAGGCTTGTAAGAAGCTGGTTGTAAAGAGAGGAAGAGGAGATGGGAAGTAGGTTTGTGGTGGAGGGAAGTGACTCCAAAGTTGTCTACTTAGTGTCCTGCACTGGCCAAAAGGCAAGTGCAACATGAGTGTTTTGGTCAGAAATCTGCTTTCTGTGCTCATCATGGTGTAACGTCAGCTGTGGTATTGCCAGAAGTCCTGGTTTCCTCCTCTAGTGGGGGAGAACTAAAGAAGAGCAGAGTAATATATGAAGCACCTGCCAGAAAGAGGTGAGTCTTGAGTCTAGAGAGTCAGTCACTGGCACCTGTAAACCACAGTCAGCAATGTGAGGGAAATAGGGAAACGTTCAGGAGCTAAAGGGCAACAAAGTCATAAGAGGGGTTGAAGCACCGAGGAGAAGTCTGTTTTCCACTGTGCAGACATGGAACTCCGCACCTCAGGAGCCCTTGAAGCCCAGAAGTGTAAATGAGTTAAAAAAAAAAAAAGATAAATTCATACCTATTTCACAGCAGGACAGCCCATGGGGTTTGTCCCTGCAGTAAATTCCTAAAGCACAGGTTGCTGCAGGCTAGGAGATCACAGAGCAGTCTCACTCTCAGCTCACTTGGCCCTTATGGCTTTTTTCCTTCCATTCTGACACATTTTACTCTCTGTATAAACCAGATTGTTTTGGAACATCTAGATAACAATGCTAATATAAAAATTCATACTTAAATAGCTTATTTCATCCAAGCACCTCAGAGCCCTGCTCAGACATTGGTTAGGCTGCAAAATAGCCTTGGACTGACGCTGCAGTTTGTTTGCTTCGTATTTAGTAAAAACTGTGTGTACACTTGGACCAACAGATGGAAAGAGATGACAAAATTATTTAAATAGACTTTCCGCCAGTGGAAATTCTTCCCCAAATACAGTGTGTTGCAAAAAATCTCTCTGGCAGTTCGAAAAGCAAAGGAAACTGAGATGATGAGAACTACACTGGGAGCTGTAAGGGTATGACCTAATCACATACAACTTACTGGGCTGGGTTTTCTTGGTTTGGTTTAGTGTAGGTTTATATCAGGTTCATTTAAATTTAATAGGAATTGTTTAGCTTACAATGAAATAAGTTACTTTCAGATGACATGTCCTTCCACAGTTTTTTATTTGACTTGAGTAAAAAAAATATCCTGTTTTTTCAGCAAGCAACTAGCAAAAACCTGATAGAAACACCTGGCATATCTGCCCTCTCTAAAGACTCCTCTCACCTGCCAAGGCTTGCTCTTTTTTGTCTGGACTGAGTGTCAGCCAGGGCGAGACCAAGGCTCTTTCTCTGGCAGGTGTAAAATGTCCCAGGTCTGAGAAAAAACATGTCTCCCCCACACTAAGGGTAATGCAGCCCTGCCTTGCATTCACAATACTGAATTCATATTCAGTAAGGCCCTAAATGCCAGGGATTATCCTCTGGCAACCAAGAGGAGCGTTCCAGTCGCTGTTGGTGCAAGGGTGTTTTTCCGCATAAACCTTGGCAGAAACACTGAGAAGAGGACCTGGGCAGAAATCTCAGGTGTCCCTGCTTGTGAAACCAAAATGCTGGAAAGCACAATGCACGTCTTGCAATTGATGGAACTACCTGAGCCCATTTACGGACTCTGGGACCTACCAAAAGACTGGCAAAGTCATGGAAATGAAGGAGGAGAGACAGCAGTTTAAGCAGTGGCAGTGGATCACTCCCATATCACTGATTTTCACAGAATCACAGAATGGTAGGGTTGGAAGGGACCTCTGGAGATCATCTAGTCCAACCCCCCTGCCAGAGCAGGGTCACCTTAGAGCAGGTTGCACAGGAACACGTCCAGGTGGGTTTTGAATGTCTCCAGAGACGGAGACTCCACTGCCTCTCTGGGCAGCCTGTTCCAGTGCTCTGCCACCCTCAAAGTAAAGAAGTTCCTCCTCATGTTTAGGTGGAACTTCCTATGTTCAAGTTTGTGCCCATTACCTCTTGTCCTGTTGCCGGGCACCACTGGAAAGATTTTCACATGTGCAGCCTAGCTATGAAGAGATTGCAAGGTGCTGAGCTAGACAAAGGAACAGAATAAGTAAATGCAATGACTATACCGCCTACTGTTCATACTAGAGTTAAGAAAATCTCCTGTTTCAAGGCTGTTGGTTGATGTAAAAGAATCAATCAGGTGAAAAAAATGGAATGTAAGGGAACTGGGAAATGTTTTTTCCTTCTCAAAAGACAGCACATTTAAAAATATCCTCTTGATAGTCCCAGATATCCATTAATTTATGAAAATTAATGAAAAACTGCTTGCCAGGTTTTACAAAGCACAAGGGAGCAGCTCTGGACATTCATGTCCAGAATGTCTGGAAATAAAACCTTCCAGAGAAGACAGATAGTTTGTTCCTTTTCCTTACTGATCTGCTACCAGAGAGAAGTCCATCCACTCTAAACTTTGGTATAAAAGAGCTCACGCCTGAGAGTGAGAACTTGTCTAAAAGGAAATTACCCAGATGTAAACTAGGGCTGGGAATACTGTTATATCAGTATTAGGCATTTTGTAGATATTTGTAATCTGATAAACTTCTTTTAACCTTGTAGTGTGTAGGAAATTGTTTGAGAAAAACTGAAAGAGCCATTTTACTCCAGCATGAGGATATGCACATGGAGAGGTTTCTGGAGTTTTTGTTTCAGAAGTGCAGCAGCGAGCATCCTTGCAGAAGAGCCTTAGGAACTGTTCATCTCTGTCTTGGGAGCAGGCAATTTTCTGCCTGGGATTTAGTAAATACAAAATGGAGAAAGGAAACTGATTGTCCTTTGATTGAAGCCATACCTTCCTTGAAGTCCAGACACGTGCTTATTTATTTCTCTGCCTTCAGACACGATTAAGTGACAATGAAAGCAACCTTGAATATTTCACTGTAGTAGAGAAACATAATTTTCTCTGAGCTTAAGATACTTAAAGAAGAATTGTTCCATTATTCATAAGACTGGAACAGGATGAAGCTCTGCCCAAACATGGTCAAAGTTACTGTCCACCAGAGAAATACATTTTGTGAGGCTTAGAGGTCTTTTAGGAGAGAGTTGTAAATTATATCCAGGCATCAGCTTTTTTCCTTCAAAGTGTTTCAGGGGATCTAGAGTTCTATATGTCTCAAAGCCTAGATCTATGAAGTGTGGTCATTCCCAAGAACATTGAACAAATTTTAAATACCACGTACACTAGGAAGTTTCAAATACATGGAGGCACAGGTTTGTTGTACAGAGAGAATAGACCTCCTTGCTGAAATATTCCTCTTGCTCTGGCCAGCAAAATATCCTTAGGAGGACATGCATGTAAGCCATTAAATAGTTTTTATTACCTTACACATACTCTTACAACTTTTGACCTTTTTCAGTTGGTGGTGCCAAAAAGAAATTTCCACTGGAGCTGCTGATAACTAAACCCTACATGTAGCCTTGCATCCTGCACAACTGCTTTTCTTAGTCACCTTTTGCAGGTGCTTTAACACAGTCCAGAAACCTATAGGTCTGTGGAGCATAAGCTGATAAAGAAAATTAGTTGGTAAGTTCAAGCCTGTTACCAACATTCTGGATGACAGCACCAAGCACACTTAACTGAGCCGTAGAGATCATGATAGAGCACCCCTTTTAGATTCCTCTTTATAGGAGCTATTTGGTTCTAGAGGAATAAACCTTCCATCTAAGGGAGGGCTTTCTTCTTTGCAACCTTCTCAGAGGCATTGTCTTTTCTTATCTGAGGCACTGCATAAGCTGAAGACAAGTTTCCCATTATTTCCCAGCTGAGTCTCCTTCAGACTGTTTCTGTGTCCTCCTTCCTGCTGCTCACTGGCCTGGGCTCTCAACTGCAGTTAGTCCATTGCCAATGCCATCTTTTGTGCATTATTTAATGATTTTAATCATCCCTGTAATGGTTCTTTGAGGTAACATGGTTAAAATCAGTTCAATGAAGACAGAAATCATGACTCTCTGCTGTGTGGTAACAGCTTCACTACGTTCCCCACATTGGCAGCCCCAGACATGTTGACCTAGATACGCAGCGTGCAGAGAGCGCTTGAGCAGAGACATGCCAGCCTCCTTGTCCACTCTGTGGTGACTTGCTCTTTTACTGCACACAGAATATATCTGTGGACACATGGTGCTCAAACAGAACAATCTGGCCTAAATACACGTGGCCACTTTCTGAAGCTTCGGAAACCGTGCCCTTGAATAGGATCTGGTCCAATTGACCTGGTCAGTGCTGGTTCTGAAAACATAACGAGGACCTCCTCAGGCTGCTGTCCTTAATTATTATGATCATTAGTTCTGTCTTGGATTTAGATGACACCCCAGAAGGTCAGACAAGGTTATGATGAAGTATCACCTCCACCTCTCAGAGGGAGACAAGCCAAAACATTGCACTTGAAGCAGATCGTGTTGTTGGTAACTTACAGATAAATAGCACTTATTGCACCAATATCACTCAGCAGGGCAAAATCATAATAGAAGACACACAGTGAAAACAAATGTATTTAAACATAACCACATGTTCTGTGATTCCACAGGACTAAGTCTTCAAAGTAATAATATTATTTGTAAAACACCTCCCTTGGCAAATTATGCTGGTTCGTGCAAATACTGCAATAAAAATGTCATTTGGAATGTTATGTAAAATCATTCAAGTAAAACTCCAAATGAGAAGAGCAATTAAAGGAGCCTGGAATGGAGAAAATGTGTCTGGATACCAGTGGAAGACACAGGATCAAGAGGGATCCACCTAGAAAACATCTGGGGAAGGAAAAGGTATGTAGCTGCCTAGAAGAGTGTTGGGAAGGCAGAGGAGAAGCAGAGAAGTGGGGATGAGCGCTAGCAGTTTCAAGCAGGAAGACAGGCTGTTAAATAATCCCCTATTGCTGTAAGAGAGGCACTCTGTATCAAGGAATAAACAGAGAAAGCTGGCAGTGACCAAGGCCCACATCCTCAAGAGTAACAGCCTGGAGGATCTGTGCCAAGCCAATGCTCTGCCAGGTCTGTGTTTGAGTCTGTCTCGCTTCCTCCCTCAAGCACCCACTCGTCTGAGCAGCTGAGACCACATACAGTGCAGGGGTCCTCCCTCCCCACGTGCAAGGCAAAGCACAGATTTTGGCAAAACTGGTCATGGCCACAAGGTGACCCATGGAGAACCTGCTGGTGAGCTGTAGGATCTACCAGTTGAACGGTGCTGACTGTAGCTTCCCTGCTAGCTGCCAATCGTATGGAAAAAGCCAGCTATACTATATATTCTGTTAATTGCTATATTTACTATTAAGGCAAATCATTTAATTTTTGTGGAGAGCTTACAAGAACCTAAGTGTCATACAGATGTTCCTTGAGGGCAGCTCTGCCCATTGACACACAATCTCAGCACTGGACTCTTGCCTGGTGCAAGACACTGATTTCAGCAGTGACTCTGGGCTGCTCAACATCACAATTGCTTTAAAAAATAGGCCCTTACACCAAATCCAGTCAGATTTTTACTGCAGGAGACGGCAGCCACAAGGTCAGAGAAGGCACCTAGCTGTGGCTGAGAAGCTGTAAGGGGGACAGGCCCCTTGGAGCAGCTCTGTCCCATTTTCCCCACACCTTCAGAAGACAGTGTGGTGTCTTATGAACAGCTGTCTGGGCAGCTTTCTCCTGACATGACCTGGCTGACAGGGTTTTCTCTGGCAACATGTAATTGTAAACTTTTTTATATTTCCAAGGAATTTTCTTTTTAGCTGGTCAAACATCCAGCAATATGGCATTTTAGTGACCTAGTAATGGTACTGATTCTGGAAACAGGCCACTTTCCCACCTGCTGACTCATCTTCCCTGCTCCTGCCATTGCGGATGTAAAAGGGCTTTATGATTCCTGTCCTATAAAATGAGAAATCAGTTGCCATTCATCCTAAAATCATGCGTCCACCCCTTAAAATTTTGAAGGTTATTTGTGAGGCAATAAGTGAAACAAAAAACTTCTAGGTAAACATGCATTGATTTTTGTGCCATACAGATGCTGATATATGTTGTTTTTATATGCCTGCAGATTTCTTAATATTTCTTTTAATTCTCTGCCACCTGGAAGACATCCACAATCGCAACAGGTCAGCTGAGGTGTTCAGGCTAATGATGCCTCTATGTAAAAAGAGATGGCTTTATGATTGGGCTTCCTCAGTGTAAAGCTGCCTTTTTTTAAATTTTTTTTTCCATGGAATTTCCCGCTGATTTAAAAGTATCAGGATTGTTGAAAGTTAGGTTATACATGTGACAGGACTCACTTGTAAAGCAGGCTAAGTTATTCCACTCATGTAAAGGAAAAAGAAGAGTATGTGATGAGTTGGACGAATGTATAGATTAGAAAAGGAAGGAGAGGAGCACATGAGTTATAAGCACTGGAAAAAAACTCTCCTTGAGAGCCCATGATTGAGTCATGAAATCCCAAACACCCATGTTCTTCCACACACAGCAGAACGGCTGTGAAGGCCTCAGAAAATGTGCATCTCAGTTCTCGCAATAGCACAGCCCCTGTGAAAGGATGACAGCCTGATGTTACACTTGCTGTGTTAGGTTTGCGATCAAGATTCTGTGATGAGGTTTTGAAATATCCGGCCCCATTAATCTGCCAAACTGGAAGGAGCCAGCTTAAATTCAAAGATAAAGGGAATTAGATTTTCGATAAAAGATAAAGATGGTTGAGCCAAGCACTCAAAATCTAGGAAAGAAAGAAGCTTTTGCAATTTAATTTACCCCCCTCATGTGCTGGCATGATGAGGTAGTCCAACTGCACTTTGACATGCTGTTTTTTTTCCCCACAGGAGTATTGCATCAGTCAGAGCATGGGATGTGATGCTTGGGGGATAAAACGGGCATGTTTACTGAAGAAACCTGCACGCTGGAGGTCCCTTGCCTCATTTATTGCAGAAGTTGTAAAGCATGCAGGAATAAGGCAGGAGAGTTATAAAGAGATGGTCTCAAGGTTAAGGTGGTTGAAAATGGTTGTAACACTGTCGTTCATCTCTGTCCCACAAAATTCTTCTATGATACTAGGCAAGTCACTTCATTTAAGTGATATGAGCTGCTGGTTTGTACTGCAAGCCAGAAACAGAGAACGAGCTCGCAGAAATCAGAGCAGGATCCAAGGTGGAGAATGGGACTGAAGGCAGCCTGCACGTCCAGAGGGAGCCTCTCACACAGACATCATTTCGGCATCAGGCAGCTGGCTCTGTGGCTCCCTTTGAGTCGGGGTCTGCTCCCTGCCAGTGCAGCAGCCAGTGCCTGCTGCCTGCAGGGTCAGGCATGCCAGCCAGGCATCGCTTGCGCCCACGGCAGCGCTCGGTTCCCCATCCCAGGCAGGAGCGTGAACCTGGATACCACCCCATGGCAGGTGAGGTCAGTCTGACTCACTCAACTTCTGCCATAATGGGGATATTGCCTATGACAGGGAAAGAGAAAACAGAACTACATATTAAGAGCAGAAGAGGACAAGAAGTCCAAAGAAGTGGCGAAGTCAGAGCTAAGCAAACAAGCAATCATTTATGTGCCACAAAATCAGTGTTAAGCTGCCAAACCAAAGAGGCCCTTCAGAGTTGCCTAACAGGAAAACCAGCAAGGAAAACAACCTATATTACTCCCACAAAATGCCTTACAGCTAGAAAAAAAGAAGTCAGAAAGCCCTCAATCATTAAAAAGCCACAGAAACACCAAGAAAAAATAGCTGGAACACTTTTCAAACAGCCAAAAGTGAGAAAAGATGTAATTAAATAGAGCCATGCTTATGGTGCTATATGACAAGACTTAAACCACTCTAAACCACTTTCTTTTTTGCTGGTTTCTGCCGCGTTTTGCCACACACTCAAGAAATTGATTGATTTTAGGGAAAAAAAATGCTATTTCACAGCTTTACCTCTGCTTCTTCTTTCACCTGTCCTTCTCTTCTATGCTTTTACCTTCCTCGGTGTTGAACCCCCCAGTTCAGCTAATGTTTAGTCTTTTATTTCTGTGAAAATACAGAGAAAATAAGAGCAAAGACGTTCTAATCAATGGCTCAGGACAAAAAATCCAGGGGAACACAAGAGTGGGGAGCAAGGATTACAGACGAGGTGCGTCAAGACAGGAGGAATTTACTACATGGTTTCAAGTATTGAGAGAGGTCTTTATATCTATGATGTTTGAAATTATAGCAATGCCAGATTTATGTAAGTCAAGAAGCTCGTGCAGATCTGTTAGTCCAGCAGCATATTGACATGAAGGACTTCTAGTGATGAGTTACATATACATCAGTAAATTTAAGTGTTCAATCTTTGTGAAGGATTTCTAGGTTTCTCTAGGAACTAGACATCCATGACATTTTGCAAATCACAACTTTCCCTTTATTGTCACTACAATGTTTGATTCAGTGACCCCTCTGTTTTGTCCCTCAGCACTACCGCAAGACCAACCATAGCAGTAATAACCATAGTAAATCGTGCCATGGACTTTAATAGAGTGTTTGATCATTTAAGTCATAAAGTGCTTCGCATTAATTTTTACAATGGACAAAAATGGACTACTGTAGGTGTGTTGTGCCATAGGGGCAATGGTGAGAGATGTGTTGGGGTCATAGAGGAGCAGGGTGGGCAGAGCACTCCTGCTGCACATAAGGACACCCTGAGCATCACTCACAAGTGGGGCACAAGATCCAGCTGCCAGGGTTCCCTCTATTGTACATTGAGTTTGAATCATGCCACGATACCTGTAATCAACGCATTGTCCACATCACCCCGGGTCGAGTATCAAGGTCGGGTTGGCAGGGGAACTAAGCTGACACGAGCTGAGATCTGCAAAAGTAAGATTTTGGTGGTGTCAGGGCAGTAGTGCCTTAAGATTTTTGTCCACTGTAGCTTGGAAATAGGAGCAGTCAATACTCCATCACAGAGATATAGTCTGGAACACATAAACACTTTCTTGACATCTATATTTTCAAATACAATAAATTTTTAGCTTGCCTATTCTTCAAGACGGTGAAATGATAGCTCAGAGGATGCACTTTGTCCATAATGTTTGTAAGAGTTCAACAATGACAGGAGAAGGCACTACAGAGTCTGCTTTTGTATGGAATTGCAATCTAAAAGTGAAAACTTTTATTTACTGGTGTTTAATCCACATGCAGTTATACAGGTATCCTTTGCGGAATAAACCATTGATTCTTACGCATTTGGCTAGTAGATGCTTTGAAGGTCTATTTTCAAATGAGATGACACCCTGCTTTCACTTCTGCACAGCCATCTATGAGCATGTCCTTCCTAACTAAAACCATCTGTGTGGATGGTTGCCCTCTGTCCAGCAAGTGCCGTTGTTTATATCAAGGTGTTTGCTAAGAGCTTATCTGTGTGCACTGCTAAACTGTTTCTGAAAACAGTGATGCAGTGGTGTCATTTTTTTTCCAGAAATGGTATTGATATGTTGCTGTGCAATTATTGCTAGGATACTGATGCTTTTATTATATTATGAACTCGATTAAATCAGAGGACAGCCAATAAAATAAAAAGTGATGCAGCATAAATGACAGTGTCAGAGCTCATCTCCCACCATGCCAGACAATGAAGAGAATTCAACTTTCTTTCTTACTTTAACTACATTAATGCATTAAATGAAAATATTTTTTTATGAATTGTACAAGGCTGAATGATGTTTTTCCCTTTGGTTTAGACTAGTTTGTTGGGGTTTTTTTCCAGATATTATGTCTATTATATTCTGATCATTGCTAAAGCAGTGAAACCGCTTCTGAAATACTGGATTATTATTATTATATCAGTGCCAAAAAATCAGGCTAACTGACAATACAAACCCCAATGAAAAACACGTTGTAATACAAAGTTGTTTTCATGCACCTAATAGAGAATGCTACACAATCCACAAATAGTAAACATTTGGATTGCTATTTCAGAATGTATTAATGACTGCCATACACACTACCATACACTTGTTCCAACTTTAAAAATTGTACTTTTTAATCATATTCTATTTACTCTTTTAATTTCTTGTAGGTGTGACAGCATGGCAGTATTAGTTTAGGAACGTAAGCAAGGGATCCCTATGTCTGAATTTTCTCCTAACACTACCCTGGGGACCTTGAAGAGAATGATTAGACTAAGGTGGTCTTAAATGTGGATGGCAAAAGTTGCGCAGTTACATTTCCACTTAAGTGTTTGGCCAGAGAAAAGCTTGGTTTTCCTGTCTTACCTGCCTGTCCATTTAATATGGATCTGGCTTTTGATGTGAGTCCCATCCCTTTTGTTGTATAGACACCTTGCTCCAAAGACATTAAGGACTTACAAGTCCTTCAGGTTTGCAGACCTCGCCTTTGTGTGTGTGTGGATGGAATACTGCTGAATGCATCATGAGCTTTGAAAGGGCCAGTGTCAATTTAGCTGTGTAGAAACAGTATTTTGAGGGCATAGAGTTGGAGCCTGAGTATTTTGTGGAGGCTGAGTTAGTCTTTGATCCCTGGAGTTAATATAACTGAACTCACAATGACTTGTATGAATGATCCTCTTTTGTGTTGGCTGTCCAAAATTCATTCTCAGGACCAAAAGAATATTTTATTTTAACAATCAGTAATTATAAAGGGATGCAATGGATTCAATTGTTATTCACTTTCACTTCTTTCTTTCTTTTTTTTTCATGTATCAAGCATTAGTAAAAATCATCAGAATTCAAAGATAATAATCTCTATAGAGATAATTATAGATGGATGTGATACCTCTGTAGCTGACTATGATAGTACTAACTTCTGATGCCATTTATCCCTGTTATGGTTTGTTTGCACTCTTAACCCACAGCATCATCAACAGTCCCTTAAGCAATTTGCAAGTCATCCCAAACTTGGGACCCAAGACACTTGAATTTGGCTAAGCTCTGGTCACTATTTCCAGTCTTAAGTTCTCAGGATACACTTTAGGCTTAGACCTCCTGTTGGAACCTTTTCCTGGGGCATGCAACATTGCCGTCCTGATGCTTTTGGGCTCCTAAACTAATTTCTCACATCTTCCAAATCTCCTTCATCTTCACAGGCCCATTCTGCAAGCTTCACTTGGCTTTCTGAGAAGTCACAGAAAAGCAAGGAATATAGGCTCAGAACAGGAATGTCTTGACTGGATTTTGTTCTGTGGAATAGTTAAAAGTTACAGTTCTTTTGGGGGGGCTGAGCAGAACGAAACAACAAAAACACAACAGAAATTGAGACGCGCTTTTTCAAGGCTGTAAATCTTGGACTCCTTTCTCGATGGTTTCTCAGCAACAGCTGTCAAACAATATGCTGGATACTTTTCCTAGTCAGAGTTACCTTCTGAAGAGCAATTCACTGAGCTTTGATTGGGTAGGTCTAGCACTAAGACACTCAACACAATTCTTGACATGCTATAAGATTCAAATCGTAATTCAAAAATGATGTCCTGACTTAATCAGAAAAAATTACAGCCTAGTGAAACTCAGCTAAGGTGCCGTGAACTTAACGTAGTCTTCATATTTGCTCAGCTGGAGGTATGTTTATTCTATCAGTCATAGATATTGTGGCCTAGCAAGCCTTGGGCTGTGATGACACTAACAGTAGGACATCATTTTGCAGATTGATGTTCACCATTCAATGGAAAAGGGAGTATCCTGTTCCCCAGCATTGGGTGCCAGATCCTTGGGGCTAGCCTGGCGGTGGAATAAGAACCACAATGGCTCTGTGACTCCCTTGTCCTCAGGCCATCAGGCACCCCTCTAATTTCAGGGTGGTGCAAAGCGAATTTAGCAAGGCAGGCAACCTAGGCCCGCTAAATATAGTCCACATTACTTGTTGGAAATACTCTCTGTGCTCTAATTATCATCAGTCTCTTTTACAGATTTCTGAGTCCTTCAGCATTTGCTTCAGCATAAAACTCTGTAAATAATTAAATGTGTTGATTACAGTAAAAAAATTTTGGATTGTGCTGTAAGTACTTATCGTTCTGTGGTTTTACTGAGAAAGTCATGCTATTCTTAGGTAGGACTGTGCAATCAACATATGAAGAAATGTGTCACACATATAAGTGACATTTTACAGCTTTTCAACTGCTAGCACTGGTTCATTCCTATATTACAGATGGAACTTATATCTCAGTTTCATGTTATGTAAAGTTAAAGACACAAAGCCAAATCCCAGTGCCCTGAGCAAAAATGTCACCAATTGCATGGCTGTAATAGAAGCGAGGAATTACCAGATTTTTCAGTTGAAGAGCTTACTTTCCTGGCTGGTCTTTCAATGTGCTTATCAGTTAGTCCATGTGCTGAACTGGGTGATATGTAGAATCATAGAATCATTCAGGTTGGAAAAGACCCTTTGGATCATCGAGTCCAACCATCAACCCCACTCTACGAAGTTCTCCCCTACACCATATCCCCCAACACCACATCTAAACGACTCTTAAACACATTCAGGGATGGTGACTCAACCACCTCCCTGGGCAGCCTATTCCAGTGTCTGACCACTCTTTCTGTGAAGAACTTTTTCCTAATGTCCCATCTAAACCTACCCTGTTGCAGCTTGAAGCCATTCCCTCTTGTTCTACCGCTAATTACTTGTGAGAAGAGACCAGCACCAACCTCTCTACAACGTCCTTTCAAGTAATCGCAGAGAGTGATGAGGTCTCCCCTCAGCTTCCTCTTCCTCAAACTAAATAGTCCCAGCTCCCTCAATCACTCTTCATAAGATTTATTCTCCAGGCCTTTCACCAGATTCGTGATACCATTGAAAGTGGTATCTGATGGGCAACCTTCTTCCTTGCAAGGAGGTGAGAGTGTTTCCTCCTGGCATAGGGCGTGTCTTGTTTAAGAACCACAGAGGGGAGATTTGAGGACATTTTTTGCCTCTCTCCATTTCAGCCTGCCATAAAAGGTTTCAGAAAAACAGGGGTGGGCAGAAAAGTGAGATTCCTGTTTCTTGGATGTAAAGTGATCTGAGAACAGAGAAGCCAATCCCACCATGGAAATCACCACAGAGCGTACATTTGCAAAGGAAAAGTCATCCAGGTGTTAAGGAAAGTTTCTAAGCTGCAAAGGCTCTATCAATATACCAGGACTTGTAAACTCTCACATTAAAAACTGATAAATCAATTTTTATGCAGTATGTATCTACAGATAGAAAAATTGAAGATGTTTGAAATACTCCTGTCTGAAACAACTTTGATTTGAGCTGGGCTTACAACTGGAAAATAGCAAAGGCTTATTCAAAATTTTGTTTTTTCTGAATGGTCCAAATTGTGTACATATGTCTGTGTGTTTGGGATGATGATGATGATAATGGGGTTTCTCAGCTGCACCCCAGATCAGCAGCAGTTTCATGCAGCCTCAAGGACATACAGCGCATGCTGCCAGCCAGGTTAGCTTTCTTGTGTCTGTGGTCTCACCTTCCTAATGCTCAGCCTTGCTTTGCAGGATTTGTTTTTCCAGCATGGTAAAAACTTAAGTAAAAAGGCCGATTTGCCCATGTGAAGTCATACATATCATAACTTAAATTACTGCCCAATAAAGAGATTGTGTGCCCATAACGTCAACTTCTCTAATAAGAATACTATCTTTCCCTATTATTTTTGTCAGTTATGCATGGAAGATCACTCTAAAAATATTAACAATGTTAAAGAAATCACCAGGCAGTGATTTTTTTTCCTAGATGCTTGCAATGCTGATATTAGAAATACCTGGGGCTGGGGGTAGAGGGGGATGTGTACGTTCAGCAAATTTGTCATTGTGCAATTCAATGATATTCTGCCTCACTGAGATTCGTCAATTCATCAAGCTTCAGAGGTCATCTGAATGATTTGGACACGCAGAGTCATCTACAAGCACTATGGGAAACAGGCTGGAAAGAGTTGGTGAAAAAAATTGCCTAGAGCTGACAGTAACCTCAGGTTGCTGTTTGTCCGTCAGTTGGTCGGGACGAAAGTGCAAAATGCGTCTTCCCTGGATGCTACTTGAGACCACCAGAGGCTCAGTGGTGTTCAGAGCTGCTGCTTCTTTACCAACTTCAGCGTGTCCAGCCCAGGCTGGGAGACAGAGCACGTGGCTGGGAGATTCAGTGGCTGGTCACTCCCTTCTGCTGCGCTCTGAATTTCTCGACACTAGACAGACGTTGCTGAGTGTCTCTTCAAGTCGGTTCACCTCCCCAGCGTTTGCTGATCTGAATGCCCAATTAGTAGTGTTCAGCAAACTCTGATTTTAATTTGCATCTGCGGAGGACGGAGTACATAGCTCATGTTACAAAACATTTCAGATCAAGAGACCAGATTCTGAGCACTGCTGCACTCGTTTTGTGCAAAGCATGAAGATAGCCCACAATCTACTTTGGAAAGAACTTACAGTAATTTTGCTCTCTAGCTGTGCCATCTTTTAAACTTTTTTTCCACCTCCTATTTCCAGTTTTATTTCATGTATTAAGCGTTTTTCCACGTTTTAAAAGTTAAATACAATCACATTGTTTGGGTATCTTCTTTTAATTATCTGGGTTTCTGCTTCCAATTATTGTACAGATCATAACTAATTATAAGTAGTAATATGTTTTGATGAATATTACATAGCCAGTATTGAATTTTGCAACCTCCCTGTTTCTATCCATCCTGCTCTACTACATTGCACAATGTGACCATATTGAGGAAGATAAATGACAGCCCACAACTATTTTTCACTTCAAAATGCTCCAGTGATCCTTGGATAAAAGCTTGAATCCACTGAAGCCCCCAGTTAACTTTGCGCTTCAAATTTCAGTGACAGTTAGTGTAAGTAATATCATTAGTAGAATCAGAAAAGGCAATTAAAATACAAATGGCTTTGTGAAGACAAGCTTTTTTTCTTTTGTATTATAAAAATATTTGCACTCACTATAAAATCATGTTAGAATGACAGTACCTGTGGGACAACTCTCTTCATCACATCTGATGAATTAGTCCAAGTTTCACTACTATGGCTCCACCTTCATCAGAGTTACTACATGCTTACACATATGTAACAGCGTACCACCGTATGGCTCAGTGTTTACAACCAGCTACTGGAAACTGCAAATACATTGCATGAAATATTTTTAAAATCTATTAACATTAGAGGATAGTGTCTGCAGTCTTAGCCTATGTGTAGTATAGTCTATACTCCTTAGTCTGTACATAGTAAATCCCAACAGAATCTGGAAATATTGACCAAAACCAAATTACACTGAATCTGTCACTCTTAAAAGTGCATGTGTAAATAAAAAACAGAGCCTACCCCAAGCCCCTGATCCAGATTTGAACTTGGCCCAGTTGCTGTGGCTAGACACATGTTTGCTCAACAGCAGAGATGCTAAATTAAGAACCAGTTGAATAATGATTCATTCCGTTGAAAACAAAACAACAAATGTGAAACATTTTACGAGCTGGAGAAAAGAATCCAGATCACATACATCTGAGATTTAATATTGCCACACCTTTTGGAGAGAAGCTCCCCACTTGGTACCTTGCGCCATCCGTTTCCAAAACTGTGGTGACTGCTTCCCTACAGTTGGTATATACACCTACAGACCTACACCGACGCACCAAGCAGTCCCCAAGAGATGCCTCTGCAGAGACAGCAGGTGCGTGTGGACATTTCAGGGACTCTTTGACTGCCGGGAAACCCAGCTAATGAAGAAAAGGTCCCCTCAAACTTTAGTTTTAGCCATCTCAGCACGTGTTTTACTCTGCTGACCACCATACAGGGCTCGCCAGTCAGTTCCAAGTCTGTTTATCATTAGTTTATTGCTTTCATAATCAAACTGTTCTGTACAAACAGCAGATCCTTTATCTTCTGTAAGAGCATTTGCTCTGGAGAGCGAAGGGCGTATCAGTCACTTGTTAATAACAAGGTCAGACCACTTTCATCCCCATGGTCTGCTGCAACAGCTCAGCTTGGTGTCTGCGAGGAAACAGAGCCGCAGGAGTCACTGTTCTTACCCTGGCAGACAGAGAGGATTTTAGGGTTCTCTCCACACCCCCTAATCACAACAGGCATTTCTATCTCTCCTCCTGAGAGCCACATACTTCACATTTTCCCTGTACAAATAACTGCTTAGGCCCTTCTTTCAAAGAGCCTTTATTAAACCACCAACTATTTGCTGTCGAGACATTTAGGATGAAATCATCGTGTTAAACAAATAAACGCAGCTTCATACAGATCTCTGCTCTGGGAGCAGAGTAAGAAAATAATTTCTGTCTGCTCTCCACAAAAGCGGCTGGAAAGGCCGAAAGAAAAATATTATTTTTACTTCATTGTGTGAAATATCGTTTTGGAGGATCTGACGCGTTGAGCGTTTGAAGAGTTTTTGCTGGCAGGTTTCAAGGGTCCCCTGGGTTGACCCCCTGGGATTGTTTTCTTCATTAATAAACTTAGCGTGATGTGTGTTAAAAGGAACATTCTGTTTGCTTTGTAAATAAGGGATGTCAAACAAGAAGCAGAAGCCTCGCAGACACTAGGTGAGGTGCTCTTCAAGAGCAGGGGGGCGGGGGGGATGCTTGCGTGGAAAAATAAAAGCCTCGGAAAACTCAAGAATAATGTGACTGCCTTGTCCAAGCCGAGGCTTTGCTGGGGAAACAATCCTGCCTGCGAACCCAAACGAAGCAGCTCCCTGGCAGGTCCCGGTGGGAAAGCTGGGCGCTCTGCCCCAGGGGAGCAGGGGAGGAGCCCGGGGGGGACGGGCAGGAGGGTCTGCCCGCGGCCTGGCGGGGCAGGCAGGGTGGTGGGGGGCAGGCACTCCCATCGCTGCCTGCAAGGAGCATTTTGACAGCTCTGCAAGCAGTCCCCGGGAGGGCTGGGGAGGGTTTCTGCACCGGCATTTGACAAATCTGACGCTGCTGTGGAAATTACTATGGTAAAGCTTCTGGCCGTCTTTAAGGGAGTAATTTGCAAGAAAGTAATCATCCTTCTGCTGGTCCTGGGGTTTTCTCTCCCATCACAAAGCAGAAGAAAAAATCGCCGGCTGTTTGGCGGTGTTTATTTTCTGCCGCCTGCCTCCTTGCTTGTATCAGCACTTATCTCTCCCAGTGCTTCTGAACCCATTCATTTCCCATCTGTTGCCTGCCCCCTTGAAGAACTCTAATAAGCCTTCTAAAATGGCTTAGCTCCTGCCATTCACAGCGAGAGTACCTGAGATGCATCAGGAATGCCATAGCCAGCAAAGAAAAACTTCCCCAGTGCATGGAAGTCGCTTTAGGTCCTGTCTGCAAGCAGGGGCAGAAGCAGGCATGGTGGGAGTGCGACTGCTGGTAGGCGTTGGATGGACAAAGCCCCTCAGTGGGCTCTGCCCAACCTGCACGTATTCCTGCAGTGTGCCACCATATCTCCAGCTGTCATCACAGGGGGAAAAATAATTCCCAGACCGCTTAAAACCTGTTTACTTTAGGAAGAGAACAGCCAAGCGTGCATTTTAAAAGATGAGGCAGGATCAATTCTGTGACTTAGATGATCCAGGAGAGGAAACATTTCAGTGTCCTTGGATGTAATTACAGCTGACGGGATCCTAGTTACATATACCATTTCGTGCAAAGCTGTGCACTGCAGCAAGAAGAGATGCGGCTTCCACAGCTAAGCCTCAGGTTGGCTTCAGAAGCAATTCTAAAACAAACATGAAATTAGCAATATAACCTTTTTCTTAAGCTGTATTGCATCTATATTACTGAAATATTTATCGTATCTAGGTCATATACCATGCAGTCAGTAGTGGAATTGGAAAGCTATTGACCTCACTAAGCTGATTTTCGAGTTACGTTAGTAACTACAAGAACAAATGTTTAATTTGTCTAAAATTAATATATCATTTAAGACATTTTTGTCACAAAAATGGTGAAATGCAAACAGTTGTTTGAAGAAGTGAATCAGCTGCAGAATCATAAGAGACACTATAACAGGTCACGGTGACAATTAGGAGGATTTTCAGATAATTTAATCGACCAATAGATATAAACAATGGGAAGATGTCTACTAAAAATGGCAAAGGAAAAACTGACAGTGGAATGATTTATAGTGGATCTTGAATGGTGAAAACAAGACAAAAAAATCTGGTTTGACTTTAGAAATTTGGCTACGTGTATCTCATTCCGCAAGCGGTCCCTGCCTGGAGCCCTAACTTGCCTTGTGCTGACTAGAGTTACCGTCACGCTTAATGATTTGGTTTTGTGCAAGGGATAAGATTCATTAAAAGTTTGCTCTGTGTGCTGCTTATGTTGTATATAGTCTTCCTATGTACAAATGTTGCTATTTTGATTCCGCATCCAAATTCCCCTTTACTCTTCCCTTATTACCAAGAATCCTAAACTTGGTTCACAAAATTTGCTTAATCTGGTAAGAGGAAACAAGTTTATTACCTGGTCTGACTTAACTGAGCTACAGTAGCTGCAGCCAGTTGTTTATGCAACTTGTGAGTTTACATAAGGGTAGGACATTTTCGGGAAATCAGGTAGACTAGAAAGCTGTCACAAATTTTTCCAGGTTTGGGTAGTTAGTTGGAATACAGGTCAAGTCATTCATGATCAAGTGTTAAAATCTACAGACCTCAGTGATTATGTTAAATTACCAGTCTTCATCTTATTCTTTTGTAGACAGGAAATATCCATCCACTGTACTGGTGGTCCTGATGGCAACTGCATTAGACAAGTCAAAAAATTCATTAATATGAAGATTGAGGTGATCCATTTGAAAGACAAAGACCCGATCAGATAGCAGGGTGTAAAAAAAACCCCAAATGTATTGTTGATACAAAATAGAGTTGGAGGAAGTAGGGTCTTTTCCAAGTTACGTCAAACCAGATGTACTTAAAAGCAGCAAATGTGGAACATCCTTAAATGATGTCCAGGTATTTTTTGAAGAAATGAGAGGATATGCTGGTATTGCCAAGAAGCAAAGCCACAATGTAGTGACAAGTAAAGGATCCTGGAGCACTGCCACACAAAGTTTTAACGGTAAAATACTATGATACTTGACCTTTGGAGTCGTCACCTGCCTCAGACAGCAGACGTTTATCGTGGATACAACATGGATCTTTGGTGATAAAGCTCCAAGGGTTGTATGACAACAATGCTAGGGACAGCCCTGCTTCCCATGTGAAAGGTGTTCAGCATGTACTCTCTGAACAGATTAGAATGTTTGCATGCAAATTTCTTCTAAAAAGATTGTACTGAAGATTTGGAAAGGACTTCAGGACTCCGTATAGCTGAAATGAAGCAGGCAGGCTCAAGTACATAAAGAGCATACCTGACAGGTGTTTGGCTAACCCCTTTTAAAAATGAAGATTCTTCCGTGAACCTCTCTAGGTAGCCCGATCACTAGCCTTGGAGTTAAGAATTGTTTAATCTATCTTCTTTGCTAAGTTAGTGAACTTTTTCACATTCTGTCCCCAGTGGACATGGAAAACGATTGATCACTGTCCTCTTCATAACAACCTTTTACATATTGGGAAATTGTTATCCCTTCCTCCCCCTCCCCTTGAGCCTCATGCTTAGTCTTCTCTTTTCTAGACTAAACAAACCCAGTTCTTTCAACCTTTTCTTGTAGGTCATGTTTTCTAAACCTCTGATCATTCTTGCTGCTCTCCTTTGCACTCTCTTCAATTTGTCTACATCTTTCTTGAAGTGTGGTTCCCAAAGCTGGACACAGTACATCATCTGAGGCCTTGCCCTGTGTAGCCTAAAGCAGAACACATACTACTTTTTTCACTGGTAAGACATTCCAGGTGAGGCACCAAAGAGTAAGATTTGCTTTTATTCTAACACTGCATCAGCAAGTCATGCTCTTGTGATTGTCTATACAATACTGCTACAGTCTCATAATCTTTCTTATCTTGTTTCTTAGCAGGTCTAACACATTTCTCTGGCCATTATTGCATTTAATCTTGAAGACTTTAGACCATCTCTTCAACTTACCGAGATTATTTTGTATTCTGATCTTATCCTCCAAAGGGTGCCTGTATATTACTAATTCCCATAGTTGAAAGAGGTAGGGACTGGGGTGTTTTATGCTGTGATCAGTGACCTGTTACAGTCCCAGAGCTGCATGGCCAGGTCATGTCTTTAGTAGCAGTGACATTTGTGCCGGTCACCAGTCCTAGGAGCTCATCCACATGCAGAGAGGGAAGTTCTGCCCACCTCACATGTGCATTGCAAGGGTTGTGCTGCTGACAGCACCCCAGTGATCAACTTCAGCCTTGGTTCCTCTAGTTGCAAAAGACTCCGAGCACACAGCGGCTGTGCTCAAGTGCATCCCATACAACACCAACTATGAATCAAGTGCACCCTGTGTATCTATTTCCTTTGAATTAGCATAGTCTGCTTTTTAAGATGACTTCATCAGCCTGGACTGCTTTGCCTCATATTTTATCTTCTCATGAAAGCCGATGCACCAGTTCTCTCAGTTTAATTGTCCACTTTTTTGAAATTTAGTATCTTTATTCTGCTGCTCTTTTTACTTCTTTCCATCTTCCTTTTCATCCTATGGTCAATTTTCCTCTACCTTCAGATTCTCAACCACTTTTTTCGTAGAACCAGTGGCTCTCCCCCCATAACTCTCCCTTCCCTTGAGGCATTTTCTGAAGGCAACTTGCCCTTTCCAACACATTCTGGGAACATGATGGACCATTTTTCGCTTTTGCAACAGAGAAGCAAACCAGTGGTAGGAACTGCCCTTTAGATATTTCTATACTGGAAGGTTTGGGGTTTATATGCTTCACAACTTCCACAACAGCAGGATGGTCTGTAGTCCAACTCCACTACATCTTCCCTTTACTTTTTTTATCTTTTCTAGCCCCAGACACAGCCAATAGTCCCTGATGCATCTCTCTGAATTTCAGAATAATTACATATCCAGTATTTAAATTCTTATATCAATACTTGTTAGGACTAATACTCACATTCTTAAAATAGATCTACAAAATAATAGAAACAAATCTGCAAATTTAAAATAAAAATAGAAATAAAAATTAAAATAAGCCTAAAAAATACAGCTCCATTTTTCAGCATCCACTCTCTCTGTCGTTCCTTAGCCATACAAACTCCTCTGCACTTGTCTGCCATGTCCTGTACATCTCTATAAACCTAGCTGTTGTGAATCTAGCAGTGTATTAAGACTGAAACCTGCTTTGGTGTGCTCCTCAAATTCCTGGCGTTTGCCTGGAGATGCATCAGCAAAGTGTTTTGCCATCTTCTTTCATTTCTCTTCTCTTGTGTTTGGTTTCTGCCATTTACTACCTACTTCCAAGATTTTTCCTGGATCTCTGTTTCTTTTTTTGCTCATTTGAGGATCCTGTCAGCAGTTTCCCTCAAAGCCAGTGCAAGACACTGGCCCCGCAGAAAGCTTTTCAGCAGAGGGATCCCATTTCTGCCTAGCAATTCTCCTTTGTAACATACTGTCTGGTGGCTAAGGAAGCCAAAATCTTTCTGTCAACACCCTCTGTGCAGCCAAGCATTCTCCTTCAGCCTGTGCCATTGTAATCTCCCGAATCACGTTCAGAGCCTCTTTTCTTAACTTCGCAGCGCCAAGCAGCTGCTGGTTATGTGGATCCGGTAAATCCACCAAAGGTCTTCCCTCCCCCATCCTCCAGTTTCCCTCAGCCTGCTTCTGGGTTATTTCAAGCTGCCTTTCTTCCCTGCTCCACTCTCCCACTCCACTCTCGCTCTCACCGCTTCTCTGCTGTGTGCACGTGCAGGGGCCTCCTGAGGTCCTCTTGGCGGCAGATGCTGCCCCTGCATGTCCCTTGCCTGGCCAAGGGTCCTCATGGCTCAGCTGTCAAGCCATCTCTCCCATGTCACCTTGCCACCTTCTGCTTCCCCCATGCAAGGTTGCCACAGGCTGCCCACTTCGTTTTCTTCTGCATGAAGACCTCAAAAGTCATTGCAGAGTTTTTCCAGTGATGGGTGATACCAGGGGGCCAGCCGGTGATGTAATTAATGCCATGTGATCTGGTGAATTAAGAGCCGGATTAGAAATAAAACTGGTGACCTTATTCTAGTCAGCAGCCTCCAGTGATGTCTGAGTCATGGAACATCTGCAGAGGTCCATTGGGTCTCCTAACTCTCCTGCAGATCAGGAAATATTATTAAGCCTGTTTTATACTCCTGGCATGGATAGTCCAAGTGATTTTTCCTGGGTCGCTCAGCAGAAAATTTCCATTGCTCCTAAGCATTATCAGACTAGACTCTGCTGCTTTCCATGTTTAAAGTTGTTAAGTTAACTCTCTTATGTTTTTTTATTGTTTACTTTGCATGAGATGGGATATTGTTAAACATTGTTGCTGTGCCATTTCTTTGAGGTAATAGGCTTTACAATTATCAACTTTGTTCATCAGCTGGTTCAGTGCTCTTAGAGTAAGCCTGTCCATTCCTTTGTATGACTTCAGTCGTATAAAAAAAGATGCATTTATTGCAGAATGAAATTCAAGTTTTGGAAACATTTACTTCAAAGCCATCTACAAAAGACACTTTCCTTCATTTTTTTATTTTTAATAATGAACTCTTTCCATTGATGAGTTTTTGGCACAGCCCCTTTTGAAACCTTGCTATTTGAAACAGCTTGCTGATGTTTTCTTAAATTACATCCTCTTGCGGGTCCATAAAATCCTGAAGTTATTACAAATAAATAAACGGAGTTTCTCTTCATGATGTAAACCAGCTTTGAATGAAGTCATTGAGTGGAAGTTTGACTTGGATTGCTTCTGAAAAGCTGCTCAGACCCAGGGCAAAGTTCTGCTTTTCCTCTGTGCTGCAAAAATTGGTGAGCAGCTGTTCTAAGTCAACTGAGTGGAGCAAACCCCCGTTGCTTAATGTCTTGTTTTAATTTCCAGTGGGAAACCAAGTATCAGAAAGTCCATACTCTCCAGTCCCTTTTCTTTCTCTCACTTTTTCCGAGTAGTATCCTCCTGAGCAAGTTGCACAGTCAAGTGTTAGTGAAAGAGATGAGATCTGAGAGTTTTCTCTTCTCGCTTGTGCCAGGCAACCTATCCCATCCAGCAATGCGGGGTCCCCAAGCTTCCCCCAGATCAGTGGGGCTAGCACCGCTATTTAATGACCTGTGCTCCTCTGAGCCAGACCACAAAGCTCGTGGCACCATCACGAAGAGCAGACAGCACAGTGCAGGCTCTGTTATGGGCTGTGGGGCGCAAAAAGGCGGTGCTATGAAATTACACCAGCTCTTCAGCTCGTTCCCTCTTTGTTCCTTCCCGCTGTGGTCCAGTGCACTTCCACAGATCTTCATGATTATCCTGGCTAGCCTTTAGGTCACTGAGAGAAAAATTAGGCCTTCTCTGTCCCCTGCAAGGGGACAAGTGTCACCAAGTCTGTATCGCCACAATGAGGATTTGGTACAGCGCACCACAAGGAGATGCCAAAAAGTTTTGTTGAATGCTTGTGGATACAGGAAATCTTGTTAATCTTAGCACAAAGTTGCACATTTCTTTCACTAGCCTCTGGACCACTGATCATTTATATTGATTGTTTTGACTTTCCAGATTTGGTGCAGTTTTCACAAATACTCACCAACAACCCAAACACTCAAACAGATAGGAGTCATTTCGTGTGTCAAGCAAGCAATCAAAATGCTCACAACTTGTTTTTAATTATTTCATTATCTGTACTTATAACTAAGCAATGTAACCAATGAACTCAGTGGTCTAACTCATAATAGCAACTGTAATGGCCAGGACAACCTGTTCTCACTTCTCCTGAAAGAGGGCCAGCCTCTGACACTGGAGTTGTAGATCACCTTTTAAATGACATATTGCTATGTGAAAAGCCCTATGCAAACACTGAGACTGTTTGTGGAGTGAAGTACTACCTAGACTCTCGACCAAAAGTTACAAATATGTGCCCATGATCTTCACAGGAATCAACTCACAGATGAGGAAAAGACAGATAAGAGGGCAGGACACTTGGAAGATAAAATGTAAGCTATATTACAAGACACAGCTTCAATTAAAAGAACAATTTGTTAGTAGGCGAAAATCAATATAAGTATGCCATTTAACACTATGATTGAGACCTATGTGCTATTTGCTCTTTCTCAGTTGGGATATTTTAATCTCTCATTTAGGAGCTGGTTGCCAGAGGGTTGTCACCCTGGTCCCCCAAGGGCTGAGCGCTCATACCATCACACACCCCCATGCCTTGTCCACAGGCAGAGGTTAGCACTGGTCGGAGGGTGACATTCTATTCCCACCGCTCTCTTCCCCTACCCTGGAAATTCTGAGCTGATAAGTGACATATTGGCAGATATTTCATTGTTCCTGGGAACGCTGCAGCCCATGGCGGAGTGTGGGGCGTCCCAGTCCACCTCTGCCTCTCCTCCCAGAGAGATGTGGAGATGGTCCACCATGTCCCACTCCATGGGGTGGAGGGCGCAGTGGGATAGGTCAGCTGAGCAACAACACCTTTTGGCAGATTAAGCGTAACCAGGGATCCTGGCTGTGAGAGGAGAGCTGGTGCGTACGGCTTCCAACTACAGCTCCCATGAAATTCTGTGGCAGCATTTCAGTGTGGAAATATTTCAATTTTCAGACATTAGGGGGTAGGGCAGGGTATGGAAAAAGCTTGCTGAAAAACTGAAACTGTTCACAGAAAGCTGATACTTAAACAAATTATTCATTTAGGTGCACACCAATTTTCTGTCAATAAACAGTTTCAAAAAATTTGTGATCATCCCTAGTCGAGTCTGCAACGCATACTGAGATTTTTTATTGCTCTGAGTACCTCTGAACCAGTTAACCCTGCTGTTTTCTCTTCCTCCACATAAGGTAGAGATTTGTTCATCTCGAGGGATGCTCAGTCAGCCCTTGGCTCCCCACACTGACAGCCAAGTTGCAGTTTCAGCTCCACAAAGCAGTGTTTATGTAAGAGCTAGAGAGAAAAGACACCTATGAACAAAGAAAAATAATTATATTTGTTTGTATTATAGAAGCCCTCGGCAGTCCCACTCACACTTGGGCCCCAGTACATAGCACAGGGTAAGATCATAGTTGCAGTCCGAAGCTGCTTGCGATCTAATTAAGACAAGATGTAACCCTCTGGTGCAACGAACACTTGAGAAGGGAATCGAGGATGAGGGAAGTAGTCTCTTCTTAAAAGGTGGAGAGAGGAAGGATAGATTTTTACAAATTGCCTGATTCCAGCATCTGGGGCTTGAAAAATCTCACAAATATCACAGTTTTGTAAATATCACAAAACCAACAAATAATCAGGAGTTTGTAATAAACCTTGAGAGCGGGTAAAGGTTTGACGTATTACTTGACATTTTCTTTTCTTTTCTTTTTTTTTCTTTACATGGGTGCTTTATATTTGCACCTTTAACTGAAAGGTGAGTTAGCATGAATTTGGAGTGCCGTATTTTCAAGTGCTGTTACACTGTGATTGTCTACCCATGGCACTAGCCGTGGAGGTAGTCTCCAGAAGGCAAGGTTTTGTTAAGGAGTCATAATTGTTCAGAAAGCCTTAAAAACTGGTGCTTTGGGTATGGTCTTGACAGATCAGCTCCCCAAACCTGTAAATACAATGCTGAAGGAACAGGTCAGAGGTATGGATCAGCCTCCTTCACTGAATGAGTAGCTGAATACTAAAATCATCCATAATAATTCATATTTCAGTATTAATTACTTCCCCATAGATTGTCTTTTTGTAGGTACTCAGGTAACGTGCTTATCTCAAAGTCCTACTGACTCCCTGTATCCTCACATTTCCCAGCTCCCATTGGTTTCTAACTACTTGCCCAAATTTCTGGATTCTAGAAGGGGCAACTGCACATTTTCATATTTAATTCACCAGAACAACTTTCCTTTAGGAGCTGTAGGGAACAGGCAGTAATAATACGAGTGCGCAGGAAGTTGTATATCAATCAGAATTATGGTTATGGCCTTGTAGTGTCACACACCAACATGGCAAAGGTGACAATATGCTCCCCTAGACATGTTTTAGGATGTCTTGATTTAATACTGACAAGCAGTTTCAGTTACTGTTTAGAAACCACCTGTAAAAGAAAAATGCCTGGCAGAAGCAGAAGGTAATGGCAACTGGTCAAAGCAAAGCAAAAAAATGCAAAGGTCTGCAGCACGCTTCTCCCTGGATCTGTGTTCAATACGAAACTAAATTATGGCACTGAGACAGTCACAATTTTGTTTGAAAGAGTTCAACCAAAATAACCTTTTTTGTTTTTTGAAAAGTTGCAGAGTGATAACTGGGGAAAAGGCAAAATAAATACAGTAAAAGATTCTTCAGTATCACATAGTCTGTGACTGTTGGTGGAGGAAGTTGAAAGGAGAAAACCAAAAAAAAGTCAATTTTTCAGCAAGCTCTTGACTGAAAAGTTCCACCTTGGAAAGAGCATACTGAAATCCCACCACTTTTGCATAACATAGTCTTGAAAACATGTAAATATATTAATTTTTAAAAGTGTTCACAAAACGTTACAGCTGCTACCAGGCAAGTGCTCTGGTATTTAGATCTGTTACAACCAGACATAGTGAGAGTATCAATCAGCCATTTGTAAAGTACTGCAGTCATTAAATTATAGCTCAGTCAGCCTAGGTTGAGAGTGCCGGTCCATCGCTAACGATTTCGGCATCATTCTTAGAATTGCATTATCCTAAATACCCCTCAAAACTTTACTCCAACCTGGTCTAATTCTTCAGAAAATATAATCCTTCAAAAACAGTACTGAGTTAATACTTCGATAGGATAAAAAGGGATATTCATGATGCTGATTAGGATGGACTGTCAGTCTGACAAGCCATGAACATGAAATGCAAACTGCTTGTGATCATTTAACTCCTTGGAACACAGCGTCCCAAAACCAGACTGTTAGCTCAATTTCCCTGTTAAAGCAATTACAACTTGCCCATGTCCAATTTTTCAAATATTTATACATAAATGTGATATATTTCTTCATTTCCTGCCCTGAGCTTATGTAGCATTGCTGCATTTTGTTAAAAAGCTGCCACGTTCCACCTCACCGTTGGCTGTATTTCAGAAGTAATTGAAGTAGTTGTTGAAGTATACAAGGAGTACCCACACTGCAAAATCTGTTGGCACACTTATTTCAAGATATATCTCTGTTCCAGTGGAAAAGAATGCTTGTATAAAGACTATTTACATTTGTCTACACTTAATATTTTTGCTTTTTAGAATAATAGCATCATTCTCCTTCAGCAGGAATGTAAGATGGTAAAACGCGGCTGCAGGGGCTGCCAGTTGCTGAGCTGTGAATCTGCCGTCCTCCATACCTATTCCGATCTCTGCTTCCTCGTCAGATCCCAGTGACACGTCTCTCATGTGGCTCAGTAGGGCTCCCAGGCTTGCAAAGCCAGCAGGAAAGGAATGCAGGTCCTCCCATATGCTGCTGGTAGAAACTATATCCAGTAAACATGAGCTAGTGATCTAAAATCTTTTGCAAATTTGCAGTCAAGGAGAGCTTGAAAACCTTAGGCTGCAACAGTAATATTTATTTTGATAAAATAACATGTTTGGGGTTTTTTTCTAATACACATTTTATTACAGCAATAGGGGGTCTTGAACACTAAAGAAAGAGTAAGCACTGAACCATTTTGGCTGGGATCTGATAATCCATAAGGAAATCTTTGGGAAGCGATTTTTTAAAAATAATTTTTCAGATATTAACCCTCCCCTCTCATGCTACCAATAGATTTTGTCCTTTCCTTTAGCCTGATCAAGGAGTTTGTGTGCTTTTATGAAGACGGTTGGGTTTTTTTCCCAAGTCTTTACTGAAGCTTATTTGTGGCTTGGAGGAGAAGAAAGAAGAGATGGGCAGCCCTCTTCTAACCAGGCAGTTTTCCATGAGGTTTCTCCAGATGAAACCACTGCCGTTAGGACCTACCCACAGGCGGGCTGCAGCCTGCAGCGAAGGGCTAGCGAGGAAGTGCCTGGGGAATAAGAGGAAATACCTTTGTTGTACCGTGAATAGTTTGTCAATGCAAGTAATGTAGCCAGGAGCTTTTCTACATGTGTCATGGCAGGGAGACCGAGACGATCACGGAAGGTGCTAGTTTAATGTCTCTGGCACACGGCCAACAAAAAGGCTACGAGGTCACGCCATTTCCAAAGGTGTGGGGTGCGAGCTGGTGCTGGAGGAGAGGTAGACATTACACCCACCGGTGTAAAACAGAGTCTCCCACCAGCTGCTCTGATTTATAGGAGCTGTGACTGTGTGAGCCAGCTTCAAAACCATGGGAAGACAAAACAAGCTTTATGCCCCTCCTGTCCCTACTTTTGCAGTCATGCATTCTGCTTGCTTCCCTTTTGGATCCTCTGGCTTTTCATCTAAATATTAAAGGCTCCTCCAGGTCCCTGAACGAGCTCAGACTTTCTTTGTTTAGAGATAGCTGTCTGCTTTTTAGCCACGGACTGGTTATCAGTCAGCCTTGCACATTTCACTATTGGTACTCCAAATTCAATCAAGGAGATGAGCGTCTCTTTTATGCAGCTATCAATACCTCAGATAAAAAGTTATTGCAATATGTTAATCTATATGCATCAGTCTCAAATGTTGGGGTCTGTAGGTTTGAGCTACCTACTCGCCAGCTGGCTTCCAAAAGCAGATATACACCTGCAATTTTCTACTATGATACAACAAAATATATACAGATAGCCCTGTACAGCAAGGAAAGGAAAACCTGCAGATCCTTCCTCATAAAAGTGTCATTTTTGCTTGTGGTATAGATATGAGCAATATAAGCAGAAGTACCGAGATCTTGCAGACAAGGGCTCACAGCCTTCTAACAAAAAAAGGGCCATGCTGCATCCAGCTCAGAGAAACCCTTGCTACACATCTGTTCAGATGCCACTGGTTGCACATCAGGATGTCCTTCAGCCTGAAGGCTGATGCTTTCCTGTGTGGCGGCCATGGGCAGAACTGCTCTGGGCTTCCCACATGGAAGGGTTGGAAGCAGGGGGAGCCAGGCTCCAAGCCTGGCAGTCACGCTCCCTTTTCAGAGAAGATAAAAGCAGCAGAGGAGAGTTACAGTGCAACCGCAGCATCCCAGTTGTTAAACAGTACTTGAACACAATGTGTTTCTGGTTAGTTTAAGGAAGGATAAACAAGATTTAATATATGGCAATGAACACAAGGTTTTTCTCTTGCCCTATAAATGATATTTGGATTCATTCAGATTCATGTAGCTTCCACTCACGTAAGACTCCGTTCCATTTCCTAATTTTCCATCTTCCTTATTTCCTAAAACATGAGTTGTTGAGCTAATGAATTAAAACACTCTGAGGTTTGGTTTTGGCTCTGTGTGCATCTGTGCTCTTTTACTACCATAATTCAATGTGACAAGTTTATTGTCCTAACAAACACTAGCACCTATTGTAGAACTATAATTAAAAAAAAAGAAAGATTGCTTTAAGCAGCGCGTTTTCTGTAGAGAAGACCAAATGCTACCTATTGACATTTTTTTTTCCTCAAATCATGTCCGCCTTCTCCTTCCATAATGGTCACTAAACATACAAGTCTGTAGGCAAAATGGGCTAGATTAGAGTTTAAGGATCAGCTTCTGCAATGAGCTGGATCAGATGGAATTCATTCTTCTTATTAGCTTTCAGCTGATACTTACGAGCCTGAGCTCAGGACTCCGTTTGTGCAAGGCGCATTAAACACTGTGAATGCAACCCCTGCCCCAAGGAGCTTGCAGCTCGAAAAGACAAGTATGCAAAGATAAGCCAGATAAAAACAAAAGCCTAGGACTTTGGAGAAAACAAAGCCAAGACCTGCCTTTGCTAGATCAATGTGCAAAAAGCCAACACAAATGAGAGGTCGATTTCTGCATAAGAACTGGCTTAAATGTTTCTATACGAATCAGCACAAGGCTGGCCCTCCAAATGAATGCCTGTCCAAAAAAAAAATCAATCCCCCAGATCTACAGCTAAGTAAATAAACTACATTGACCCCAAAATAAAATGTGAAACACTCTGTTTTTTAAGGCTCACAAAACAAGATTTTAATGATGCATATGGTCTTTATTTGACCCATAATGGTTCTTTGATACATAGTGGCAGGACTTTAACTTACTGATGGAATAACATTTTCATGTAACCCATCCTATTGCTAATGAAATAATCAAAACTTCTCTCCTTGTATCTGTTTGAAAGGCTATATTCAATAGCAGGTCTTGGAACATTTTACCAGCAGAGGAACAACAGAAGGGTGGCACACAGATAAAAACCAGACAAGAGTCACTCTTTCCCACTTGTTCCCTGAAAAAAAAAAAATCATAATTTTGCAGAGATACGCTAATTCATTAGGGGGCTGGCTGGCTCGGCACAGGTAATGAGGCAGTTGCCCACTGCAGAAGACTCCTTTAGGAAAGAAAGTGTCCTCTGCTAAGCTGTTTACACTAGTGATTGGCTTCCTGCTGCAGTTGCCGCAGTGGGGTGTTTGGCATGGGCCAGAGGTGGTGGTAAGCTCCTCGCATAAGCACCCTTCCCTGCTCCCCTCCCTCCTCTCCTCCTTCAAGCCCAGCACAAGCAGCGACTCCAGGGCTTGCTTTCCTTGCTCTCTCCTCAACCTTGCTGTGGCAGAAGCAACCTGTCCCCAGGGAGGTCCAATTCTGCATTCGTGGGCAGCAATTCAATCCTGCCTACACTACTGAGACGTCTTGGACGACCTTTCATGGGCGAACTGAGGGAAAATCTAGATGGGGAGGTAACATTGGTCTCTTCTCTTTCAGACCAGTTGTTTCCATGCAGCTGAGTGTTAAGAATCCGTCTGAGAGTAATTAGCGCATTTCTCCATCTTAAGGACTCTCTAAAATTCCTGTTACTTTCTACCTTTGCAAAGCAGCCTCTGTGTCATTAAGCAGCAGGGTTATCACCTCTTCTTACAATATTAGATCCTATTTATTATATTCACCGCTGCCAGGTTTGTGATATTCTATGGCCTTCAGCATCCTAGCAGACTGCATTAAGCACTGGAGGGATCAATCTGATATTAATTTGAGTTTTTATGATATTTTGTTTAAACCATTATACAAATACAGCAGGCATCTGTTTGAAGCATCTTTGGCACAGTTCAGAGAAACTATATGTCACTTGGCTTTCATCCCTGATTTAAATTAATTACTAAGCAGGGAAAGGGCAGGAACAGATACAGGTATATACAATGAGTGTGTTACATATGCCTTTTTTTCCCTGATGGGAAGGGAGTGGTGGGAGAATGCAATTTTAAAAGCTTCACACTTAGCCTGCTTTTTCCGCCCCAGTCTAACTAAAGAGGCTGCACAGCCACAGCTGTTTGAGACAGTGAGATACCACATGTAATCCTCCGAGGAAGAGGAGGCAAGCCTCCTCTCACATCCCCAGCAAATCCATACTCATCCCATTCTCCACTCCATCAGACAGACCGAGATGTTCCACCCTCAGCCCTCCAGGACCCAGCGAGGGCACGGACCCCCACCTCCAGCACACAAGTGAGGGGGACACAGGAGTTGCAGGGGTGCAGTCCGTGGCTAATCATATTTTTCAACAGGGATACAATTTGGCAGATCTGCATATAATGCTGAAATCCCTGATTAAATTTTGAGATGAGGGAAGTCAAATCTTGTTCTTATCTGCATCGACGGCGACCAGCATGGTGCACAGCTCAGAGAACACATTTTAGCTCATTTTATGCAAAAGTCAAAAAAAAAGATAAATTTTTCACATTTTGTTTTACAACTAGTCTTAGGAAAGGAAAGTCAGATATGAAACATGAAGTGTTCATTGTATTTGTCAGTTACTAAGAGAGACAATAACGTATCTTCTGCTAATAAAATGTTTTATCTGCAGGGTAGAGTAGATCTACGTATACCCCTTTATTTCCAGACGTAGAGAGGACAGAGAGGAATTGTCTTGCACTTTTTTCGTATGCAGCAATTTCCCAGGTGGAAGTTTACTATTGAGACTTACAGCTAACATATTGAAATGTATTAGGAGGGTTTAAGGCTTCCATTTATCTTCATTAAAACCAGTTTGAGTTTGAAAGCTGACTTGAGGATAATTTTTCATATCGGGAGTGAGAAGACAGAGGTTTCACCCCAGCTCTTCAGCTGACTTAGGCAGTGATTTCAGACAAACCACATTAGTTTGGGATATGAAAAGTGAGGTTAATAGCACATGTCTCTCCACAAAGTAGTCTGACATCTCTTCAGAAAAACCTCTGTGAAGGAATAAGATAGCATTGTAAGTGAATTGAATTAAATTATCTTGTCTAATGGTTGAGAATCTGAGCAGATGGACTTATGTATACCTGATCCATGCTGCAAGTTTTATAAACTGGGAGACAGCGTGCCACTCTTATAAAACCATGGATTAATGCTGCTGAAAGCACTGCTGCCCAGGGCAGCCTCCATTGGGTCAGAGGCAGCGCAGGGCACTGAAAATGAGCCCTGCAGCCTGCGGTCGTGCTGAGGTACGACGGGTGGTGGCATGGGCTCGGGGGACAGTGCGGGGGGAAGGTGTAGCTGGGTGGGAAGCTGCCTGTGTGCCCAGCACCCAGCGCCGCAGTTCTCTATTCAGTTCAGAGCACAACGGAAAGAGTGCGCCGTTCTTTTTTCGGCTTACAAATAGTCTGTGGATAGATGCAGCTGGGAACAGGCATCCAGCAGAGATCATAAATAAACGCCTTGTCCCAAACCTCTGGATTTTTGATCTTTTTTGAAAACAGGGCAAAAGGATATTGCATTTTTGTTCTTTAGCTGCTCTGCCTGGGAGCACCACAGCAGCTGACATGAGCACTGCACAATCCTGCTACCATTTGTGTGGTAGATGATGCCCCAGCTACAGAAATCACTGTTCCAGCACCCCTGTTGGTGCTCTGCAAATAACATACTTGTTACATCTTATGGGAACCTCAAGTCAAGCAAGACTGGAGTAAAAGTGTCTTGAAATGGCCTGAAGTTAAAGGGATCTCAATGCTCTGTCTCCAGCTGGAAGGGAGTTCTTGGACAACGCACCTCATAGTGTCTTGGAAACTTTCTGTCTCCGTTTTCTCTCCTTAAAATGGTCATGATGATACAGACTTCCTTTGCCAAATGCTGTGAGATCTACATACGAAAATGCTGTATGGGAATTAGGTGGTTTTGTTGTTGTTGTTGTTATTACTGCTGCTGTTTGTGCATTTGCACTGAAAGTGAAGTTACTGTGCAAGGCCATCAACCAAAAAATCTTACTACAAAAACGTGAATGTGTGATTAATCTCCAAAAAGTAAATTCCTGTGCTCCAAGTTAAGCAAAATATCTTGCAGAATTAGGTCAGAGTCTGCAGACAAAACCTGCAAAATTCGGCCCCCCCATTTTTTATTGATTCACCCTTTAAACAAAACTCAACTTTGATTTCAGCTGCTTTTCAGCGATGCTGTGAAAGAAACCAAAACACCTTCTCAGGGATTATGCCAAGCAGTAGTTTTGAACAGGTTTGGGGCAATATTCAATGAACTGTAACTAATCATTTTCATCTTATCGCCTACAGAGTCATTGCATTGGAATGATGCTTGGCTAATTTTCCAAAGGACACATTTACTATGGATTGTTCTACATAGCTGTCAGGAGCAACAGTGAGCCAAAACATACTCTGTCAAGGGAAGTGTTTGGTTGATGAAATTATAAATAAGTCATCAACCAAAAGCCTGTTAAAATGAATCGTCATTAAATGTTTCTCTAAATACAGTGTTTAATCTCAAACTCCAAAATAGGAACTGAAAGACTGTCTTTCCCTACCTCATTCACAGATCTCCTCTTTGAACACATCATGAGAATATTAAGTTAGTTAATTTAAGCTATATGTGCATGCGAGCACATGCAGAGAAGCAAAGACTGTGATATGTTTTACATAAAGCAGGCCATTGTGCACTGATTATAATGTGTAAAGAGGAAATATGTTTATACCACAATCTATTCTAAACTCAAATAGGCAGCAGTACTCTGTGTTTATAAATATAAATGCAAAACCTATGTTAAAATAATGTTAAGGGCCTGGATTCTAACCACAAAAGCCAGGAAATTCAGAGCAAACCTTGAAAGTTTGGGCCTGATTCTGATTCCGTGCTCTTGCCGTGTAACTCCAGTGTCTTCAGCAGTGGTTTGTACTGGAGAAAACACAGTCTTTTGTCTGAGGCTCCCTAGATATGGCAGGGCTTGTGCAAAGTATTATCATATTTAGGTCTGAAGGCTAGATACGACGAAAGGACGGAGGCAGCTGTGACAGCATACCCCAGGGCTTCCTCTTAATCTAATGAAGTGTGTATATGCTTATGTGGGTATGTGCAGGAGGGGAAGGATGGAAATGTTCAGTCTTGGCAAGCACATCCTCAGAACTCCCTTTTGTCCTCCTGGACACATGTAGACTTTATGGAAAGCTTGGAGGAAGCTGAATATTATCAGTCTTTAGAAGGTGCTTATACAATTAGTATTTCTCATGATGCATAATTTACAACGTTACACTACAACGTTTTAAGGAGACTATAACAACGGAGCACAGCCAGGGATGTCCCCATTGAGATATAAAATTGATATATTAATCAAGAGACTACACTGAGGAAGTGGGAGGCAATGGACCTAACCCTGTGCAGTCCTGTGTGGAGTTCTAGTGCACAGACATGACAGGAAAAGAAATTCTGATAAAGGCAAGAACAAGGCTGGGTCATTCCACCTGGACCAGGAAGGAACACAGCAATGGGGAGCAGTTGGTCTGGTAGCCAACCCCAACAACAGGAGCACATGTTGGCTCTGGTCTGTTGGCAGAAGTGAACTAGCCATCCACATGATGATGCTGAGGCATTGGAGTGGCTGAGAAGGATCGATACTGTTCTAGTGCACTTCGTGTCTTACCTTTATGCAGCGTTCTTACTCAAAATTCCAGATATACATCCTTTAGTAAAACTGGTTTTGAATATCCAATTTTCCCTAGCAATAAGGCTGGTGCTCTGCTGAATATAGCAAACCCTTCCTTGGGGGATAATCTTCTATGAGTGTCATCTAGGCAATGTATTGTGGAGTTCATGGGTATTTGTAAAGCAATCCAGTATTTATCTGGAAGGTAGAGATAGGCGGTTAAAACAAGTCACCATGTTAACAGTGGGATATCTCCCCCAGTAAATGCTCACCCAAGACCAGGGGTCAAACTTGGAGGTCACAATGAGCCCCCTGGAAGAGCCCTGAAAGGGTCGTTTGGGTAGAATTAAGGCACTAAAGAGAAAATGAGGTAACCACAAAAGCACATCCAACTGCTTTGCCTTTAAGGAGCCAAAGTATGCAGTATGCCTAAGTATGCAGGAGCCATGTAGCACAGATCCCATAAGCTTTTCTCTCATGGTGACCAGGGACCTCCACCTTGACTGGCCTGAATTTGCCTAAAAGGAAGAATTGACACCCACATTTCCTTTGATAGCTGATTCTTGGTGAACCTCCTGAGAAAGAAGAGAGATGGGCCACAGACTCTCCTCAGCCTAGGGTAGTCCACACTCATGCTCTGCCACACATCCAGTGCTTTCCTACGGGCGGCACTGGAGGTGCTTAGCCTTTCCTTGTGTTGGAGACTTCTTCTGGGCTGGAAAGCAAACAGCACAGCCAGGGAGGAAGGACACAGTGTCCACATCTGTGTCTTAATAACAATAGCGCTCTGCTGGCAAGACTGACTCCCAGGTCAGGCAGAGGAAGGGCCTGGTGTCACGACTCCCAAACCTCCACTGACAAATCCAGAGAGCAGAACTGACGGGCTTCAAAAACAGGCTGTCCATCTCACTTTGTCCAAAAGAAAAGGCAGTCCAGTGCACAGACTGTGTGAAAGAGAGGAAAAGAAGCATGGTGAAATAATAGTGGATGCTGGTAGAGTCCCAAAACACATCAAGAGGAGTGGAATATACCTAAAGGAAATGTTTCAATAATGGGCATGTTTGCTTAGATGCATATAATTTTCAAATGAATTACGAAAGGGGATCGTATTAATGCTCCTGTTCCCAGTTAAAGAAAATGATGCTTCTGATGTTTCTCCTACTTTTCTGTACTATCCATCAAACAATATTTAATGAGACACAACTTCAGCTGCAAATACACTGATCATCTTTCCATGAATAACATTGACACACTTCATGCAATCAAGGAACATTGCTTTATCAGCCAGTCCTGAAGTTCCTTACTGTAGAAAATCCAAAAAAATAGGCATGTGTTGTTTGCTATTAATGTTCAGTTTATTTAAACCAGTACTTTCTTTCAGATTAGCTTGTTCGTGAACTCAGTGTCCTTACTAAGTAAAATGGTCAAATGCTTAAAAAAAATCTAAAAACCATCATAAGTGCGTAGGGAAATGAAATCATTGGGACTATAGTCCCAGTTGACATACTCAAGTGAAAGTCAGGTATCAATTAAACTAAAGTAGCCCTCTGTGGGCAAAAAAATTGATTGGGGAAAACTCAGGATCAGTCCATTGTTCCTACCCCAAGGACAGCAAAGAAAATGCCAGGAAACTTGTTCTTTATTAAAAAGCCATAACGAGACACACTGTACAAATAAGTGTGCCAGATGAGAGCATTACTATATAAGGCTGGGTATAGAAGCCAAATGCAGAGATAGAAACTCTGCCTCCAGCCAAATACACCAACACAGATCATCACAAAAGCAAAAGGAAGCTCTCAAGTAAATCATGTTGTCCTGCATCAGCCAATTTGACACACTGATACAAGTTGAACCTCAGGAAGACAGAAATCATCCCAAAGGAATAATATTCTTGTCTTCCTGTGAGGAGAACATGTTTGCGTATACTGCAACTGTTGTTAATGTGTCCTGGGAGATCTATACATAATTTCTATTGCATCTAGATGGAGTTGTCTCCTTAAGCATGTGCTGAAGTGTTGAATTTTTGTAATCCGCCCTTTCTACAAAGAATTCAGAAACAAACCCGAATAATCCTTGATCCAGATTTAGAAAAGGTTGCAATGCTCATTAAAAATTTATATTTATATTATCAATTTTATCTGACAAAGATTAGATATAGATGGTTAGGCTGACAGATCAGTAGATATGCTCCAGCCAGAGATCAGCAAGTCTGATAGTCTGCCTGGAGACCCTGTAAACTTCATCACAGTGCTCATCACCCTGTGCTGAATGGAGGCCTCAAGACCACAGTCCACAAGTTAGAGAGATGGCTGCCTGACATCATGTTGGTTATGGTTTTTGGGTTTTATTCCACTTGTCATCGTGCTGATACAAATCTGGAATAACTCCATTAGGGATTGCTATGTTACTGGGTCAGCTAGGTTTGCATCTCTGGAAAGTCATCTACGGTCCTGGTGCACAGGGCCTCGCTTGGTAGAATAAAGAGAGAGAGAGCATGTTCAGACTCCTCATTTATTTACTGTCTGCTCCTGATAAAGTAGTTGTTAGCCAACTACATGTAGAGAAAATCAGATTATTTAAAACTAGTAATAAAATTAATTGCATAAGATCTAGTTACACCTAAAAATCAGTCTCAAAGCTTCTGAGAAGAAAAATATTTATTAAGAGCTTGGAGTTTTGACAGGTTTTTATGAGAGTAACAGCCACATAAGAAAACACCTAGGTCCTTATCAACTCTATGTTTTTTATTTTGCTTCATAATCCCTTTTTTAAAGCATTTTCCACAAACTTTTTGTAGATAATTACGTTCTTTATACCAACACTTTGATGGTAAAATTACTTTGCAATTTTTGTGCCATATCCTAGATTGCTTTTCTGTAGAGAAATATCATGGGTTTTGTTCATTGATAATCCACCTGGTGATCTATCACCAAATTTTAAAACAGGTCATTATACATTTTTTTGACTTTGCAAGTGTCAGGCATTTCAGGGTGCAGGAGTTTCATCAATACAGCTCCTCTACCAAAAGAACTAGAGGTGCCATGGTGTTAAATTTCTAGTTTAGGTTGGAGGTAACCTCATGCTGCTCAAAGCCTCAGATGGAGAAGAAATCAATAATTAACAAATGAATCTCACTGAAATCACCAAGACAGAGGAAGATTACA